>JACEVL010000354.1:0-182500 GCA_020284085.1 Aporrectodea caliginosa
GTAAATTTATACATGTATTTGTACATATATACATATGTATATAGGTAAATGTATGCATATATGGCTATGCATGTTTACATATACACATATATACCTACACATGTATATTCATGCATATACATGCATACGTAAAACAATGCAACGTTTTTGGCTGGTTTTTCTGGGAGAAAATGAAACGCTAAGGAGGTTAAAACTACATTGGCGATAATGACGTCTTAGGCCATTAAAAACTACACAGCTGCGTTATGACAGCCAGAGTTGATCAATAAACGAAAATACAATACAATACAATGTAGATTGTAGTATGTAGTATATGATGTAGTAGCCTACAGGCATACCGTGCCGCTTTTGTTCCCGCCTCCTCCTCCTCCTCTGCAGGTCAATCGGTGGAGCCCGCTTGCCGCTTGCGTCAACTTTTTCTTGACAATAGTTGTACAAATGGGGTTCACATTGTCGTGCCTACCCTCACCCCAACCGCGATCCGTGCATCACCGTCTGTGAGGCGCAGGCACAGTGCGGTCACAGGGGAACTAGCATCCAATCACCAGAATGAGATCCTTGTGAAGCTAGCAGAGAAACACGTTCGCGTGAACACCTAGGTATCAGGCCTGTCCATGTTTTCTCTGTAGCCTACATCGGAGATCCTACGAAGAGTTTGTGCTGCTGCTGATGTCATCGCACCAACGCGTTGGGTACTGAATTCTCAAGTTCGTATTATGATGTCTCAGCCGACTCTGTTGATAAGATGCATGGCTGCAATTCGTCTGTGCTAGCAGCAGAAGCCAGGAAGGCGGAAGTGCCAGCGTACATGCACGTCGGACTTTCAGACCACCATCCATCTCTCTCCGTGAAAGAATTTTCGCTAAGATATAGGCTGAAGGTAGATACAAGTGCCACGCGAGCCAGATAATTTTGGATACGTAAAAAAACCTGTTGATTTCTAGATCCGAGGTTGCTAGCCAAGACAGAGTTGGCGTACTCCAGGCGAGACAAGACAAGTGATCAAGCGGGCTAAGAGTAGAGCTTATGTCACGAATAACACTGAAATGATAGAAACATGATTTGCAAAATTTTCCGATGTGGCGTCAACGTGTAAGATTATTCGATTAGTATTAGGTTATTTGTAAATCAATCTGAAGGTAACTGCATGTAGGCCTATACTTATATTATCATATATTTATACAATAATATACTCATTTCAGCGACTAAAATGGTATTTTCCAATACATGACTTAACTAATGTTTCTATCAATGATTGCTAAAAGATAATAGGCGTAAATAATTTATAAAATGACATATGATATAATTATTTAAGGCCCATAAACCAGCCTATATTAATCTGGCAACTAAAGTTAGATTTTCACTAGTATATTATTTTTAAAACCCGAAGAAATGTCTGAAAATCTGTCAAAGTAGCCTAGTGATAATTATGTCACGTGTTGTGAATGTTTTTGAATATAAACTTGCTAGTTTAGTGCAATGGTAAATTTTCATTTCCAACTAAGTTATTAAAGAGTGAATTTTACACCTCTTATAGTAGGCTACGATTTAAACTCCTTGCTTACTTAATAAACTCAAAGAATGATGACGTCACTTATGAGCGACTTCGTCTACGAGGTAACGTTACAAATCTACTGTTTAAAAATATATTCCTGTTAGTCGTCGATTATCAATCAGTCTTTGCAATTTGCAATTTACTTTCTCATTCGGTAGAATATTCCCATAATAATAGTTATTATTATCAGGGTAGAGTCTCACAACTAGCCGACCGTAATTAGCACATTATTGAGGCGTTTGAATATTCGTTGATCGTTTAGTTCGTCGATATAAGCCTATAGGCTATAGGCTGCTTAAGGGTAATCTCCATTCTCCCTAAATTTCTTCTCCATATAAAAAATGCAAACGCATTTTGCAACCGTAATATATCGCTATCAGGGGCGTAAGCATCTAAACCTCGGCGTGTATTTTGCCGTTCTTAGTCGGTATCTGGCAACTTGGTTGGACATTTATGAAAGGGTCCTTACCTATAATACTGAAAAGGCACTTCTGCGGCAAATTCATGAGGAAGGTCTCCATTCTTTTTTCCTTTCAGCCTACATATCGACGATATTATTATTATTAATTATTATAAATTATTATTACTTATCAATGTTATTTTATTATTATTATTATTATTATTATTATTATTATTATTATTATTATTATTATTATTATCAGGCCCCTATTTTTATTATTGTTCAATTAGTATTATCTAGAACTGATGTTGCTCGTCAACTGGTGGCATGTGAAATGTGCTCCATTAATCAACAGTGCAATCAAGAACTGAATTATTGGGCCCCCTATGTGTTTTCTCATTCACGCAGATAATTATGCTTAACCCTAGGGCTACCAAGCTTTTTTTGTAACACTGACTACCAAGGGGGGGGTGGTTACCACCCCCTGGATTTCGTGTTTGGTTTTACATATCATAACTTGTAATACAGCATTGGATTCAGCATTCATTTCTGCACAGAATGGTATATTTAGTTGTACATTATGTGAATGCACCTCGAAATTACATCACTTTTAACAACGGAACCCATTAATTAGCAATATTGTATATTATTGCGTACATTTGTACTTTTTGGATAAACAAATATAAGATTATGTGTGTTTTGAAACTAATCTATGTATAAAAGATACAAAAATCATCCCTACACATGTTTATATAGTATAAATGTACATCCATACATATATATCCATACATATATATCGGTTTACGTTGTAATGCTGTATTCAGCCATTTTCACACAGATTACGCGTACTATTATTTATTTTGATCACTTCCGGTATTCAAAAGACAAAGATGTAGGTATGCAAATGAAGCCCTTCATTCCCTCTAAAGAATGGTATATTTGTTTCTCTTCCAGGAAGACACCTGAATACGCTACAGACAAAAAACTAAGGGGAGTGCTTCCATTCAGCCATTTTTCACGCATATTATTATTTATTTTGAGCACTTCCGGTTGTCTCAGGTCAACTCAGTGACGATAGAAATGTAGCCCCACATTCCCTCTATAGAATGGTAAAATTTGTGTCTCTTAATATTAAATGACGGATAAGATATAGTCGAAAATCTAGGGGTGGTATCCACCCCCTGGTGCCTCGGGTATATTGGGTATAACTTTTGAACGGTTTGAGATATCATCTCACATTTTACCTCAAAACGTGTGTAAATGAACCCCCTACAGCTACCTAAAAGGTCAAATTTTTATTCCATACGGAAAAAGTTTGAGATGAGAAAAACCTAGGGGGGTGGCAACCACCCCCCCTACCTTGGTAGCCCGAGGGTTAAACAAGATTTGCACTTTAATGTCTTGAATAATCGGTTGCTTGACAGCAAATATAACTTCTTCTACAACTGTCTCTTGATGCAAACTTGCTTTATTTTATTACTTTACCTTATGTTAATTGTCATCAACATTCTAGACATATCGTTAGTTCACAAAGTTCCATTAGGTTTTGACAGGTTGTGAATCGAAGAAAAAGTAGTAAAATCAACGAAGTCCTATAAGGTTATTTTGTGGAATAAGTTAACTGTGATTTTCACGTGTTAAAATGCATGCTCATTCTTTTGAATAGCCTACAGTGTGCAAGGACCATTGTAGATATTGGAATACAGGCTGTTAGTTAATGTTCAATGTGTTTGTTGAAATTGTCTGCAAATTGATATTTTGTCTTAGGCGATCATACTGCCGGAATTCTGATTCTGTCACCCATAATTTTATGTTTATTATTTTATTTTAATAATATGAGTAAATCAATGCAAGATAAAAATAAGTGCACTATTTTTAAATTTATACTGAATACTTAGAGAACTTCAAACTGAAATGTCAAACAAATGGCGGCCTTGGAAAATAATATCAGTCCACAGAAACTTACAAGAGTTTAAGTGTTTACAACTCTAGCTTTGTGTAAAAATCATATCTGTACCACAACCTCTCTTACTTCATAATCATCATGTCGAAAAGCATTTTTTTAAACAATCATCAGGATATTACAAGTTCCTACCTAGGGTAGTCACGTTTAGCGCCTTCGTGAGTTTCTTTTAAGGCGCTATATAAATGGCCATATACAAATGCAACACAAGAAAAGAAAGAAAATTCCCAGCTGCTGAACAATATTAGAATCCATACCGGAGAGGTGCCTTACAATGCCAAAAATGTCAGAAAAGCTTTTTCCAGTCTTAAAGTCTAACAATTCATGCTAGAATTCATACTAGAGAAAAATCTTACTAAAGCAAATATGTGAAAAACATTTTTCTCAGTGTTCCAGTCTAAAAGTCATGCAAGAATTCACACTGGAGAGATTCCTTACCAATGCCAAAATATGTCAGAAACGCTTTTCCCAGTCTTCAAGTCTAACAATTCATGCAAGAATTCATACTGGAGAAAAATCTTTCCAATGCCAAATATGTCAAAAAGGTCTCTCAAAGTATTTCAGTCTAAAACGTCATGCAAGAATTCATACTGGAGAAAAATCTTACCAATGCCTGGTATGTCAAAAACGTTTTTCCCAATCTTCACATCTAACACTTCATGCAAGAATTCATACCGGAGAGAAATCTTACCAATGCCTGGTATGTCAAAAACGTTTTTCTCAGTCTTCACATCTAACACTTCATGCAAGAATTCATACCGGAGAGAAATCTTACCAATGCCTGGTATGTCAAAAACGTTTTTCTCAGTCTTCACATCTAAAAATTCATGCAAGAATCCACACTGGAGAGAAGCCTTACCAATGCCAAGAATGTAAAAAACGTTTTTCCAAATCTTCACATCTAACACGTCATGCAAGAATTCATACCGGAGAGAAACCATACAAATGCAGGTTATGTGAGTTTCAAACCATGCATGAAATTTATGTAAAGATCCATATGAGAAAACATTCAGGAGAGAAGCCAGACATTTGCCGGGTATGTCATAAAACATTCTCAAGCAATTCAGGCCTTAAGCATCATGAAAAAGCCCACTCTGAAGAGAAACGATTTCTGTGTGTTCTTTGTAACAAACCATTTTCCACATCTTCATCGCTACAAAATCATGCTATAATCCATACTGGAGAGAGACCATACCAATGTCAGATATGTAAGAAGAGCTATTCTCAAGCTACTCACCTACGAGACCATGTCCAAGTCCATACTGGTGAAAAACAGTACCAGTGTCAGACATGTCAAAAACGGTTTATGCAATCTTCTTATCTCAAAAGTCATGCAAGAATTCATACCGGAGAGAAACCATACCACTGCCAGTTATGTGAGTTTCAAACAAATACTAAAGGTAGTCTAAAGATTCACTCCAGAACACATACTGGAGAGAAACCATACCTTTGTCAGATATGTGAGAAAAAGTTCTCATGCGTATCAGGTTTAAGACGTCATGAAAAAATCCACTCCTTGCCTAACTGAAGTCTACAAAATCAGTTTCCAACGTTCACAGTTTTTTACAATATGTTGGAAACTATATTTCAGAACAGCCAAACAAATTCGAGTTTTAACAGAGATTAACCTCACCCGATTATTTAAGGTATTTCAGGATACATAATTATTCGTGCACTTCGTCAGAAATACTCGAGTGAACCCTAAATTGAAAAAATCCTGTGCTAGGTTTCTAAAACACATTTTCGCGATCATCGAATCGACGAAGAAACAAACATTTCAGCCAGAAATTACTTGAAATATTTGACGTTGTTGGTGAAGAAATTATAAAAATTGAACTGTTTAGCAATCAATCTATGATGCTACGCACGAACGAATTCGTGCATTTCAGTTTTGTATTCAAAGTAAGAGCTTTAGTACAGTAACACTGAGTATTCCTGTAGGACTGAACATATTCATGGATCCTGGTTTTGTTTCGCAATTTTTGTGACACTTTTAGTTCCATTTAGGTAGGCCTATATTTCTTATTTCTAGTTATAAGCACTTTAACTCTACCGAATTGTTTTTATCATTGTACTGCTGGTATATTTCATATGATCTAGGCCCTATGTTAACTTCGCTCGTGTTTTCACTCAATTCAAGTTTTACATAGTCGTACTCTTACGCTGTTGCCGTTGCGTAAATGTAATCACAAAGTAATTGCAACGATAATTTCACATATAGTCATTGCTGATGGTAACGATGCTGTCAAGGTTGAAATCTTGTAACAATAAAGTTTGTTCGATCTTTATTTATGATAGTTGTCTGTAACGTCTCATAGAAATCCACATCATCGTCGATGATCCATATACACCCGAGGGCATAAGCTAGATCCGCAGTAAATTGCCGATAACCTAGTGAAATGTCTAGATATTTGTCGCCCCATTCAAGTCAACTCTTCTTGTATGAATTTATTATATTTGGGATTAAGTTTTGTTTCGCTTCAATTTGATTGATTGATTGATTGAGTGAGTGCCACTGTTTATTGAAACAGCACACAAATCAAATGATAATTCCGTCTATAGCAGTGGTTCTTAACCTTTTCAAAAGAGCCGAACCCCAAGAGAAATCCATGACCACTCACCGAACCCCTCAAATTTGAACAATAATTTTTTAACTAATGGGAACAAAAGGAAATAAAAAATTGTACCAAAATGTGATACAATATAAACACATTCAATGTAGGCAATCTATTTCAAACAAAATTTATTAAATAAAAGTCGAAAAATAAAAATAACTTTTCAATCACACTCACTGACCCTGATTATGTATAGGCCTATATTATGCAAAGGATCAAAGAAACTATGGACTGAAGTACGGCGTCTCCGAAGTGGTTGTGCCAATAGAAATGACCAGAGATCTAATGTCAATATAAATGCAGACTCTCTTAACAAGCATTATAGTAAAATATCCACCGATGACCTTTATACTGAACCCAGGCCACGTCAAACGGCTTCCCCTTTCGAAATTGATTTTATAGATGAATACCATGTCTTCACTATGTTAACAAATATCCGTGGATCTTCTGTGGGCCCGGATGGTGTCCCATCCTGGTTCTTCAGCAGCATGGCTCACCTGTTGGCTGCTCCCATCACAACCCTTTTTAGAAATTCTTTGTTACATTCATATGTTCCTCCACAGTGGAAGTTAAGTTGTATTACACCAATCCCCAAATTGGCATGCCCAAGAAAGGAATCGGATTACCGCCCCATCTCCATTACTTCCATCCTTTGTAGAATTCTTGAAAAAATCGTTACCCGTATATATATGTATCCGGTAATCACCAACACAGACACTAATGACAAATTTGATGATCAGTATGCCTTTAGAGTTTAGACCTACGGGCTCAACGGCTGCTGCTTTGATGGCTGTATCTAACCACATCCTTGAAACCTTATGCTATGAACCCTATGTACGTTTGGTCTCATTGGATTTTTCCAAAGCCTTTGACACTGTCAGACATTCATATCTAGCCGAACAACTTGCTTCTCTCCCAATTCCTGATCACATTTTTAATTGGATTTTGAATTTACTTCATAATCGAAGTCATTGCACTAGGTTTAACGGTGTAATATCTTCTCTGGCACGAATTAATGCAAGTATTATTCAAGGTTCCGGTTTGGGCCCGATGGATTTCGTAGTTGCAATCTCTGACTTAAAACCAGTTAATAAATGCAATCGCATTTTTAAATATGCAGATGATTGCTATCTCGCTGTCCCAGCATCAAGTATCACTACAACTGAGATTGAGCTTCAGCATATTAGTGTATGGGCACAGAGTTGCAACCTCAAGCTAAACTCAAGCAAATCCTGTGAGATAATTTTTACGCGTCCCCGGGGTACCATCGGTATGTTCCCCCCTCCTCTAAAAGGTATCGCAAGAGTGCAAACCCTAAATATTCTTGGTGTTGAGCTTACAGCGAAATTTGGGTTCTCCAGTCACATTAAACGTCTGACCATAAAAGCAAGGCAGTCCTTTTATGCACTTCGGATCCTGAGGTCTCATGGGCTCTCGGGGGACAGTTTATTTGATGTAGTTCGTGCCACTACGGTTGGTATGATGCTGTATTGCTCGCCTGTGTGGTGGGGCTTTGCGAGAGTGCAGGAACGGGAGGCCCTTGAGGGAATTATCCGAAGGTTGGTACGCCAGGGGTACTTACCTCCATCTTCTCCCTCATTTGAGACTCTCTGCAGCAATGCGGATACTAGACTCTTTGCCTGTATTCTGCACAATCCTTGTCATGTATTGCATAAATTGTTGCCGCCGATCAAGCAATCGCGTTACTCCCTGCGACCACGGTCCCATAACCGTGAGCTTCCCATGTTTGACAACCTGTCTCAGAAATGCTTCCTTGCCCGGATGCTATACAAATAAACTATGTTTTCCCTAGATCTGGCTATTTAAGCCCTTCATTTTCCCCTATGACTAGCTCTAGCTCTTCTTCCTCTGTACAATAAAGCCTCTCATTCAATTCTATGGTTGTATATATAAATTTTTGTTTATTTGTTTGAATGTATTAATCTTGCTATGTACAGTGCTGTGCGTTTGCTAGTGCTTCTCAATAAAGGAAATACTTACTTACTTACTTATATTTCAGAGGACCTCTGCCGAACCTCTGGCACTGGCTCACCGAACCACTGGTTAAGAAACACTGGTCTATAGCAAAGGTTCTATATTTGTATGCGCGCGATAGTAGGCCTACAGTTAAAACACTGAACAATAAACTAAGCCTATGCAGACGGACTGTACTTTGATGGAACGTACAATAGCAACGCAGTACCTTATCTAAACTTAATGTAGCCTAACACTAGAAGTACCAAGAAATCGAACTACCTAGAAGCGCCGAAGGGGTCATGTTGACCCCACATATTTTATAATGCAAGTCAATTGCAAATTAAATTGACAAAACAACTTTATTAACATTAATTACATAAGGATAAACAAGTGTAATAAGTAGGTTGGAATGGGACAATAGGAGATCCTGTCCTCTCACCAGATCTCCTATCCTCTCAACAGATATCCTATCTTCTCACTAGATCTTCTTTCTCCTCAACAGATCTCCTCTCCTCTCACCAGATCTTTCCTATCACCTGATCTATCCTCTCACCAGTTCTCCAATCTTAAAACCAGATTTACTATCCTGTCACCAGATCTCCTCTCCTCCTACCAAATCTCTCCTCTCACCAGATCTTCCACCTCTCACCAGATCTTCCACATCTCAGCAGATCTCCTCTCCTCTCACCTGAGTTACTCTCCTCTCGCCAGATCCCCTGTCCTCTCACCAGGTCTTCTATCTTCTCACATTTGATTACGTAATTAGCTGTGAGCTATAATATTATTGAATGGACTAGATCAAAAAAGCTTGACATGCAAGTAATAATACAGGTGTCAGATTGACCCCTCGGCGTTTATAGCTAGAACAGCAACAATCTCAGAAATTGTGAATCCTCCGAGTTCAAATTTTGGCAGAGGGTTTACCCTATGAAGTTAGAAGAAGTCGTGAAATTACAGGACCAGGGCTATAATTATATGAGGTGGAGGTGCGTAACGCTAAGAACAAAATGGGGTCACATTGACCCCTTTGGTACTTCTAGTGATCAATAGTGTTGAGTAATTTCATTTTATTTTTATTTTAATTATAAGACTATTTCTGAAGTTCAAAAGATGTAACTAAGCGCGCATCACAGATGCGCATACGCAGTTGCTGTAAAAGATGACATAAATATATGCGTTCAAAATTTTAAAACGGTAGAGCGACATCTAAGGGGTCCGAAGTGCTACAGACAGAATATTCAATAATAATAACGTAGCCTAGCCTATATAGGCTACGAATAATTCGCTTGTAGCGTTTTGTGTAGTTTTTTCGTTTTCTACAGGATTTCCGGTCGCTGCTGAAGTCACTTTTAACTGTTTATAAAGGCGTTCAAGTTGTCGTCTGTGGTCTTGTGGCGCCTGTTATACTCCGGGAGTCGAACTCATCCGAACATTCCTCTTTCCTGGGTTTAGTTGATAAAGCATGCGAGATCACCTACACTCTGAGGCATCATTGGATTCTGAAGACGACTCCGGATTTGCGACCGTACGGTACTCGGTACTGTTACGCAACAGGAAAACACCGTGGTGAAAAATATAGGGCCTAACTTAACCCTCGGGCTACCAAGCTTTTTTGTGGCATCGGCTACCAAGGGGAGGGGGTGGTTACCACCCCATGGATTTCGTGTTTGGTTTCACATATCATAACTTGTACTATAGCAATGGATTCAGCATTCATTTCTGAACAGAATGGTATATTTAGTTGTACATTATGTGAATGCACCTCGAAATTACATCACTTTTAACAACGGACCCCATTAATTAGCGATATTTTATATTATTGCGTACATTTTGTACTTTTGGATAAACAAATATAAGATTATGTGTGTTTTGAAACTAATCTATATATAAAAGATACACACAATCATCCCTACACATGTTTATCTAATATTATAAGGCAAAGTCTCTTTTTTCTGTCCTTCCGTATGTTTGTCCGTCCCGCTAAAGGCTCCGAAACGGAACGATTTAGCGATTTGAAAAAATTTACAAAAGATTATTACGCCGCGTCTAGGTCAACGCGACTATTTTCAGCTCGCAATTTTATTTAAACGCCTATATATGGCCATTTTAAATTTCCAACTTTTCAACGAGACTATTTCAATACCGGCAATAGTATGGCCATTCGTCCACGTCACGCTGGCTAACTATGCAATCGTACGTCACACGGAGCATCTAGATCAATGCTCTGATTCGCAACCAATCACGATGACCGTTGAGTTCAAATCAGAAGTGGTAACGCCCACGGCTGATTTTATAGGTCATCGGACTTAAAAATTCGCCAATGCAACACTTCAGGGATACGAAATGTTTAACGAACGTTTTCATTTGAATTTCTATAGATCTCAACCCAACTTTATTTCAACTCAAAATTTACTTTAAATTCCGATATTTGGACATTTTCAGTTTCGATGTGGTCATAGTCTGTTTCAATGCCATTGAAATCTAGCTATGCAGGAGTATATATTGCGTAGAGTTGTTTTACAATTTCAAACCAGCGCGTAAATTCGCCAGAGGGATACACGAAAAATTTGCACATCGTTAAATTCAAATTCACGGGCGCTGACGAAGATGTCGTTAAATTCATATACACGGGCGCTGAGGAAAACCCGGGCGAACGCCGGGTAAAAACTGCTAGTATAGTATAAATGTACATCCATACATATATATCCATACATATATATCGGTTTACGCTGTATTCCTGTATTGAGCCATTTTCACATAGATTACGCGTATTATTATTTATTTTGATCACTTCCGGTATTCAGAAGACAAAGATGTAGGTATGCAAATGAAGCCCTATATTCCCTCTAAAGAATGGTATCTTTGTTTCTCTTCCAGGAAGATAAATGAATACGCTACAGACAAAAACTAAGGGGGAGTGCTTCCATTCAGCCATTTTTCACGCATGTTACGCGTATTATTATTTATTTTGATCACTTCCGGTTTTCATAAGACAAAGAGGTAGGTATGCAAATGAAGCCCTGCATTCCCTCTAAAGAATGGTATAATTGTTTCTCTTCTAGGAAGAATAGTCAATAAGCTATAGTCGAAAAACTAAGGGGTGGTATCCACCCCCCTGGTGCCTCGGGTATATCAGGTATAACTTTTGAATGGCGTGGGCTACCACCATGATGTTTACCTCAAAATGTGCGCCAATGAATCTGCTACAGCTACCTAAAATGCAAAAATTATATTCCATATGAAAAAAATTATGCATAAAAACGTAGGGGTAGCCCGAGGGTTAACATTACGTTGAATAAGTTCGACACTTGATTTTCTTCTGACATTCTCGTCCTAATATCTCATATTTAAAAAATTTCTACAAATGTCTGAATATCTGTCGAAGTCATTTTGTGTGTTAAATACTCGCAAAATTATTTGAATATAAAATCGCCAGTTTAATGCTACGTAAATTTGGATTTCAAGTTACTGTAAACTGCAAAAAAGTGAACTTGACACCTCCTGTAAACGATATAAGCTTCTTGTTAACGTAATGACTAATGAGCACAAAATTATGACGCCACTTCTATCAGCGACCTAGTCTATAAGGTAAGATTCCAAAATGTACATTAAAAAAATTAATTCATGTTAATCGTCGATTATCAATAAGTTTTCACAATTGTCAATCGCTTTTCCCTTTCTGTAGAGTGTCCCGTTATAATAATTAACAATGTAGCCTAAAGTCATACAACCAGCGGACCGCTAATAGTAGTACAGTAACTGTAGGTTACTGTAACATTTGCATATACGTCGTTCGTTTAACTTTAATTCGTCATTGTCTAGACTATTTAAGGGTAATCACCATAAATATCTACCCGTGCATAATTATTAAAATGTTTGGTAGCCTAATCTATCGTTTTAGCGCTAAAAATTATTCGCCATTGTATCGAGACAACAGCGGAGCATACACCCGTATTCTAAGTTAGTCCTTCTCACCTGCCCTCGTCAATCCCTTGTAGCTAAATTCGTTTTGCATTAATATCACGAAATATGGGCGTATTTAGAGCGTGGGTTAACGGTTGAACTCCCCCCTTCTTTCGAAATAAATGCATAGCTGTTATTAAAAGCGAAAAAATAGAGAGAAATGCGACCATTTCCAATGGAACTCTCCGAAAACTTAAAACCCTCCCGACATTTTTCTCTGCCTACGCCCGTATCACAAAATGTGTCCAGAATCACGACAATTCACCGCGTTTGGAGAAATTTGCGGAATTCACGGCAAATACCAAAAATCACGGAATTCACGTCTTTCGTGACTCCTGAGTTTCTACAATAAGGATTTGTTATAAAAATAGTGGCTCGTGAATATTGGAATATCATCAATATCTTTGAAACTTCATTTTCTCCATGATGTGGTTTAATTTCGCATCAGCCATGCCGTAGATGGTAGCCTACTAACCTTAAGGGGCACCAACTAAGCTGCAAGATTTTAACCCGTTTTAATTCAGGTAATTACTATAGCAAGTAGCACAACAACGAATAATTAAGCAGAAGTACTTATATAGTGTAAATTCATGCTCAATTTGTGGTGGCAATTGTCTTTGCATATTGATACTGTGTCGTAAGTGATCAACCTGGCGGAATCCTGATTCTGATTCTGTCTCCAATATGTCTTTTATTTAATAATAAATAATAATAATAATAATAATAATAATAATAATAATTATTATTATTATTATTCTTTAATACAGCGCCTGACAAATGCACTGCGCTGTACAAGTGTACATGTACAATAATTGTGCATCTTATGACGATTAAACAATTCACAACAACAGAAATTACAGAAGACATAAATTAACAAATTTTACGACTATGGTGCTTTTATTTTCCTAGGTAACCGACACGAATAAATAAATGCATTGGTAAAATATATGTAGCCTGCAGTTTTTGATTTCAACTGAATGCTTAGTGAGCTAAATACTGAAAAAGGCAAACAACTGACGAGGCTGGACAATAATTTATGTCCACAGAAATTTACAAGAGGTTCAGTGTTTTCAAGTCTAGCTTTGTGCAATACAACCAAATTCATAATAATTAAGTATGTCACAAAGCATTTCTTCCAAGAATTCATTAGGATATGCCATCGGAAATGCAACACAAGAAAAGATAGAAAGTTCCCAACTATGTCAGAAATCATTTCTGATGGATAGTCTTAGGCCTACTAAGTTAAACAAGAAAAGCTATGCCAAGATAAAGACACACGAATGCAAGTTTTGCAAAGAAATATTTACGCACATCTGTGACCTACAGAAGCACATGAGAATCCATACTGAAGAAAAAGCATACCTTTGCTTAGTATGTAAGAAAACATTCGCATGCTCTTCGAGTCTGCAAGCACACACTAGAACCCATACTGGAGAGAAACCGTTTCAGTGCGAAATTTGTAAACAAACATTCGCTCGTTCTTACAGTCTCAATTGCCATAGTAGAATTCATATTCTTGCAATGTAAACTTCTCCCAATTTGCCAAATATGTCAAAAATGTTTTTCCCAATCTTCAGTTCTAACACGCCATACAAGAATCCATACCTGAGAGAGGCATCACCAATGCAAAATTTGTCAAAAGCGTTTCTCCACTTCTTCAAGTCTAGCACTTCATACTAGAATTCATACAGGAGAGAAATCTTACATTTGCCAAATATGTCAGAAACGTTTTTCCCTTTCGTCATATCTAAAAATTCATGCTAGAAATCATGCTGGAGAGAAATCTTCCCAATGCCTAGTATGTCAAAAGCGTTTTTCTCAGCCTTCATAACTAAGGATTCATGCAAGAATTCACACTGGAGAGATGCCATACCAATGCCAAGAATGTAAAAAACGTTTTTTTAATTGTTCAAATTTAGCACGTCATGCAAGAATTCATACCGGAGTTAAACCGTACAAATGTCAGTTATGTGAGTTCAAAACTAAGCATGAAGATTCTCTAAAGGTTCATATGAGAACCCATAATGGAGAGAAACCATACCTTTGCCAGGTATGTCAGAAAACATTTACAAACAATTCAGGCCTTAAAAGTCATGAAAGAACCCACTCTGTAGAGAAACAATTTCTGTGTATTCACTGTAAAAAAACATTTTCCACTTATTCAAACCTACGAATGCATGTAAACATTCATACTGTAGAAAGACCATACCAATGTCAGATATGTAAAAAATCTTATTACAAATCTTCTCAACTGAGATATCATGTTCAAATCCATACTGGAGAAAAACCATACCAGTGCCACACATGTCAAAAACGGTTTATCCACCCTTGTAATCTTAAACGACATGCAAGAATTCATACTGGAGAGAAACCATACCATTGCCAATTATGTGAGTTTAAAACTAATAATAAAAGTAATCTGAATATGCACACGAGAACACATACTGGAGAGAAACCATACCTTTGCAAGATATGTCAGAAAACCTTCTCGTGGGCTTCAGGTCTGAGAAAACATGGGAAAATCCACTCCGTGTCTGTCCCAAGTTTGTAAAATCATTTTACAAAGTCACAGTCTGCATAATTATGTTGTAAACCTTAGAAAAGCCTTACACATTTCATTTATACCAGAGAACATTATCACGCGATTATTTCAGGTAGGCTATGTCAGGAAATATGTTTATGCACTTTGCTAGAAATACATGTTCTTAATGGAAAGTGGAGAGAAACCATCAGCTGTGTAAAAAATACATTTTCGCGATCTTCGAGTCTACGAACAAACAAGTGTCAGAAATTACCTGAAATGTTTGACGTTGTTGACGTTCACTAACAGCAGTTGGTGACAACGAATAAAAATCGGATTGTGGACTGTGCAGCTAGTCAGTCTATGATACGCACCAACGAATTCATGCATATCAGCTTTGTATTCAAAGTAAGAGCTTTAGCAAATTACAACTGAGCATTTCCGTAGGACTGGACATATTCAATGATGCTGCTTTTGTTTCGCGTTTTTGCGCACTTTCAGTTCAATTTAGGTAGGCCTATAATTTTTATGTCTAGTTATAAGCATTTTTAACTCTGTCGAATTGTTTTGTTATTACAATGCTTGTATACTTCACATGATCAACTGTAATTTTGTTCGTGTTTTCACTCAGTTCATGTTTTAATAGTCACACTCTGACGCTGTTACCATTCCGTAAATGCAATCACAAAGTAATTGCAACGATAATTTCTTACATAGTCAGTGCTGATGGTAACTATGCTGTTAAGGTTGAAATGTTTTAGCAAATAAAGTTTGTTCCACGTTTATTTGTCGTAGTTAACCAGTAACGACTCTGAGAAATGTAGCATCCAATTGCAGCTGAGGGTGGAAGATGGATCCGCAATAAATTATTTGGTCAAAACATAGGCTAGTTAACATTCGAAATATTTGTCACCCGAATAGAGGAGGCCTCTTTATATAAATCAACTCTTCTTGTATGAATTTATTATATTTTGGTTTAAGTTTTATTTCGCGTCATTTTGATTGAATTATTGATTTATTGACTGATTGGTCTATTGATTGATTGATTGTTTGATTGATACTGCATTAGCCTAACTGCATTAGCTACACAACACAAATGAAATAATGAATGTATTCGTTCGAGCGCCTCTGAGTAAGTCCCTTGATGTGGGCTATATAAATTCTATGATTGAATTAATGATAATTCATTCCGCCTATTGCAAATGTTCTACATTTGTTTGCGCAATATAATTCAGTTAAAACACTGAACAATAAGCTAGCCTAAGCAGACCTATTGTATTTGGATGGAACAGCCAATAGCAACTCCATTCCTATTCGAGCAGATCTAAACAGTTTCCCGTTTTTTATTATTATTATAGTAATAGCATAAGCAGACATTGTGCTTCGAAGGAACAACAAGTAAGATGAGAGCAACAAAGGAGTCTTCAAAATCTTTTAAAACGCTCGAGTAATATCAGGATCCCTAAGCGCAACTGGCAGAATATTAATTTACCTTACTTTCAACTATTCATCTGGACAAACTCCTGGAAATGCTGACGGAATCATTCCACCGGTCAAGAGTTCGGAAATAGTAGCGGACTGCCAGAAGTCAGAGATGGAGATGGAGGCAGATAGAAGAACGAAGACAGATACAGAGGCACAGACAGTTATAAAGACAGACAGAGATTAAAGATAGAGATATGGGTAGGCATAGAGATAGAGATAGATAGAGACAGGGACAGAGATAGCGAAATATAGAAATAGATGGATGGATGGACGGACGGATGGATGGATCGATGGCTAGAATAGAGTAGACTTTTACTGGGTCAATACGCATGCCAAAATGGTAACAGATTCCATTGAGAAACCTTTTATAACAATTTCTTTAGGATTTGGTGGGTATTTTTTGTAAATTGACCCGTCTAATATCACTTAGCATTATGTTGAATAAGTTCAAAACTTAGTTCTGTTCCTGCATTCTTATCTTAATATCCCATATTTTAAAAAATTGCAACAAATGTATAAAAATCTGTCGAAGTCATTCTGTATGTTCAATACTCGCAAAATTATTTGAATATAAAATCGCTAGTTTTGTGCTATGCAAACTGTTAATTTCCAACCGAAAACTGCATCGAGTGAATTAATTTTTACACACACCTCCTACAAATCGATATAAACTCTTTGTTAAAGTAATGAACACAAAAAATGTTGACGTCACCATTTCAGCGACCCAGTCTACTAGGTAAGGTTCCAAAATGTAATTTTTAAATTAATTTATGTTAATCGTCGATTATCAATCAGTTTTTATGATTAATTATTTTACAATTGCATTTTCACTTTCTGTAGAATGTCCCGTTATAAATAATTATAAGTGCGGCAACTAACGGACGTTACGAACCGCATTTGATATTGTGGTATTTGCATATCCGTCGTTCGTCTAGCTCGTCAATATCTAGTCTTTCTTAGTACCTCATTGTTAAGTCTTCATTGCACACTCCAACTCTACATGGATGAAAGTCTGACCTACAGTATTTTTTCAACAATTCTCATACTGGGAATACGGACTGTAAAGTCATGTTCTATGTGTGTGTTACAATTGCCTTTGATATTGTGTCTTAGGCGATCAAGCTGGCGGTATTCTGATTCTGACTCCCATATTATGTGTCTTTTATATTACGACTTAGATGCTGTACTGTTTTAGATTTCTGCTGACTGCTTACTGAGTTAAATACTGAAAAGGCAAACAACTAGCAAGGTTGGACAATAATTTCAGTCCACAGAATCTTACAGGAAGTACATCGTTTTCAACTCCGGTTTTGTTCGAAAATCATAACTGAAGCACAAGCTCAGGCAATTCAAATTCATTAATGATGTCGAAAAACATTTCTTTTAAACATTCATCAGCATAGCCTATTCCATCGGAAATGCAACACAGGAAAAGACAGAAAGTTCCCAGCTATGTCAGAAATCATTTGTGTTGGATATCCATATGAAAGAAAGGATGAAAAGTGATCACAAAGCAAAGAAACACAAATGCGAGTTTTGCAAAGAAATGTTTACGCACATCTGTCACCTACAGAAGCACATTAGAATCCATACTGAAGAAAAAGCAAACCTTTGTCTCGTATGTGGGAAAACATTCCCATACTCCTCCAGTCTGAAGACACACACTTAGAACCCATACTGGAGAGAAGCCGTTTCAGTGCGAACTATGCAAACAATAATTTTCTCGTTCTTGCTCTTTACAGAACCATATTAGAATCCATACTGGAGAGAGGCCTTATCAATGTCAGGTATATCAAAAGCGTTTTCCCGATCTTCAAATCTAACAATTCGTATCTAAAAATGCATGCAAGAATTCACACAGGAGAAACATTTTACCAATGCATAGTATGTAAAAAACGGTTTTCTTACCCTTCATATCTGAGGATTCATGCAAGAATCCACACTGGAGAGATGCCTTACCAATGCCAAGAATGTAAAAAACGTTTTCCACATGTTCAAATATAACACGTCATGCAAAAATTCATTCCGGAGAGAAACCTTACAAATGTCAGTTATGTGAATTTAAATCTAAGTATGAAGGTGGTCTAAAGATTCATATGAGACGGCATACTGGAGAGAAACCTTATCTTTGCCGGGTATGTCAGAAAACATTCTCAAGCATTTCAGGTCTGAAAAATCATGAAAAAACTCACCCTGAGGAGAAACGATATCTGTGTATTCTTTGTAAAAAAACATTGGCCACATCTTCAACGCTACAAAGACATGCTATAATCCATACTGGAGAGAGACCATACCAATGTCAGATATGTAAAAAATGTTATTACACATCTTCTCAACTGAGAGATCATGTTCGAACCCATACTGGAGAAAAACCATTCCAATGTAAATTATGTCATAAACGGTTTATCCGATCTTCTAGTCTAAAACGTCATGCAGGAATTCATACTGGAGAGAAACCACGCCACTGTCAATTATGTGAGTTTGAAAGTAAATGGAAAACTTGTTTAAAGAGTCACACGAGAATAGGCCTACATACTGGAGAGAAACCATACCTTTGCCGGGTTTGTCACAAAACCTTCTCATGGGCATCAGATCTGAGACGTCATAAAAAACACTCCGTGTCTGGCTCCAGTTTGTAAAATATTTTCGAAAGATCAGAGTCGACAAAATATAATTATGTTGAAAACCCTAATTGAGATCAACCATGCGAATTTAAGTAATACCGGAGGACATTCTCACGCGATTATTTCAGATATGTCAGGAAACATTTTAATGCTCTGCATCAGAAATACTTGAAGGAACCATAAATGGAGAAAAAACAAAAGGTTTTTTTTAAATGTTTCGCTATCTTCGAGTCTACGGAGAAACAAAGGTCTTAACCAGAAATTACCTGAAATATTTGACGCTATTATGTTCACCAAAAACAGTTAACAAATAAGAAAATGGATATATGCATGTACTCAATCTATGATGATATTATACACATGGATGTGTGGAGCGACTCATTCTATAATGGTATTAAACACACGAACGAATTCATGCATAATTATATAGGTTTTGTATTCAAATTAAGAACTTTAGTGCAGTGCCACTGAGTATTTCTGTAGGACAGCAAATATTCAAGGATCCTGCATTGCCTTGCGTTTTTTTAAACATTTTAGTTCGGTTTAGTTAAGCCTATTATTCTTATGTCTAATTAAGCATTTTAACTCTATTGTCTTTATTATTGCATTGATGGTTTACTTCAGATGATCTACTGTATCTTTTTCTTGTTTTCACTCAATCGAAATTTCTAATTTCTAATATTCGTATTCTCAGGCTGTTTTAGTGACCCATAACTGCAATCACAAAGTTATTGCAACGATAAGTTCATACATGTATGATAAGTTTGGTTAAGGTTGAAATGTCTTAGAAAATAAAGTTTGTTCGATCTTTATTTGTCATAGTTAGTGAGTATCGACTCTCAGAAATGTAGCATCCATGAACAATTCCAGTTGAGTGCGATCTTCAATTCCAGTTTTATGTACTTCCGTTTCGAAATTATCTAAAACAGATGTTTCGTCTTCCGTTAAGCACAATAATATCACTCATGAACTATAAATTGTGCCAAATTAAAAGTACGAACGGTGAGAACTATTCTAAAAATAATATTTGAGTGTGTTTCGATTTTTAATTAATTAGTTATTATTATCAGAGTCAACGCAACTAGCCAACTATATTCGAACAGTGAGCCATAAGATGTTTAACGCTGCCATGGATCGATCCATGCATATCGCTATGCAGAGTCACTAGCTAAAGGAACACGCAGCTCGGAAGGAAGATTATTCCACGTGGTCGGCCCAACCACTGAGAAGGCACGACGCTGCATCTTTGAAGTGCTCGCAAATGGAACAGCAAGTTCGCATCGAGACGCAGAACGAGGATATCTGCGTGCAGCCAAACCTGAGGTGGGCAACAGAATTCGCGCAAGCAGGCTGAAGCGCTCCCTAAGTGGCACCGCCAGATACAGACTGAAATCCTACATAGAATGCGCTGGAAAACAGAAAGCCAGTGGAGTAATGTAATGCAATGCACTGTAACAAAGCATTTATAAAGCGCCATTTAAGAGTCTCTCAGAAGCGCTCAACACGTGGCCATCAAACAGTAGCCTACGTCACGCATATAATGCAAGACATGGTAATATTTACAGAAACCACCAAAAATCCTGTAGCAGCTGCAGAAATGGATGTGTGAGCATGACGTGGCGTAGGTGTGGTACACTGTCACATCCCATGCTAGGCATCGTCCACGTGACCAAGGGATGATTGTGACAGCGTTTTGCAGCTTTCCGTCTGCTCTTGAGGCTCTCTCTGTGCACAAATGTTTATCTCTGCGTAGCGCTGTCCTGATGATGTTTAGTATAGCGTGTCGCTGTTATTCCCGCTTCCTCCTCCTCTGAAAACTATCGATGGAGCCTGCTTGCGTCAACTTTTTCTCGACAGTAGTGGCACAAATGGGGTTCACAAAGTGTCGTGTCTACCCTAAACCCGACCGCGATCCTTACTTCCTCGTTTGAGAGGCGCAGGCACATTGAGGTCACAGAATGAGGTGCTCGTGAGGCTGCAGGGGAAGCACGATCGCATGGACACCTATCAGGCCTGTCCATGTCTTGTCTGTGCATCGGAGATCCTACTCTTGTTGGCGAATAGATGGTGTTCCTGTTGGTTGTGCCGTACCTATCCAGTAGCGTAGCGAGGGGTGTTTCAGCGGTCCCATGGAATCCAAGCGTTGAGTTCTGCATTCGCGGGTTCGTATTATGGTATCTCCAGTCGACTGAAGTTGGTAAAATCTAAATGCCTACAATTCTCTGGTCCTGGCAGCAGAAGCCAGGAAGGCGGAAATGCCAGCGTAGATTCACAACGGACTCTCAGACCACCACCTCTCACAGGCACAGAATTGTTGCTGAGATAATTATAAGTTGAAGGTAGGATCGGGAGCTAGTATCGGGAGCTAGAGAACTAAAGATACGTAAAAACACTGTTGACTAGTCTTCTAGATCCGAGGTTTATTGACAAGACCGAGTTGGCGTACTCCTGGCGAGAGTAAACAAGAGATCGAGCAGGCAAAGACTAGAGCTTATGTGACGCATAACACTGATATGATAGAAATATGATTTGCAAAAGTTTGTTATTTGGGGTCAAAGTGTAAGATTATTTGGTTAGTAAGGGTTCCATTTTATTTGTAAATCAATCTGTGGGTTACTACATGTATACTCATATCATATAGCCTATACAATAATAGGCTTATAGCCTACTCATTTCATACAATAATATACTCATTTCAGCGATTAAAATGATGTGTTCGAAAACACGACTTATCTAATGTTTCTACCAATGGTCGCTAACAGATAATAATGGTTTTTAAATGACCTTACGTTTAAGGTACATAAACCACCCTATATTAATCTGTCAACCGGACTCAGATTTTCACTAGTATATTATTTTTAAAGTTCGAACAAATGTCTGAAAATCTGTCAAAGTAGTGATCTTAAACGTTTTTGAATATAAATTGGCTAGTTTATTGCAAAGAAAACTTCTGATTTCCAACTGTAAACTGCAGCAAGCGAGAATTTGAAACCTCTTAGTGTACGATATAAACTCCTTGCTTACTTGATGAGCACAAAGAATGATGACGTCACTTATCAGTGAATAATATTAGTCTACGAAGTAACGTTACAAATCTACTATTTAAATATTAATTCATGTTAGTCGTCGATTATCAATCAGTCTTAACAATTTGCAATTGATTTTCTCTTTTAATTATTATTATTAGTCTCACAACTAGCGGACCGTAATTAGAATTTCTAGGCGTTTGAATATCCGTCGATCGTTTAGTTCGCCGATACGTAGGCTGCTTAGCCCAAGGGTAATCTCCCTAAATATCTCTCCATTAGGCTATAATAAATTTCAACCCATTTGACAACCGTAATAAAATGATATCGCTACCAAGGGCGTAAGCATCTAACCCTCGGCGCGTAAGTTCTTATGTTTCCGTTCTCAGTCGGTATCTGGCAACTTGGTTGAACATTTATGAATGGGTCCTTACTTATTTACTAAAAAGAAACTTCTGCTGCCAATTCATACGGATAGGTCTCCATTCATTGTTTTTTTTTTCATGTTGTGCTTCAGGGGTATGTTATGTCTTATTTTTTCTTATTTAATATTATTAAGGTAAACCCGTAGTTTAGGTTGGTAAATTATTTTATATCATGAAATTAAAATGGAAGCTGGATTGATTAAAGAAATTGTTTCCCGAAATGGAAATGGGATTGATGAAACCATTTATATGTGTTTACACAGAAGTTGGATTGATGGAAATAATTTTTACCGTAAATAGAAACTGGATTGATGAAACTTAGTTTTTCACGCAATAGAAGCTGGAATGGTGAAAATTATTGTTTCCGTAAGTAGAAGCTGGACCCATGAGAATAGTTCTTTGCTTAAATAAAGTTCCATTGATGAAAAATATTTTTTTGTTAAATAGAAGTTGGGTCATTTTTTTCACGAAATGGAAGCTGGATTGATTAAAAATATTTATTATGAAATAGAAGCGGGATTGATAATAGTTATCATGGACATAGGTAGACTGCTTACTTACCGACATGAAGTAGCCTACGGCATTGAAGACATTCAAATAATTTACCAACCTAAACTACGGGATGCAACTCGTCACTTAATGGCATGATGAATACGCTCCGGATATCAACAGTGCAATCAAGAACTGAATTATTATTAGTTTTCGCCTAAGAGATTCACGCACTTTCTCATTCACGCAGATATGCTTAGCCTAAATTTGCACTTTTATGTCTTGTATAAATCGGTTGCCTGACAGCAAAGATAATTCTTATACAACTGTCTATTGAAGCAAACTCGCTTTATTTTATTACGTTTCCAGTATATATTATGATAATTGACCATCAACTTTCTAGACATGTCGTTTATTTACAAAGTTCTACTAGATTTTGACGGGTTGTGAAACGAAGAAAAGGTAGTAAAATTAACTAAATCCTGTATGGTTCTTTTGAAATATCACCTAACTGTAATTTTCACATGTTAAAGTACATGAGCATTCGTTTGAATACAGTGTGTTTGTTGTAATTGTCTTTTCAAATTGATATTGCGTCTTAGGTGATCGTGCTGGCGGAATTCTGATTCTGTCTCCCATAATTGTATGTTTTTTATATTACGACTATGATGCCTTTTATTTTTTAGGTTAATAATATGAATAAATAAATGCAAGATAAAAGCAAATGAACTATTTTAAATTCTACTGAATACTTAGAGAACTTCAAAATGAAAAAGGCAAACAACTGGCGGGCTTGGACAATAATATCAGTCCACAGAAACTTACAAGAGCTTCAGTGTTTTCTACTCTAGCTATGTGTAAAAATCATATCTGAAGCACAAACTCTGTTACTCCATAATCATGATGTCGAAAAGCATTTCTTTCAAACATTCATTAGGATATTCCATCGTAAATGCAACAAAAGAAAAGATAGAAAGTTCCCAGCTGCAGAACCATATTAGAATCCATCCTGGAGAGAAATCTTACCAATGCCAAATATGTCAGAAACGTTTTTCCCAGTCTTCAGTCTAACAATGTCATGCAAGAATTCATACTGGAGAGAAATCTTACCAATGCCAAATATGTGAAAACCGTTTTTCTCAGCTTTCCGGTCTATCATATCATGCAAGAATTCATACTGGAGAGATGCCTTACCAATGCCAAATATGTCAAAAACGTTTTTCTCAATCTTCAACTCTAACAATTCATGCAAGAATTCATACTGGAGAGAAATCTTACCAATGCCAAATATGTCAGAAACGTTTTTCTCTAGTCTTCAAGTCTAAAACGTCATGCAAGAATTCATACTGGAGAGATGCCTTACCAATGCCAAATATGTCAAAAACGTTTTTCCGATACTTCCGGTCTAAGACTTCATGCAAGAATTCATACTGGAGAGAAATCTTACCAATGCCAAATGTGTCAAAAACGTTTTTCTTGGCTTTCAAATCTAAAATTTCATGCAAGAATTCATACCGGAGTGAAACCGTACAAATGCAGTTATGTGAGTTTAAAACTAAGACTGAATTTTATCTAAAGATTCATGTGAGAAAGCATTCAGGAGAGAAGCCATACCTTTGCCGGGTATGTCAGAAAACATTCTCAAGCAGTTCAGGTCTTAAAAGTCATGAAAAAACCCACTCTGAAGAGAAACCATTTCTGTGTATTCTTTGTAACAAAGCATTTTCCGTAGCTTCAGGGCTTCAAAATCATGCTAGAATCCATACTGGAGAGAGACCATACCAATGTCAGATATGTAAGAAGAGTTATTCCCAATCTTCTCACCTACGAGATCATGTTCGAATCCATACGGGCGACAAACCATACCAATGCAAGGAATGTCAAAAGCGATTTAACCGATCGTGTTATCTTAAAAGTCATGCAAGAATTCAAATCTTTGTAGCCCAAAATAATTTTGCCAAACAACAAAAAATTACATTTCACAAGTGTGTCTTTTACCAAATCAGTGGTCAGAAACATAATTATGTCCACCGTCCGTCACTCAGTTACGATTTTAGCCAGTCGATGCTTTTACTAACAGCAGAATGAACGCGGCATTTTCTTATCACTGCTTGCTTTTCCTATTCGTAGATCACACGAGATCTACAAAAGAGAAGATGGCTGCATGAAGCCTGGCGAACAATGCGGCTATTATGAGGAATGCTGCGATACAGGTGATTATTACTGTGGATGCCAAAAAACTGTCACCGACTGTAGAGAACTAGACTTAGAGTGTTTAAAGTACGAGGAGGAGGAGGAGGAGGAGGAGTAGTCATTCTACCAATGCGCTACAAGTCTACTAATTAGGCTGTTTCGACGAAACATTTTATCAAGAAATCGAATGCATGCAAATTAATATGCTATATACAGCCGAAACACGGTGTTGGTTAGACCTGTAAAGCTGCTTTGGGAAGAAATTTTATGCTGAAAAGGAAAGACGAAATTTTACTAAATTAAACCATTTAGTAAACAATTTCTGTCTGTTTTCTTTATTCCTAAATTTAAGATTCGTTTTGTAAGTTTTTACTCTGAGTAAGCCTATTAGAGACTTGCAAAACAAGGTCATTAGCCACATCTAAAGGCTCCTCCACAGAGCTCGCTCATGTAAATGAGCGTTCTTTATATAATAATTTATGTGAATATTCAATTGTTACATTGCATGCGAGGTTATGTATATGTACACTGTGTCCCGATGAAAAGTGGACCCCAAAGAAAAGTGTCATAAATCGGTCAAAACTTTTAGCATTTGCCTGAAATTTTAAGAACAACAACAGTAGCCATATTACCACCAAATCGTACCGCCGTTTGAAAATGTTGGTGATTTTGTCAATTTTATGGACGTTTGAGATGCAGTACTGAAAAAAGGAAGTTTCCAACATACAAGAGCCATAAGGAAGTGAAGTTCTTGGCAATGATGTCGTGCACCGCGGTCTTAGAAATCCCAATCTCCCTCGCAATCTGTGGGTTCCCGGTGCATTATCTTGGCTTAATGCCAGCCCTTCAACCGACTCGACGTTTTCAACAGTGCGTCTCGTGCGCTTTTGGCCACTGCCAGGTTTTCGGTCCACTGTGCCGGTTTCATCGATCTTCTTCAACAGTTTATTTAACACTAGAAGGACGGCTCTTTCTACCACCTAAAAGGACGGAATGGGTCATTTTTGACCCATACAGTTTCATTGATAGAAATCATGTATTTTTAAGGATAATTCTTCTGCAGCGGAAAATTCCGCCCCAGAAGTAATATTTTTGATATAATTCCGCGACAGAAGACCTTTGCGCATGCGCAACCTTCGGCGCATGCGCACTGTCCAAACTGCGTTAGGCCTACTTCTATCAATTGGCGTAGTGAGGGTCGGTTATGGTGAGATTAGGCGTTGTGAGGGTCGGTTAGGGTCAGTATTAGTCGTCATTAGATAAAATGCTAAACACCTTCCGCCGCAGAAGTAATCCT
Organism: Aporrectodea caliginosa; assembly: GCA_020284085.1. NCBI lineage: Eukaryota > Metazoa > Annelida > Clitellata > Crassiclitellata > Lumbricidae > Aporrectodea > Aporrectodea caliginosa. Next base: position 26,534 of record JACEVL010000354.1, read on the forward strand.
TCATGCGCTGCGTGGCGGAAAAAGGACGGAATGAGTCATTTTTGACCCATACAGTTTCATTGATAGAAAACATGTATTTTTAAGGATAATTCTTCTGCAGCGGAAAATTCCGCCCCAGAAGTAATATTTTTGATATAATTCCGTGACAGAAGACCTTTGCGCATGCGCAACTTTCGGCGCATGCGCATTGTCCAAACTGCGTTACTTCTATCAATTGGCGTAGTGAGGGTCGGTTATGGTGAGATTAGGCGTTGTGAGGGTCGGTTAGGGTCAGTATTAGTCGTCATTAGATAAAATGCTAAACACCTTCCGCCGCAGAAGTAATTTCTTCATGCGCTGCGTGGCGGAATATTCCGCCGCAGAAACACCACGCATTTTTGAACAATTCCTGACAATAACTGAATGATTTACTGATCTCATTGTTATAAGCTTTCAGAATGTTAAACTTTTAATTTATTTATGCTGCCCCTAAAGTACCTGAAGGTAGGCCTACTACTTAGAGGCGTCAAGTTCCTCAAGCGATACTGACACGCTCGTGCTTCCCTTTCAGTGCATCGTTGGATGATATAGCGCATCACGCCTTCATCAGCTAGCAGTTGAAAGTCGCTCAAATGGAATCTTGTCTTATTCGCTGTGTCGCAAACAGTGGCGGCGCCAGAGGGATAGGGGGCTCAGCCCCCCCCCAAGTGGGAAATCACTGCAAATCACAGGGAGGAGGAGATAAAGGGGAAGGGCTTGGAGCTTTAGCCCCCAAACCTGAAATCCTCGTGCCTCCACTGGTTGCAAACAGCGTTATAAGTCTTGAAACTTCGCTGAGCACGTTCTGACTGTTTAGCCTTCCACGAGGTGCATCATCAGATGAAATCACAATCCAGACATTGCCGTCTCTGGATGTTTCCCTGGATTCTGTAGCTGCTGCTTGTGTGCTGTCACGATGTTGAAATGATGAGTGACCCCATCTGTAACCACGACCTCGTCCTTGACCACGAGAACCCCCTCGACCACATGCACGCACACTTCCAGATATAGGAACTTCAGGATTTGGAATGGTCTTGTCCACCATGATCACTTCGACACTTAGAATAGAAGAACTGCTTCTTGCCTCAACGGACAGGTTGTGTATTCCGGTATCTGAGACAGAGGCATCACTATCATTGTCTCACCGATTTCTTGAATCAAACGAAGGGCTTGGTTTGCTGTATGCATATAATCGTACATGACAACTCATTTTAGCGCAGGTATTGATAACCCTCAGATATAGCTGTTTTTATATCAATTGTGTTTGAAACAATAAACAAAACTGTTTACAAATGGCGGGAAGAACGTGAGTTTTGCAATGCCGTCATAAATAAGTAAGGTTAATATAAGATAAACACTAGAAAAATAGGCATTTGCAGTAATAGTTTCATGGGTCAAAAATGACCCCAATCCGTCCTTCTAGGTATTCGCTGTTCTAACTCCTATACCTGACCAGCTATTAATAAGATTTTTCTTCTATGCCTTTGCGACCACAATGCCATAGATATCGTAAAATATTTTCCTTTAATGTTTACTGGGTGCTACATGGCACGCTCGCAAAGTGCGCTATGGGTCAAAAATGACCCATGCCGTCCTTCTAGTGTTAAAGACGACAGGCTTCAGTTTCTGTTCGGAAATCTTATTAACAAACCTTTTCGGTCCATAACCCTTTTCTAGCCGCAATACTTTAATTAAAATTTTATCTTCTTTTGTAAACGCCATGTGTCTTTATTGTTTACACCAAAACAAGTGACGTATTCCATCGATGACGACGTCAAGAGCGAGTGTGTAAGTAGGCCTAAGGACCTATGTTGGAAACTTTCAATTTTACCAACTATTTTTTAAGATTCAATTTCTTTGCTTTTGCTGTATCAATTTAAGTCATATTTTGCAGATTTATTGGAAAATGGTGTAGGATACTGCATATATAATTTAATTGCTTTAGTTTAACCTTCAAGCAGTTATTGACAAACGTTTAGGGGTCCACTATTCATCGGGACACAGTGTAGTTTTGTAGTAGGAAAGCAACGTTAGGCCCATTATAATTATTATCTGGCTTAACCGAACAGTATACTTGCCCACTGGGAAGAGTCTTTAAACGATCTACAAGCTAAAACCCTGACATTAATAAATTCAAGACTTGGGCATTTTGAAACAAGGCGTAGGGTAACATGGGGTAATATGGACCCCTTAACTTAAATGAGTCTTTCTAAGCAAAATTGAGCATCCTTACAGTTCAATTAAATTGCATCCAAACACTTTCATCATAACGACATAAAAAAAGAATTGTTTGTGAACAATTAACATAATTTTATTTCACAATATATAAAAACATAAAACCTACAAAAAGGTCCATATTGCCCCATGTCGGGGCTGTATGGACACACCAAAAAGGGGTATATATTTGGCACTGAATCCATGATTATGATGATGATAATAATAATTATTATTATTATTAAAATAATTATAATAATTATAATAATAATAATAATAATAATAATAATAATAATAATAATAATAATAATAATAATAATAATAATAATAATAATAATAATAATGATAATAATAATATTAATATTAATAATAATAATAATAAAAGCCTAATAGGGCTTAATATAAATAGATTCAATCACTATTGTATTCAAACAGGGTAGAATTCAATTGAGATAGGTTTATTAATCAACTCTCTCATAACGCAGCTAGTTGCATGGACCGTGGTCCATGCAGCCCCTTCACAGTGTGTCAATGCTATAGTGTTGCATGGACCGTGGTCCATGCAGCCCCTTCACAGTGGGTCCATACAGCCCCAAACAGGGGCCACGACTGCCGCCACAGCTAAGCAATATATTATCGTTCACATTGCATGACAATGTATAGGGTGACTCGATAGGTCGTGAACGATTTTGAATGCAGACAAATATAATGTTATACACAATATAATATGGAAAGTTGTATACTGGAGGATAGGTTGTTCAAATGAGAATGTTACGCAAAAAATTAGATCACTAGCTCACTTATTAAAATTTTAGCGCCAAATATCCGTGACGTCATCAAATTCGTGCCAAGCAAACGTAAACAAGCAGCATTATCATTGACTAGTGAATACGCCGATTAGGCAATGGCGGCCTTAAACGAATCGCAAATTAGGGCTCAAGCTATTACATTATTGGTAGAAAAGTACAGTTACAGTGTTATAGGAAAGAAATTGGGTCGTTCTAAATCGTGGATTAGCAAGTGGGCCAAACGCTACAAGCAGAGTCCAAACGAGACGCTGCGGAATCGATATCACGGTGGTCGAAAGTCCGTGCTGACTGCTGCCGCTCAAAAACTGATCAAACAGTCTAAATATAGGCGAGGACAGAGTTTGCGAAAATTAGAACGTCGGTTAAAAGACAAACGCCTTGCTGGAAGCAAAGAGACAATCAGGCGTTAGGCCTATATATGCGGACGACGCTGAAATGGAAGAGTTTCAAGAGACAAAAGTCCCAAAGTTAACTGATGCTTACAAAGTTCACCACGTAAACTTCGCGAAGAAGTTTAAGGATATTGATTGGTCGCGTGTTATGTTCAGTGATGAATCGCCCTTCAAACTACCACGTACCTAACAGTAAGAACGACGTTGTGTCGGGATCACAAAAACGTTCTGTTCCGTGCGCTCCACAGGTGAAGTTCGGGTCCCTCAGTTCTGGTATGGGGAGGCATGACATCTCTTGTATTAACAAAACTTCACATCATTCCAAATAAAACTTCAGTCACTTCGAGTTATTACATTAATGAGATACTGGAGAAAGAGATCAAACCCGCATTCCAGCGAACTGAGCTCAGTTAATCGGCGTATTCACTATAGTCAATGATAATGCTGCTTGTTTACGTTTGCTTGGCACGAATTTGATGACGTCACGGATATTTGGCGCTAAAATTTTAATAAGTGAGCTAGTGATCTAATTTTTTTGCGTAACATTCTCATTTGAACAACCTATCCTCCAGTATACAACTTTCCATATTATATTGTGTATAACATATAATTTGTCTGCATTCAAAATCGTTCACGACCTATCGAGTCACCCTATATAACCTTCAAAAGCGCGACATTTCAACGAAAAAAATGATATATTGGTTATATTTATCCAACGTTTGCAACTAGTCTTTATTTTGGGTGGTAAATTTCAGTAACAAATAGTAGCTGACGAACTTTATACGTGATATCGTAGATCGGTCAAACGACATCAGTACCAACATCTGGCACGCCCAAAACATAGCGTATTATTGTATATTAGAACATCCAATAAAGACAAATTTATTTAAAAGCCAGTGACTACCTACGTTAGTTGGTAACTCACCATGGTCCATATAGCCCCAGGGTCCATGCAACCCAAGTTACCCTACAGAATTAGGTTGAATCGGCCTTCATTTGACATGCAACACTTTATCCTGGTCTGTTCTTCCCTTTTTGATTCGTACGTCAACAACGTAGGCTATAAATAGGCATTATCATTTGAAACACAGACTGCAAGACAATAAATCAGCAGAATATTATACATGTACGTTGAAGATGAATGCACCTATTTAATTTATAACTAGAAATTTAGATAGAGCCACGTCAAGAAATAATTACAAGAGACTATCTTTACGCGTCATTTTAAATGAAGCTCGGAACTGAAATTTAAGCAGTAACTTAGTTAGCTAAAAGCAATGCAGAAAATAACTAGAGGAATCACCAGCAAGGGATCAGAAGAGCATTCATTTTAGGGACTTTCTGGCCAAGACCATCATTATATAGGTAGGCCTAATGTAATGCAATATTAAGTAAATGTAATAGCCTATAAATCTCCGAACGTGCTCAGCGTATATATGTAGGCCTATATATAAAATAACATAACAATCTATATTTATATATATATAACAAACTATATATATATATATATATATATATATATATAACAATATATATATATATATATATAATTATATGACTCGACCGACAACGGTACACCAGTGAAAACCTAGGCTGTATCTGTTTCGTTCTAGCCTGTCAGATATGATTGGAGAATAAGTCCTTCCAACATCAAATTCCTTATTGTGCATTACCTCCCTTCGCTGGTCCATGGCTCGAATCAACCCTTGGCATCTTTGCCAACCCCTCTGACACGACGCAGCGGCGCTCGTAAATGAGTCATTTTCCGGTAACATGGTAAATTCAGAATTCAGCTGTCCCCGGTCATTTCTCGAAAAACTATACCTAGTCTGATTATGCTAAGTGTTGATATTAAAATGTATTTGATCAGTCAACAATTTCAGATATTTGAAAGTAATTTAAAGCAATAACGTAATTTATTAAAATTTATTTTCAATTTAAAATGTTCCACTCCGATACTGTCCCTAGGCTTTAGTACTTATTGCTTTAGTCTACAATTTCGAAATGATTTGTATTGAGCCAAAAAATTCACGTGTTTCTTATGTATTATATATTTGTGTATGTTTTAAAATACAATTTGGTGAACCGGATCTTCAGTATAATTAAAAGAACATTTTTAAAACTTGTCCCCAGGATTTGTGTATACGCCGTTACCATGTAAAAATAATCTTGTATCTCAGAGCCATTTAATTATGTGGCCGCGTAACTGGACTCATCTCTTCTGCGAAGATCTATGAAGTTATTAATAGCTTCACAAACAATATCCATGGTCCGACAAATTTCTTACAAATTGTCATTTATTTCGTAGGCCTACTAGAGGTGTTCTTTTATTATGCAGCCACTCCGTTACTGCATTTTTGCCATGATTATAAATAAATTTAATTCCAATAATATTTATAATATAACGCTAATAAGCAAAATAATGATTTTACCAACGATCGATGTGGACGCGTGAGCGATAATATGATATTTACCGTGCTGCAACCCAAATTGTCTACTCCGTTACCTGTACACTCCATTAACATTTATTTGGTAACTCATGGGACATCTATGTAACGGAGTGGAAAAATTGTGCTCGACACTCGAAAGATAGTAACAGAGTGGAATTATTATAGGCTAAATGGTGTGGTATTTTGATGCTGTGAGCAGATTTATAGACAATACCATAAATATTTTAGTGTTTTCTGTCTATTCGATCACTGGGAATGATTGGCTCAAGTGATTTTATTGTCAGTTGTTTGGGTAAAAAAATTATTCAACTTAACATTAATTGCTTCTATTTCCATAACGGAGTGGACCTTTTCTAAATAAATGGAACTGTTATGGAATCAAATAATTATATGTATTATAATTTCTTTTATTTCTATTTTATAAATATTAATACTAAAAACATATTGGCATGTCAAAATACACAACAGAAGCTGTACACTGTATAAAACAGATCTCATATGTATACAGTAACGGAGTGGATAAATATTTTAGTAAGACTATTTTTTCTACAAAAAACCTTTTTACATTTACATATTAGTGCAAAACCAAATATATATATTTGTGAAATAGAAACATTCAAGATTTGTTCCAAAGAAAAAAATTATTTGGAAATTTTTTTGGGGGCTTCTTGAATTTGTGAATTTACCATGTTACCGGAAAATGACTCAAATAAGCTGTTGCTCTGCGCATAGCTTTAGAGTAGAGCTCTAGAAATTGTTGAAGTCTGCTATTACGATTACGATGTGTCTACGGAAGTCCACATATGTAATTTTACTCGTGTAATTCCGATAAAACATATCTGTAATAATTATTCATGTCCTATTTACAAAAACAAACTACACGAGATAATATCACCTTAAAATAATGACTCTTAGGAAACGCACATGTTACACGCACCTGGATGCATGTGATCTGCCCACAGATAAAATTCGTCATTTAATCGATTGTCTGTCTCAAGAACATTGTCTGCAGTTCAGACGTCAACTGAAGTCAGATTTACAGTAGGACACGAATTCATTCATTCATTCATTCATTCATTCACTCACGGTGTCTACAGTATCAATAGCGCCTTTGATATAACGACTATCCAAGGTAGCTCCTCAGATGCGCACGTATGACTCGGATATCTTTCGCACTTCAATTGAACACACTTCTTATAATGTGATCACGTGAAAATTTTTCTTAGATATTTGCACAATCTCTCCGCCTCTACATTTCCTCTAACCTCCGGGAATAAGTGCGTAGCAATCTGCCACTTCAACTGCTCAGCCTCTCTCTCTTTGTCTATTTTCCGCAAACGCTTGAAGACCGTTCCGTTCGTGATCAACAGGCGAAAACGCAAAATGGTGACCATAAATACGCTGCGAAAAATACTACACCGGCCAGCCTGAAAAATTCCGCTCTGCTCGGTGTCGGCCTATTTCACTCCGCATGGGCTCCCATGAAGACCCACCAAATAAATAATAATGAGTCTTACTGGCTAACAGATGGTGGTAATTGCAGCAAGCTATTATCGCTCACGCGATATCGTTGACAAATCGTGTTGCTAAACTATTATTGGAGATGCGTGACTATATCAAAAATGGCAAGAGAATGACTGCATAATAAGGGCACTGGTAACAAATGACAATTTGTAAGCTGTCGGGCCACATGAACCAGCTGTGCGGCAAATGAGCCACAGATATTTTATGTCTTTGACGCCTTTAAATCTGGTTCACTTCTTTAGTGCTGAAGGTCCGGTTCTAGAGGTATTTTAAACTTGTATACACAAGCATATTACATAAGCTACGTGTTTGACTCGTTATCATTCAAATTAACAGACAATACTAAAGCAGGAATTCAAACTGAAAATATTGTTAAATCATAATACGACAGCGAACACAATGGAACTAGAAATGACCATTAGGCTGTCGGGATTGGCTGGGTTCGAACGATAATTCAACGAGAACCGTATACGGCAAAATTTGATGTTGCGACCGTCGGTGAGCTGGCGGGTACCGTTGACCGACTCGTCTGCCAGCATGCTGTAGCAGCAGCAGCAGCAGCGCTGCTGCTGCTGCTGCTTATGGTTTGTTATATGGCAAACTATGAATTGTGACGGCCTATAGGCCGCCTATACGCTGAGCGTTTATGAGCTGTACGCAACCCGCCACATTGAACTTGCAATGTGGCCAGCTAAACTCCCTTGCTGTCGATTCCTGGTGTACTGCTGCATTGGCAACTGGCTGAAGACACTGCTTAAGGCGGCTTCGTCGCGTGGTGTCTGCTGACAACGGTGCGCAAGGCCAAGCCAGACCGCCCGTAACGCTGCTGATTCGCTGTCTTGCGGTTGTGTTCAAATGACAATACCCTGACGCCAACTTCGTTGGTGGCAGGCGCAGATTTCCAGGGCGTGCATGTCAAGCAGGCAACGGAATTTACTGAAATACCTGGACCATGATGGCTGGCAGCCAGGCAGTCGCAGCTTTAAACAGAACGTGCTTTGGATGTTCTAATAATACGCTATGTTTGGGCGTGCCAGCAATACTGATGTCGTTGTTTCGGTAATATCACGTAAAATTCGTCGCTTATTTGTTACTATTACCACCCAAAATAAAACTTAGTTAAACATTGAATCGCTAACAACCTGCTATCATTTTTTCGTTGAATACTATAGAGGCGACTCGATGAGTCGTGAACGATTTTGAATGCAGACAAATATATGTTATACACAATATAATATGAAAAGTTGTATACTAGAGGATAGGTTGTTCAAATGTGAATGTTACGCAAAAAATTAGATCACTAGCTTACTTATTAAAATTGGCCTATCCGTGACGTCAGCTCATTTATTAAAATTTTAGCGCCATCTATCCGTGGAGCGCACTCATCAGAACTTTCTTGTGATCCAAGCACACACGTCACCTGTGGAGCGCACGGAACAGAACTTTCTTGTGATCCCCACACAACGTCGTTCTTACTGGTAGGTACGTGGTAGAGTTTGAAGGGTGATTCATCACTGAACATAACACGCGACCAATCAATATCCTTAAACTTCTTCGCGAAGTTTACTCGGCGAACTTTGTAAGCATCAGTTAACTTTGGGACTTTTTGTCTCTTGAAACTCTTCCATTTCAGCGTCGTCCGCATATAATGCCTGATTGTCTCTTTGCTTCCAGCAAGGCGTTTTTCTTTTAACCGACGTTCTAATTTTCTCAAACTCTGTCCTCGCCTATATTTAGACTGTTTGATCAGTTTTTGAGCGGCAGCAGTCAGCACGGACTTTCGACCACCGTGATATCGATTCCGCAGCGTCTCGTTTGGACTCTGCTTGTAGCGTTTGGCCCACTTGCTAATCCACGATTTAGAACGACCCAATTTCTTTCCTATAACACTGTAACTGTACTTTTCTTCCAATAATGTAATAGCTTGAGCCCTAATTTGCGATTCATTTAAGGCCGCCATTGCCTAATCGGCGTATTCACTAGTCAATGATAATGCTGCTTGTTTACGTTTGCTTGGCACGAATTTGATGACGTCACGGATATTGGCGCTAAAATTTTAATAAGTGAGCTAGTGATCTAATTTTTTGGCGTAACATTCTCATTTGAACAACCTATCCTCCAGTATACAACTTTCCATATTATATTGTGTATAACATATATTTGTCTGCATTCAAAATCGTTCGCGACCTTTCGAGTCACCCTATACATTGTCATGCAATGTGAACGATAATATATTGCTTAGCTGTGGCGGCAGTCGTGGCCCCTGTTTGGGGCTGTATGGACCCACTGTGAAGGGGCTGCATGGACCACGGTCCATGCAACCCTATAGCATTGACACACTGTGAAGGGGCTGCATGGACCACGGTCCATGCAACCCTATAGCACTAACTGCGTTATGACAGCTAGAGTTGATTAATAAACGAAAATACAATCCAATAAAATAAATGTTGAATTCTATCCTGTTTGAAAAGAATTAGGACGTTTCCACTGTGTGTGTATTATTATTATCATTATTATCATTATTATTATTATTATTATTATTATTATTATTATTATTATTATTATTATTATTATTATTATTATTATTATATATAAAATCATGCATGTTATATAATGTACATCGGAGACAGATGCAATCTTCATGGTTGCAGTGATCGAAGCCTATGGGGGTGATTATTATTATTATTATTATTATTATTATTATTATTATTATTATTATTATTATTATTATTATTATTATTATTATTATTATTATTATTATTATTATTATTATTATTATTATTATTATTATTATTATTATTATTATTATTATTATTATTATTATTATTATTCGTTTAGTTTGTCAATATCTATGCTTACTGAAGGGTAATCTTCATAAATATCTTCTCCATATTAAAATTTTCGGTAATCGGTAAAACTGCATTTGGCAAACTTATTGTATCAGGGGATGAAGGATTATACAGTATCTGTGGGGGTTATCCCGTAGTTTAGGTTGCTAAATTATTTGAATGTCTTCAATGCCGTACTTCACGTTGGTAAGTAAGCAGTCTGCCTATGTCCATGATAACTATCATCAATCCCGCTTCCATTTAATCGAAAAATAATTTTTATTCAATCCAGCTTCCATTTTATGAAAAAAATGACCCAACTTCTATTTAGCCAAAGAAATACTTTTCATCAATGGAACTTGTATTTAAGATAAGCACTATTCATATGGGTCCAGCTTCTACTTACGGAAACAATAATTTTCACCAATCCAGCTTCTATTGCGTGAAAAACTTAGTCTCATCAATCCAGCTTCTATTTACAGTAAAAATTATTTCGATCAATCCAACTTCTATTTAAACACGTAAATGGTTTCACCAATCCCACTTCCAATTTATTAGGGAAACAAGTTCTTTCTTCAATCCAGCTTCCATTTGAATTTGATGATATTCACTAATTTAGCGACCTAAACTACGGGTTTACCATCTTTGGGTATGCTGCGCGGATTCCGGACGGTACCAGGTTTTCTTATGACGACCCTAACCCTGACCATAATCGACACTCACGACACCAGTAAACTTACGCACTATATCCTTCAGCCCCGAATCTATTATCCCCGATTCTATAAGCTATATCGGTATAAAGTCTCACAACTAGCGGACCTCATTTAATATTGTGGCGGTTGCATATCCGTCGTTCGTTTAGTTCGTCAATATCTATGCTTACTTAACACTAAAACGTCGGCATGGGTCATTTTTGACCCATAGCGCACTTTGCGAGCGTGCCATGTAGCAACCAGTAACCATTAAAGGAAGATATTTTATGACATCTATGGCATTGTGGCCGCAAAGGCATAGAAGCAAAATCTTATTAATAGCTGGTCAGGTATAATAGGAGTTAGAGCAGCCAATACCTAGAACGTCGGATGGGGTCATTTTTGACCCATAACACTATTACTGCAAATGCCTATTTTTCTAGTGTATACCTTATATTAACCTTACATATTAATGACGGCATTGCAAAGCTCACATTCTTCCCGCCATTTGTAAACAGTTTTGTTTATTGTTTCAAACAAAATTGATATAAAAACAGCTATATCTGAGGGTTATCGTTACCTGCGCTAAAATGAGTCGTCGTGTACGATTATATGCATAGTTGCATACAGCAAACCAAGCCCTTCGTTTGATTCAAGAAATCGGTGAGAACACTTCTATCGAACCGGAAGACAATGATCGTGAGGCCTCTAGCTGTCTCAGGTACCGGAATACAAAACCTGTCTGTTGAGGAAAGTAGCAGTTCTTCTGTTTCAAGTGTCGAAATGATCATGGTGTACAAGACGAACAGTTAGCATTAGAAATCCTGAAGTTCCTATCTCTGGAAGTGTGCGTGCATGTGGTCGAGGGGTGCATGTGGTCGAGGACGAGGTCGTGGTTACAGAGGGGTCGCTCAACATTTCAACATCGTCACAACCCAAATGTAGCAGCTACAGAAACCAGGAAGCATCAAGGGATGGCAATGTCTGGATTTTGATTTCACCCGATGATGCACTTTGTGGAAGGCTAAGCAGTCAGAACGTGCTCCGCGAAGTTTCAGGACTAACGCTGTTTGCGACACAACAAATAAGAAAAGATTCTATTTTGATCGCGTTTCAACTTCTGTTGATGAAGGTATAATGCGTCACATCATCCAACGATGCACTGAAACAGAAGCACGAGCGTGTCTGGGAGACGACTCAAGTTCACTATCGCTTGAGGAAACTTGACGCCTCTAGGCTAAATAGTACCTTCAGGCACTTTAAGGGAAGCATAAATAAATTAAAAGTTTAACATTCTGAAAGCTTATTACAATGATATCAGTAAATTATTCAGTTATTTTCAGGACTCGTGCAAAAATGCGCGGTGCTTCTACGGCGGAAGATTGCGCCACGCAGCGCATGAAGATATTACTTCTGCGGCGGAAAGTGTTTAGCATTTTATTTAATGACGACACTAACCCTAATCCTGACCCTAACCGACCCTCACAAATCCTAATCTGACCCTAACCGACCCTCACGACGCCAGTTGATATAAGTAACACAGTTTGGACAATGCGCATGCGCCGAAGACTACGCATGCGCAAAGGTCTCCTGCCGCGGAACGTATCAAAAATATTGCTCATGGGGCGGAATTTTCCGCTGCAGAAGAATTATCCTTCAGAAATACATGGCTTCTATCAATGAAACTGTATGGGTCAAAAATGACCCATTCCGACGTTTTAGGTGGTAGAAAAGAGCCGACGTTCTAGTGTTAAGGGTAATCTTCATAAATATAAATATCTTCCCCATATTAAAATTTTCGGTAATTCGTAAAACTGCATTTGGGAAACTTATTGTATCAGTGGATGAAGGATAGATAACCGGTCCGGAATATACAATATCTTTGGGTATGCTGCGCGGATTCTGGGCGGTTTTCTAATGACGACCCTAACCCTAACCCTGACCCTAATAGACACTCACGACGCACGGGGCCCGTGGCGCATTGGATAACATCTGGCACAGAGACCGAGAGGTACCGAGTTCGAGCCCCGTTGGGCGGATATGCTTTGTAGGCTGCTATTAGCGCCGTTGTATTGCAAGCTGTCTGTTCTGTTAGTAGGCTAGTTAAGATTTCAATTGCATAACATGTAAATGTGCAGCGCGGTGCGTTTGTCGGGCGCTTATTAAAGAAAAGATATTATTATTATTATTATTATTATTAACCTGACCCTAAACGACACTCACGACGCCAGTAAACTTACGCACTCTATCCTTCAGCCCCCGATTCTATAACCCCCGATTCTATAAGCTTGCCGTGCACTTTAACGTATTTTATTGATATTGCTGGTAGAATTGTATTTTAGTGTATTTTATTAAAAATAAGGAGGTATTGTGTTTAAAATATTCCAATGTTGATGTGTACCTTTTTGGTCAATAATTATAGCCTACTTGTATCTGCTCACCCGTCTTTAACTATACCATTCTTCTTCTTCTTCTTTTCAACCGTCCTCGATACGAGGGTTGGTCGCATTGTAGACGATTCTTCTCCATCCTCTCCTGTCCTCGGTTTCTCGCAGCAACCTTTCCGTTGATAATTCCAACCATTCGCCCACATTGTCCATCCACCTCTTCCTTGGTTTCCCTCTTGCTCTTGCTCCCGGTACCGTTCCTTGCATAATTTCTTTCTCTAGACATTCACCCTGTTTCCTCATTATGTGCCCAAAGTAAGACATCTTTCTTCTTTTGATTGATTCCAGTAAATTCCTTTCCACTCCCGCCGTCTCTAACACCCATTCATTTGTTTTCTTCTCTATCCATGATATACCCAGTATTTTTCGTATGCATTTCATTTCAAATGCTTTTATTCTCTCCTCATCCCTCTTTTTGATTGTCCAGCTCTCGCAGCCATACACATCACTGGCCATATAAGTGTCCTCATTAATTTAATCTTTGTGTTAATTTTTATGTTATGGCTTTTCCACAGTTTCATCAGATCTACTCCTATTCCAAGTCCTCTTGCAGTTCTTATTCTTATCTCCCTGCTGCAATCCACGTCTTCTGTTATGAGTGATCCTAAGTACACGAAGGTTTCTACTTGTTCTATCATACTGTCTTGTACTTTGATGTTGCATTGATTCCCATTTAGTGCCATACACTTTGTTTTACCTGTGTTGATCTCTAAGCCCATTTTTCGCCCTTCCCTGTCCAATCGAGTCACCAGATCCTGTAGTTCCATTTCTGTGCTTGCCATTAACTCTATGTCATCTGCATATCGTAGATTTGTTATCCTTCTTCCTCCAACTTGAATGCCTCCTTTGTATCCTCTCAGTGCCTCTCTCAACTTTGCATTTAATATTTTAGCATTACTTTTACAATCTTCTAACTTTTATTAAGTTTATTATTAGTCATTATTGATATTGGCATTATCGTGGTGACGTACTGCTGTTATCGGTATTATTGTTACTACTTTTGTATTTATTTATGTCCCATTTAAGTTATAATTAAGCATCAAATACATTTACAAATAGTAATCAAGAAAGAGGGGTCAAGCTTAGTATGAGCTAAATATTGGCTTATCTTGGCTCCAGTTGCACTGTACTTGTTGTTTAATGATTGTGACCTAAAACCTGTTCTGGCCAATGAAACAAATTCAAAAATCAAATTCAAAATTATTTTATTGATTTTCATGATAACTGTAATGGATCCAGCTTCTATTTAAGCAAGATTATTTTCATCAATCCCACTTCTGTTTAAGCTAAAATTATTGTCATCAATCCCACTTCTATTTAGCAAAGAATTCTTTTCGTTAATCCAACTGTTGCGAGATGGAAAGTCTTAGCCTTTTGAGGTTTAAGGATGTGGACTTAATAATATGTGGGCTTGGGAATTTTTGGATATCGTCAATATCTTTTGGAAACTATAATTTCTCCATCATGCGTCCTCTTGTGGTTTAATTTTGCTTCAGCCACTCAGAAAGATGGTAGCCTGCTAAACACAATCGGCAGCATTGAATCAAGCTGCACGATTTTAACGCGTTTTAATTCAAGTAATGACCATAAAGTAGCATACCACGAATTAAACATAGTGTCCATTGACTATTTTAGACAGTGGAATACGGACTGTATATTCATTTTCAATGTGTTTATTGCAATTGTCTTTCCAAATTGATACTGTGTCTTAGCCGATCAAGCTGGCGGAATTATGATTCTGTCTCCCTTATTATTTGTCTTTTATTATTACGACTACGATGCTAGGGAGCCTACTGTCTTAGATTTCTACTGGCTTCTTAGTGAGCCAAATACTAGAAAAGGCAAACAACTGGCAAGGTTGAACAATAATTTCAGTCCACAGAAACTTACAAGAAGTACATAGTTTTCAACTCTGGCTTTGTGCAAAAATCATAGCTGAAGCTCAAACTCAGACAATTCATAATCATTAATGATGTCGAAAAGCGTTTCTTCCAAGCATTCATCAGCATATTCCATCGGAAATGCAACACAAGAAGAGATCGAAAGTTCCCAACTATGTCAGAAATCATTTGTGCTGGATTATAGTCTCAATACGATGGAACACAAGAAAAGTCATACAAAAGCAAAGACACTCGAATGCGAGTTTTGCAAAGAAATATTTACGCACATCTGTGACCTACAGAAGCACATGAGAATCCATTACTAAAGAAAAAGCACATCTTTGCCCGGTATGTGAGAAATCATTCACATACTCTTCTAGTCTGCAGACACATACTAGGACCCATACTGGAGAGAAAACCATTTCAGTGCGAAGTATGTAAACAAATATTCGCTCATTCTTGCAGTCTACAGAACCATATTAGAATCTTCAAATCTAACACTTCATGCAAGAATTCATACTGGAGAGAAACCTTATCAATGCGAAGTATGTCAAAAGCGTTTCTCCATATCTTCAAATTTAAAACGTTCATGAAAGAATTCATACCGGAGAGAAATCTAACCAATGTCAAGTATGTAAAAAACGTTTTTCCACATCTTCAGATCTAATACGTCATGCCAGAATTCATACTAGAGAGAAACCGTTCAGATGTCAGTTATGTGAGTTTAAATCTAACTATGAATATAGTTTAAAGAGTCATATGAGAACACATACCAGAGAAAAACCATACCTTTGCCAGATATGTCAAAAAACATTCTCATCATATTCAGGTCTGAAAAGTCATGAAAAAACGCACTCTGAAAAGAAACGATTTCTGTGTATTCTTTGTAATAAACCACTTGCTACATCTTCAACTCTGCAAAGACATGTTATTATCCACACTGGAGAGAGACCATATCAATGTCAGATATGTCAAAAGAGTTATTCCCAATCTTCTAACCTACGAGATCATGTTCGAATCCATACTGGAGAAAAACCATACCAATGCCAGACATGTCTAAAACGGTTTATCCGATCTTTTAGTCTTAAAAGTCACGCAAGAATTCATACTGGAGAGAAACCATACCACTGCCAATTATGTGCGTTTAAAACTAAGAATACCTGTAATCTGAATATGCACAGGAAAACACATACTGGAGATAAACCATACCACTGCCAAGTATGTGAGTTTAAAACTAAGAATAAAAGTAATCTGAATATGCACAGGAGAACACATACTGGAGAGAAAGCCATACCTTTGCCAGATATGTAAGAAAACGTTCTCATTAGCTTCAGGTCTAAGAAGTCATGAAAACACCCACCATGAAGAGAAACGATTTCTGTGTATTGTTTGTAAAAAAACGTTTTCCACATCTTCAACCCTACAAATTCATGTCAGAATCCATACTGGAGAGAGACCATACCAATGTCAGATGTGTAAAAAGAGTTATTACCAATCTTCTGACCTACGAAATCATGTTCGAACCCATACGGGAGAAAAACCATACCATTGCCAGGCATGTCAAAAACAGTTTTCGCGATCTTGGTGTCTTAAAAGTCATGCAAGAATTCACACTGGTGAGAAACCATACCACTGCCATTTATGTGAGTTTAAAACTAATTGTAGAAGTAATCTACGTGGGCACAGCAGAACACATTCCGGAGAGAAACCATACCTTTGCCGGGCATGCCAGAAAACCTTTTCGTGCGCTTCAGGACTGAGAAGTCATGAAAAAACCCACTCCGTGTCGGGCTGAAGTTTGTCAAATCATGTGCCAAAGCTCACAGTCTGCAAAATTATGTTGGGGTCCATACTTGAAAAAGCCATACAAATTCCAGTTATACCAGAGAACATCTCACGCGATTATTTAAGAAATATTTTTATGCACTTCGTTAGAAATACACGAATCAATCCTTAAATGGAGAGAAACCATCAGGTTTAAAAAAGCATTTTGGCGATCTTCGAGTCTGCAAATAAACGAATTTCTAAAGCAGAATTTTCTGAAATATTTTACGTTGTTGACGTTCACCAAAACAGTTGGTGAACAACGAATGAAATGGATTGTTGAGCACTCAATCTATGATGACATGCACGAACGAATTCGTGCATATTATCAGGTTTTTATTCGAAGTAAGATTTTCAGTAGAGCTGATTATTCCTGGAGGACTGGATATATTCAAGGGCCCTGCTTTTGTTTTACATTTTTATGACACTTTTTGTTCAATTTAGTTAGGCCTGTAATTCTTATGTCTAGTTATAAGCACTTTAACTCTTTCGAAATGTTTTGTTGTTGCACTGCTGGTATACTTCACATGATCTTCTCTATTTTGTTCGTATTTTCACTCACTTCAAGTTTTACATAGATATACTCTCACGCTGCTACGCTGTTACTGCTCCATAAATGCAATCATAAAATAATTGCAACGATAATTTCACACATAGTCAGTGCTCGTGGTAACGATGTTGTTGTTAAGGTTGAAATGTTCCAGCAAATAAAGTTTGTTCGTTCTGTCTTTGTCATAGTTGACCAGTACCGACTCGTAGAAATTTAGCACCCATGTACAGCTGAGGGCGGAATATAGATCTGCAATAGATTGCCGACAACATATTGGAAATGTCGAAATATTTGTCACCCGAATAGACCCCTATAATTTATATCAATCAACTCGTACTGTATGAATTTATTATTATTATTATTTGGGTTTAAGTTATGTTTCGCTTCATTTCAATTGATTGGTTGGTTGACTGATTTATTTATTTATTGATACCGTTTGTATTGTATTTCATCAGTTAAAAAGCGCTTCTCTTTGCATACATCTACTTCTCACAATGATAGTCAAATTAGACAATCACACTTTCACCCGTTCCACTAGAGAGGTAACATTCTCTACGACAAAGTTAGCAACCGCCTTCGTGGTCCGGTGACGCAGTGAGGCGGGACGGAAGTCACCTTTCGAAAAAAACTCTTATACTCTCTTCCGGCGAAAATTCGCTCTTTGCGACTATTCTGATCGGATCCCAGCAAAAACATCTTTCCTGAACTCATTTCCTCCGTGTCTGCTCCGACAGCCTTCTTGGTTTTCGACCTCACTTGCCCAAGAATTTGTCATGCACAACGATAGGCCTACTGCACGGTGCACAGTTAGTAGCGAACATCGACTGATGTGACTTTTTTTAGCAATATTTCATTGGTACAATAGAAGTTCTTAGACGAGACTGATATTTATTCTGTCCGGCTTCTAAGATATTTTCAGTTTCTTTTC
Organism: Aporrectodea caliginosa; assembly: GCA_020284085.1. Taxonomy (NCBI): domain Eukaryota; kingdom Metazoa; phylum Annelida; class Clitellata; order Crassiclitellata; family Lumbricidae; genus Aporrectodea; species Aporrectodea caliginosa. The sequence goes on from JACEVL010000354.1 coordinate 45,090, forward strand.
AGTTACTCATCATCCAGCCTTTAAAACTACAATACGTTATTAAAACTAAAATAGGTTATATTATTATTAAAGTTACATAGGGCCTACTAGACCAGTCTAAACTAATCTTTCAACCGGAATCAGATTTTCACTATTGACAACTTTTTATTTCCAGAAGCACAATGCATATAACAATTAACAACAATTGTAACTTGACTATTACATATCGGTGCATTGGCTAGGGAACAGAGGAGACCCAAAAGGGGCACAAGCCCCGCTTAATTAGGGTCACCCTTTTTAACAATAATCAATTATGGCTGGTTAGTCAGTTGAAAGAAAGAAAGGATCAACACAATAATGTTCTTAACTAAATAATCACATTGCAATTTACTAAAAATCAATATGTGAGAAAGAAAGGTTCAACTCAAATAATGTTCTTAACTAAACAATAACATTGCGATTTACTAAGATCAATATCTAAACAATTCGATGAAAGTGTTAAATGAAGTATGGTTAATCCTTCAAGTAGGCTAACTATTCCACAGCTTCTTAAATTGGGTGTATGTAGGTGCATTCCGAGGTTTCTCTCCAGTATGTGCTCTGTTGTGCATATTCAGATTACATTTCTTATTAGTTTTAAACTCACATAAATGGCAATGGTGTGGTTTCTCTCCAGTATGAATTCGTGAATGACTTTTGAGATGAGAAGATTGGATAAACCCTTTTTGGCACGTCTGGCATTGGTATGGTTTTTCTCCAGTATGGGTTCGAACATGATCTCGCAGGTGAGAAGATCGACAATAACTCTTTTTGCATATCTGACATTGGTGTGCTCTCTCTCCAGTATGGATTTTAACATGAATTTGTAGAGCTGAAGATGTGGAAAATATTTTTTTACAAAGAATACACAGAAACCGTTTCTCTTCAGGGTGGGTTTTTTCATGACTTTTCAGACCTGAACTGCGTGAGAATGTTTTCTGACATACCCGGCAAAGGTATGGCTTCTCTCCGGAATGCTTTCTCAAATGAATCTTTAGATCACTTTGGGTCTTAGTTTTCAACTCACATAACTGGCATTTGTACGGTTTGTCTCCGGTATGAATACTTGCATGGCGAGTTAGAGTTGAAGATTGGGAAAAACGTTTTTGACATTTTTGGCATTTGTAAGGCATTTCTCCAGTGTGGATTCTGGCATGATATTTTAGACTGGAAAGCCGAGAAAACCTCGTTTGGCACATTTGGCATTGGTAAGATTTCTCTCCAGTATGAATTCTTGCATGACGTGCTAGAGTTGAAGACTCTGAAAAACTGTTCTGACATATTTCGCATTGGTATGGCATCTCTCCAGTATGGATTCTTGCATGACGTTTGAGATTGGAACACTGAGAAAAACGTTTTTGACATATCTGCATTGGTAAGGCATCTCTCCAGTATGGATATTTGCATGACGTTTTAGACTGAAACCTTTAGAAAAACGTTTTAGACATATATTGCATTGGTAAGATTTTTCTCCAGTATGAACTCTTGCATGAATTTTTAGAGTTGAACACTGGGAAAAGCGTTTCTGACATATTTGGCATTGGTAAGATTTCTCTCCGGTATGAATTCTTGCATGACGTATTAGCTTTGAAGATAGGGAAAAACGCTTTTCGCATTCCTGGCATTGATGAGCCATCACTTCAGCATGGATTCTTATAAAATTATGGTTCTGCAGCTGGGAACTTTCTATCTTTTTTGTGTTGCATTTATGTAGGAATATCCTAAAGAATGTTTAGAACAAATGCTTTTTGTCATCATGATTATAAAGTATCAGAGTGTGTGCTTCAGATATGATTTTTACACATAGCTAGAGTTGAAAACACTGAAACTCTTGTAAGTTTCTGTGGACTGATATTATTGTCCAAGCCCTCCATTTGTTTGCCTTTTTCAGTTTGAAGTACTATAAGTATTCAGTTGAAATCTGATATAGTAAATTTACTTTTACCTTGCATTTATTTATGCAGATATTAGCATAAAAATAGAAGGCATCATAGTCGTAATAAAAAAGATATATAGCTACGAAGAAAGAATCAGAATTCCGCGATGTTGCAAAGACAATATTTTTACAATAAAAGCATTGCACATGAACTAACGGTCTCTGTTCCACTATCTAGAATAGTCCTTGCACACTGTATTCAAAAGAATGAACATATCCTTTAACATGTTAAAATCACAGTTAGCTCTTAGGACTAAAAATTACAGTTAGCAATAATAATAATAATAATAATAATAATAATAATAATAATAATAATAATAATAATAATAATAATATCACCATGCAGCTCTTCAACTCGCGGGCATTCCGTGACACTTTAGTGGATCCAACAATAACGGTACTTTGATGTTCAGTTTAGACAACAGAAATGTTTTATAGTTAATTGTAGCTATTAGTGCTGATGTTCATTGATGGAGATAATAATAATAATAATAATAGTTTAATAATAATAGTTTAGTAATAATAATAATAATAATAATAATAATAATAATAATAATAATAATAATAATAATTATAATAATAATAATAATAATAATAATAATAATAATAATAATAATAATAATAATAATAATATTTAATAGTATTTAATAATAAAAATAAGGCATAACACACCCGTTTAGCACAACATGAAAATGAAAGAAGAATGGAGACCTATCCGAACGGCAACATACTCGCCAAGGTTTAGATGCTTACGCCCTTGATTGCGATATATCCCGGAATTAAAATGCGTTGAAATTTTGTATATAGGCCTATAGAGATCACATTTATGGAGATTACCCTTGATTAACCGGCAAACATTTAGTATCGTGGTGCGTGAGGTTACGGGCGTCGGGCCAAATTTTTTTGCATGCTCCGCGGAAGGTAGGATGTTTTCTAAAGACGACACAAACCCTATAACCCTGACCCTAACCGACCCTCACGACGCGTAACCTGACCCTAACCGACTCTCACGACGCCTAAAATTACGGGAGAAAATACACGCACCACGATACTAAATGCTTGCCGATTAACCTACATATCGACGAACTAACGATCGACGAATATTAAGACGCCTAAAAATGGGTTCCGCGACAACTCGTCGAACGACATTTCGTATAACGACACTTCGTCTACGACAATTCGTCTAACGACATTTCGTCTACTAGGCTAGTGTATCTGTATCCATTACGGCTAATCAACAGAGGCCGCTTTCTTATAGTTTCGCTAAAACGTGCTATAATTCTCAGGAATCCAGCTTCTAATTACTGACAAGATTATTTTCATCAATCCAGCTTCTGTTGAATGGAAACCTATTTTCATCCATGCATCCAGGTTGATTTCCAGCTTATTTTTACGTGAAAAATTATTTCGATCAATTCAGCTTCTATTTCAACACAGGAATGTTTTCACCAATCCCACTTCCATTTCGGGAAACAGTTTTTCATCAATCCAGCTTCCATTTTAAAGTGACAATATCAAATAACTTAGTAGACGAAATGTCGTTCGACGAATTGTCGCTCGACGAAGTGTCGTAGACGAAATGTCGTTCGACGAGTTGTCGTGACACCAATGGGCCAATTGTGGTCCGCTAGTTGTGAGACTTAACACTTATAAAGTTATAATAGTAACTAAACTATAAGGGAACGAGAGAGTAAATTACAAATTGCGAAGACTGATTGATAATCGAGGAGTAACATAAAATTAATTTTTAAACAGTAGATTTGTAACGTTACCTCGTAGACTAAGTCACTGATAAGTGACGTCATCATTCTTTGTGCTCATTAAGTAAGCCAGGAGATTATATCGTTCTACAAGAGGTATCAAATTCACTCTTGCTGCAGTTTAACAGTTTGAAATTGCTCCAAATCAGTGATTGTATATTTAAAACAATTAAAACGTGACACATCACTAGGCCTACTTTGACAGATTTTCAGACATAGGCCTATAGCTATGTTCGAATTTAAAAAATAATTTATTAGTGAACATCTGATTCCGGTTGAAAGATTAATATAGACTGGTTTATTTAGCCTACCCTATATTGTCACTTTATAAATTATTTACTCTCTTTTAGTAATCATTGATAGAAACATTAGTTAAGATTCGAACATATCAGTTTTAGTCGCTTAAATGAGTATAATTATTATTGTATACATGATATAAGTATAGTTATCAATAGATTGAATTTGAAATAACACGGACCCTTAAATGGTAATCAATCGTGCCCACATCAGAAACCTTTGCAAATCATGTTTCAATCTTATCAGTGTTTTACGTCACATAAGCTCTGCTCTTAGCCTGCTCGATCTTCTCTCGTCTGGAATATGCCAACTCGGTCTTGGCAATTAACCTCGGATCTATAAAGACAACAGGCTATTAGAAAAACTTATCTAAAATTCTCTGGCTCGCGAAGCACTTGTATCTACCTTCAACATACGCTATATCTCAGCCAAAATTCTTTGCCGGTGAGATGTGATAGTTGTGCATTTACGCTGCAGGCACTTCCGCCTTCCTGGCTTCTGCTGCTACGAACCAACTGCACATAATATCTTATCAACAGAGTCGGCTGAGACACCATGATAAGAACTTGCGGCGATACCAACAGTAACGACAACTCTTCGCCAACAAGTTTAGTAGGATCTCCGATGCACAGGCACAATATGGCAAAATATAGAGGCCTGATAGGTGTCCATGCGATCGTGCTTCCCTGCTAGCCTCACAAGCACTTCATTCTGGTGATTGGATGTTGGCTCCACTGCGACCGCACTGTGCATGCTCCTCTCAGACGAGGAAGTACGCATCGCGGTCGGGTTGAGGGTAGACACTTTGTGAACCCCACTTTCACAACTACTGCCGAGAAGCACAAGCACCTCATTCTGGTGATTTGATGTTAATTCCCCTGTGACCGCACTGTGCGTGCGCCTGTCAGAAGAGGAAGTAGCCTACGGATCGCGGTCGGGTTTAGGGTAGGCAATATACTCTGTGAACCCCATTTTTGCAACTACTGTCGAGTAAAGTTGACGCAAGTAGGTTCCACCGATTGGTTTGCAGAGGAGGAGGCATGGAAAAACAGCGGCTAGGTAGACTGAACGACATCATCAGGATAGCGCAAAGCAGAGAGAAAATCTCTGCACAGAGAGACTCACGGCCGTTCACGAGCAGAAAGAAAGAGGCAAAACGGTGTCACAATTATCCATTGAACACGTGTACGATGCCTGGCATGGGATGTGAGTGTCCCTCACTTACGCCATGTCTCATCATGTTCACACATCCATTCGTGCAGCTGCTAGGCTTGTTGGTGGGTTCTGTAAATTTGACCATGTCTCTCATTATAAGCCATGAGAAGCGCTTATAAATGATGAAATATAATACAAACAGTATCAATCAATCAATAAATCAATCAATAAATCAATCAATCAGTCAACCAACCAAATGATCGAAAAGAAGCGAAATAAAACATAAACCCAAAAATAATTAAAAAATCATCCAAGAGGAGTTTATTCGGGTGACAAATATTTCGACATTTCACTATGTTGTCGGTAATTTACTGCGGATCTATCTTCCACCCTCAGCTGTACATTTCTATGAGTCATAACTGGTTAACTACGACAAATAAAGATCTAACAAACTTTATTTGCTAAAACATTTCAAGCTTAACGGCATCGTTAGCATGAGCACTGATTATGTGTGACTAATTGAAATTAACGTTGCAATTACTTTGTGATTGCATTTACGGAACAGAAACAGTGCAAGAATAGCCTATGTCTATGTAAAACTTGAATTGAGTGAAAATACGAACAAAATACGAATTAGGGTAGATCATGTGAAGTATACCAGCAGTGCAACAACAAAACATTTCGAAAGAGTTAAAGTGCTTATAACTAGACATAAGAATTACAGGCCTAACTAAATTGAACAAAATGACAGAGTCATAAAAATGCAAAACAAAAGCAGGGCCCTTGAATATGTCCAATCCTACAGGAATAATCAGCTCTACTGAAGATCTTACTTGGAATATAAAACTGATAAATTGCATGAATTCGTTCGTGCATGTCATCATAGATTGAGTGCTCAAAACTTCCATTTCATTCGTTGTTCACCAACTGTTTTGGTGAATGTCAACAACGTAAAATATTTCAGAAAATTCTGGTTGAGACCTTCGTTTCTTCGTAGACTCGAAGATCGCCAAAATGTTTTTTTCAAACCTGATGGTTTCTCTTCATTTATGGTTCATTCAAAAATGTTTCTTAAATAATCGCGTGAGATGTTCTATGGTGTAACTGGAATTTGTATGGCTTTTTCAAGTATGGACACCAACATAATTTTGCAGACTTTGGAACAGCATTTTAGTGAGCCCGACACAGTGTTTTTTTCACAAACTTGAGTCCGACAAGCGTGTGAGGTGTTTTCATGAATTCTCAGTCCTGAAGCGCACTTAGAACGTTTTCTTACATATCTGGCAAAGGTATGGTTTCTCTAGTATGTGTTCTCGTGTGCATATTCAGATTACTTTTATTACTACTTAAACTCAATACTGGGCAGTGGTATGGTTTCTCTCCAGTATGTGCTCTGTTGTGCGTATTTAGATTACATTTCTGATTAGTTTTAAACGCACATAATTGGCAATGGTATGGTCTCTCTCCAGTATGAATTCTTGTATGACTTTTTAGACACCAAGATCGGAAAAACTGCTTTTGACATGCCTGGCATTGGTATGGTTTTTCTCCAGTATGGATTCGAACATGTCTTTGCAGAGTTGAAGATCGGGAATAACTCTTTTTACATATCTGACATTGGTATGGTCTCTCCCCAGTGTGGATTATAACATGTCTTTGCAGAGTTGAAGACGTAGCAAGTGGTTTATTACAAAGAATACACAGAAATCGTTTCTCTCCAGGGTGCGTTTTTTCATGATTCTTTCAGACCTGAATATGAAGAGAATGTTTTTCGACATACCTGGCAAAGGTATGGTTTTTCTGCAGTATGTGTTCTCGCATGACTCTTTAGATAACATTTATACATAGTTTTAAACTCACATAACTGGCATTTGTACGGCTTCCCTCTGGTATGGATTCTTGTATGTCGTGTTAGATCTGAAGATTGGGAAAAACGCTTTTGACATACTTGGCATTGATAAGGTCTCTCTCCAGTATGGATTCTAATATGTTTCTGTAGACTGCAAGAACGAGCGAATGTTTGTTTACATGCTTCGCACTGAAACGGTTTCTCTCCAGTATGTGCTCGAGTGTGTGTTTTCAGACTGGAGGAGTATGCGAATGCTTTCTCACATACGAGACAAAGGTTTGCTTTTTCTCTTGTATGGATTCTTATGTGCTTCTTTAGGTGACAGATGTGCGTAAATATTTCTTTGCAAAACTCGCATTTATGTGTCTTTGCTTTGTGATCACTTTTCTTGCTTTCCTTCGTATGGCTATCCAACACAAATGATTTCTGACATTGTTGGGAACTTTCTATCTTTTCATGTGTTGCATTTCCTATGGAATATCGTGATGAATGCTTAAAAGAAATGCTTTTCGACATCATTAATGATTACGAATTGTCAGAGTTGGTGCTTCAGCTATGATTTTTGCACAAAGTCAGAGTTGAAAACTATGTACTTCTTGTAAGATTCTGCGACTGAAAACATTGTTCAACCTTGCCAGTTGTTTGCCTTTTCAGTGTTTAGCTCCCTAGGCAACCAGTTTAAATCTAAAGCAGTACAGCATCGTAGTCGCAATATAAAAGACAAATAATATGGGAGACAGAATCAGAATTCCGCCAGCTTGATCGCCTAAGATACAATATCAATTAGCAAAGACAATTGAAACAAACACATTTCACATAAATTTACAGTCCGTATTCCACTATCTAAAATAGTCCTTGAACACTATGTTTTATTCGTTGGTAAGCTACTTGCTGGTCATTACCTGAATTAAAACGCGATAAAGTCGTGCAATTTGATTTAATGCTGCCCATTGTTTAGCAAGCTATCATCTTTCTGAGGGGCTGAAGCGAAATCAACCACAAGAGGATGCATGATGGAGAAATAAAAATTTCCGAGAGATGTCGACCATAGAACGAGTATGCGCACATTACGAATATTAAGATTTTTAGAAATTTACGAATATTGACGAATATTAAACTGGCCAACGAATATTAAATTTTTGTTTTTTTAATTCTTCAAAATCCGGAAATTAGTAGGCCCTAGTAAAAACTAGGTATTAGAGCTAGAACAAGAACAGTTAGCCTACTTGTTACAGTTACTCATCTTACATCAGTATTCACTTATTCTATTGTTTGAAGACTCATACGGAATTCAAATTGATGGCGCCCAAACGAACGATGCCAGTACCGTGTATTACACAAACAAAGATTGTATGACCCAGATCTCTCTAATTCCCTATCCCTCCGCCTAAGATTCCTAAACTGAGTGGGAGGATCTAGGCCTAGCCCTCAGCCTAACCTGGCGTATGATTAATCAAATTAAACGCATCAATGGAACTTCGGAACATCAGTCATCCAAACATAGCTTAAATGATATAGAATTACCGAGCGTGTGGGTTTCACCGCTGAGAGAGAAACAGATCGAGACAGACGGATAGAGAGGGAGAGCAATCGTAGAGAGACAGTGAGAGACAGACCGACAGAAAGGGAGAGAGATCGTACGATTTCTTTCCCTCTGTCCGAGAGGGAGAATCGTAGAGAGACAGACAGAGACAGACAGAGACAGACCGACAGAGAGGGAGAGAGATAGTAGAGAGACAGTGAGAGACAGACCGACAGAGAGGGGAGAGAGATCGTACGATTTCTTTCCCTCTCTGTCCGAGAGGGAGAGAAATCGTAGAGAGACAGACAGAGACAGACCGACAGAGAGGAGAGATCAGAGAGAAAGACAGACAGACAGATAGAGAGAGAGACATGGTCGGCTTTTTACAGAGTTCTTCAAGAGTAGGGAACGATTTGCGTAGGAAGCCTAATTAAGCGTACCAGCTTACGGACCACGGCTCTATATAGGCCTATAAGTAGGCCTACAGCGCCGCAAAACCACTGCACATATTCTTAAATTACTATTCTTAAATTAGTTCGTAAAAAAGCGGAAACAGTAACGTCATCAACGAATATTTACGAATATTTACGAATATTAAAAATGCCCTAATATTCACGAATATTTACGAATATTAAAGCCTGAAGTCACGAATTCTCGTTCTATGGATTCTTGTATGGCATTTGAGATAAGAAGATTGAATAAACCGTTTTTGGCATGTGTGGCATTGGTATGGTTTTTCACCAGTATGGGTTCGAACATGATCTCGCAGGTGAGAAGATCTGGAATAACTTTGTTTACATACTTGACATTGGTATGGTCTCTCTCCAGTATGGATCCTAACGTGATCTTTTAGAATTGAAGATGTATAAAAAGCTTTTTTACAATGAATACACAGAAATGGTTTTTCGTCGGAGTGGGTTTTTTCATGACGGCTAAGACCTGAATTGCTTGAGAATGTCTTCTGACATACCCGGCAAAGGTATGGCTTATCTCCTGAATGCTTTCCCATATGAATCTTTAGATCAAATTTAGTCTTTGTTTTCAACTCACATAACTGGCACTTGTACAGTTTCTCTCCGGTATGGATTCTTGCATGACGTGTTAGATTGGAACAACGAGAAAAAAGTTTTTGACATATTTGGCATTGGTAACGGTTTTCTTCATGAAGCGTTAGATTGGAAGACTTAGAAATGCTTTTCTGACATTTTTTACATTGGTAAGATTTCCCTCCTGCATGAATTCTTGCATGAAGGGTTTTTTCTGGAGATTGGAAAAAACGCTTTTGACATATCTTGCTTTGATAAGACATCACTTCAGCATGGATTCTAATAAGGTTCTGCAGCTGCGAACTTTCTATCTGTTCTTGTGTTGCATTTACGATGGAATATCCTAATCAGTGTAGACAGACAGTGATAGACAGACCGACAGAGAGGGAGAGATCGTACGATTTCTTTCCCTCTCTGTCCGAGAGGGAGAGAAATCGTAGAGAGACAGACCGACAGAGAGGAGAGATCAGAGAGAGACAGACAGACAGACAGATAGAGAGAGACAGAGAGAGTCATGGTCGGCTTTTAACAGAGTTCTTCAAGAGTAGGGAACGATTTGGGTAGGAAGCCTAATTAAGCGTACCAGCTTACGGACCACGGCTCTAAGTACAGCGCCGCAAAACCACTGCATATATTATATTCTTAAATTACTATTCTTAAATTAGTTCGTTAAAAAGCGGAAACAGTATCGTTATCAACGAATATTTACGAATATTTACGAATATTAAAAATGTCCTAATATTCACGAATATTTACGAATATTAAAGCCTGAAGTCACGAATTCTCGTTCTATGATGTCGACGTCATTCAACAATTCCGTTAATGGCTAAAATAGCCCTTGGGCCCTTTTCTCCGCCCCAGACCCCGCGGGGGGAGCTTACGAGCTCCCCAGACCCCTAATCGTGGGCAGCTTCGCCCTTCGGCGCTCCATCCTCGCACTCGGGCCCTGCCACGCAGCTTGCAAGTTAATTTAAATTTTTTACCCCCAGAACTAAAAACCCCCCCCGCCCCTGCCCCAAAAACCCCCAAGAAGTCTTCCCCCCCCCGCCCATCCCCCCAAGTTTGGCCCCATCCCCCCCCCATCCCCGGGTTTTTTCCCCATCCCCAAACCCCCTCCCCCCGGACACCCTCACATTCCCCCAAAAATTTACCCAATTAAATTTAAAAAAAAAAGTTTTACTTACAAACATTTTTTCTGACTGCATTAGCTTTATTGTCTTTCACATTTGCTTAACCGTCCCACTATTTTTATATAGGTTTGAAAAAAAAACCCTCCTTACCCAGTTTTTTTGTCATGGCTACCCAAGGGGGGTGGTTACCACCCCCCTTGATTTCGTGTTTGGTTTTACATATCACAACCTTGTAATATAGCAACGGATTCAGCATTCATTTCTGCACAGAATGGTATATTTAGTTGTACATTATGTGAATGCACCTCGAAATTACATCACTTTTAACAACGAAACCCATTAATTAGCAATATTGTATATTATTGCGTACATTTTGTACTTTTTGGATAAACAAAAATATAAGATTATGTGTGTTTTGAAACTAATCTATGTATAAAGATACACACAATCATCCCTACACATGTTTATATAGTATGTACATCCATACATATATATCCATACATATATATCCATACATATATATCGTTTTTGCGTCAGGGGCGGATCTAGACTTTTCTCTGTACGGGGGGCGATTTCGGCTTCCATGAGCGATTTAGTAATTATATCAAATGCAATATTATAATGTAAACAATTTTAGGCTATACCAAGATTTTTGCAAATAAATGCCAACTGCAAAAGTAGGCCTAATACCTGTCAAGGCTAATAGATCTAGGCTACCTATTCTTTCAAGACATCGATGATAGCCAGTATTAGTGAGTTATTGAAAAGAGTTATTGAAAAGAGTTATTGAAAGAGTTATTGAAAAGAGTTATTGAAAAGAGTTATTGAAAGAGTTATTGAAAAGAGTTATTGAAAAGAGTTATTGAAAAGAGTTATTGAAAAGAGTTATTGAAACGAGTTATTGAAAAGAGTTATTGAAAAGAGTTATTGAAAAAAGAGTTATTGAAAAGAGTTATTGAAAAGAGTTATTGAAAAGAGTTATTGAAAAGAGTTATTGAAAAGAGTTATTGAAAAGAGTTATTGAAAAGAGTTATTGAAAAGAGTTATTGAAAAGAGTTATTATTGAAAAGTTATTGAAAAGAGTTATTGAAAAGAGTTATTGAAAAGAGTTATTGAAAAGAGTTATTGAAAAGAGTTATTGAAAAGAGTTATTGAAAAATTGAGAGTTATTGAAAAGAGTTATTGAATTAGAGTTATTGAAAAGAGTTATTGAAAAGAGTTATTGAAAAGAGTTATTGAAAAGAGTTATTGAAAAGAGTTATTGAAAAGAGTTATTGAAAAGAATTGAAAAGAGTTATTGAAAAGAGTTATTGAAAAGAGTTATTGAAAAAAGAGTTATTGAAAAGAGTTATTGAAAAGAGTTATTGAAAAGAGTTATTGTTAAAAGAGTTATTGAAAAGAGTTATTGAAAAGAGTTATTGAAAAAGTTATTGAAAAGAGTTATTGAAAAGAGTTATTGAAAAGAGTTATTGAAAAAATTGAAAGAGTTATTGAAAAGAGTTATTGAAAAGAGTTATTGAAAAGAGTTATTGAAAAGAGTTATTGAAAAGAGTTATTGAAAAGAGTTATTGAAAAGAGTTTGAAAAGAGTTATTGAAAAGAGTTATTGAAAAGAGTTATTGAAAAGAGTTATTGAAAAAGAGTTATTGAAAAGAGTTTATTGAAAAGAGTTATTGAAAAGAGTTATTGAAAAGAGTTATTGAAAAGAGTTATTGAAAAGAGTTATTGAAAAGAGTTATTGAAAAGAGTTATTGAAAGAGTTATTGAAAAGAGTTATTGAAAAGAGTTATTGAAAAGAGTTATTGAAAAGAGTTATTGAAAAGAGTTATTGAAAAGAGTTATTGAAAAGAGTTATTGAAAAGAGTTATTGAAAAGAGTTATTGAAAAGAGTTATTGAAAAGAGTTATTGAAAAGAGTTATTGAAAAGAGTTATTGAAAAGAGTTATTGAAAAGAGTTATTGAAAAGAGTTATTGAAAAGAGTTATTGAAAAGAGTTATTGAAAAGAGTTATTGAAAAGAGTTATTGAAAAGAGTTATTGAAAAGAGTTATTGAAAAGAGTTATTGAAAGAGTTATTGAAAAGAGTTATTGAAAAGAGTTATTGAAAAGAGTTATTGAAAAGAGTTATTGAAAAGAGTTATTGAAAAGAGTTATTGAAAAGAGTTATTGAAAAGAGTTATTGAAAAGAGTTATTGAAAAGAGTTATTGAAAAGAGTTATTGAAAAGAGTTATTGAAAAGAGTTATTGAAAAGAGTTATTGAAAAGAGTTATTGAAAAGAGTTATTGAAAAGAGTTATTGAAAAGAGTTATTGAAAAGAGTTATTGAAAGAGTTATTGAAAAGAGTTATTGAAAAGAGTTATTGTTATTGAAAAGAGTTATTGAAAAGAGTTATTGAAAAGAGTTATTGAAAAGAGTTATTGAAAAGAGTTATTGAAAAGAGTTATTGAAAGAGTTATTGAAAAGAGTTATTGAAAGAGTTATTGAAAAGAATTGAAAAGAGTTATTGAAAAGAGTTATTGAAAAGAGTTATTGAAAAGAGTTATTGAAAAGAGTTATTGAAACGAGTTATTGAAAATGAAAAGAGTTATTGAAATGAGTTATTGAAAAGAGTTATTGAAAAGAGTTATTGAAAAGAGTTATTGAAAAGAGTTATTGAAAAGAGTTATTGAAAAGAGTTATTGAAAAGAGTTATTGAAAAGAGTTATTGAAAAGAGTTATTGAAAAGAGTTATTGAAAAGAGTTATTGAAAAGAGTTATTTATTGAAAAGAGAGTTATTGAAAAGAGTTATTGAAAAGAGTTATTGAAACGAGTTATTGAAATGAGGGAGTCGCCTCTGGTCGACCGCAGAAGGGAATTATTGCGTCCCCCGTAAGGAGTTGTTAGCGGTGGTGCATTTCACGAAGTTGTACAGGCAATACTTGCTGAGACGCCCGTTCGTTCTCAGGACTGACCACGCCGCTCTGCAATGGCTGCAGCGCACGCCGGAGCCCATTCGGTCAGCAGGGGCGATGGCTGGAACGCCTCGCCGAATTTGAGTTCCAGATACTTCACCGGCCTGGCCGGAAACATGGAAACGCCGACGCACTTTCGCGTCGCCCGTGCCGCCAATGCGGACGGGAAGATACGGTGACGGTGGCCGCGGTGACTGAGGCGTCCAATCCGCCTCCGTCGAGCGCCGATGCCGATCCGATGGACTCCATGGAGAGAGCCCAGCGAGATGACCCGAACATGAGTATAGTGCGCGCTTGGCTAGAAGACGGGACCGAGGCGCCAGATCTTGTAGAAATCCTCCAAGAGAGCGAGGCAGTGAAGATTTATTGGTTTCAGCGGGATCGACTGTGCTTGAGAGACCAGGTAATTTTTCGACAGACACCCGAGGGAGTGGACCAGGTGTTAGTGCCTAGGAGTAAGAGGGAAGAGTTCCTAAAACTCGCACACACCGGGTTAACGGGAGGTCACTTGGGAGTTCGCCGAACGCGATGGCAGGTAAGACGCCGAGCGTACTGGGTGGGCTGGTCAGGGGATGTTAAGCGGTTCTGCAAGCGATGTTCCCCTGTAACCAATACCACCGGGGTCTTCCCCCGAGGCAGGGTACCTTACAGCCGTTGCCCTGCGGAGAGCCGTGGGAGCGGCTTAGCATTGACATCACGGGTCCCCATCCTTGAAGTAGGCGGGGCCACATCTACATTTTGACCGTCATGGATGGATTCTCTAAATTTGTAGAGGCCATTCCGATGGCGAATCAAGAGGCGACTTCGGTATCCCGGGCCTTGGTAGAAAATGTGATTGTCAGGTATGGGGCGCCCCTTCAGATTTTGACGGATCAAGGAACCAACTTTGAGGGCAATTTATTTCGGGGGCTTTGCCGGTTGCTTGGGATTGATAAAGCAAGGACCTCCAGCGATCACCCTAGTTGTAACGGCTTAATCGAGCGCTTCCAACGGACCATGAACGCCATGCTGGGGAAGGTTATTAGCAGCCATCAGCGCGATTGGGACGAGGTCCTGCCCCATGTCCTCGCCGCCTACCGAGCTTCATTGCACGAAGCCACGGGCTTTACGCCCAACTACTTGATGTTCGGTCGTGAGACAAGAGCGCCCATCGATCTTGTCTACGGACGACCCCCGGACAGTGAGCGTGCCGACGCTACCTACGCGTCCTACGCCAGAGACTTTGCTGAACGAATGGAGAGTTCCTACCGCCTGGTACGCGAACACTTACGGGTTGCAGCCGAGCGACGAAAACATGGCTACGATCTGAGGGTGCGACCAGCCGAGTTTGCTCCTGGCGCTCGCGTCTGGTATTACACGCCGCGCAGATACCAGGGACGGAGTCCGAAGTGGGCACGGATCTATACTGGCCCATTTACGGTGATGGAACGCCTTGGCCTTGTCAACTACAGGCTCCGAAAGACCGCACACTTCAAGCCATTCGTCGTCCACGTCGATAAGCTGAGGCCTTGCTTTGAACAAGATTTGGATGAGACGGGCGATGCTACTGCCCGCCCCCCGACGTGACTGGCTTGAGGGAAGCGACGCCTCCAATCAATGATGCCGATGCCGCAGATCGACGACCGAAGCGGACGGTTCACCTACCGGCCCGCTATCGCTAGAGGCTTCCGCTGTCTGCGTGTCCTCGAGTGACAGACGATGACGATGTTTTGCGCCTTCGCCGCGTGCTGCTGTCTGGCACCCCTCGTCGGACCGGACTCTGAGCGTTTTCCCTCCAGACCCCTTTTGTCTGTGAGTGCGTTAGCCCTCCGTCCTAGACGTTGAGAGACCATGGCTACTTCCCCTTTTTTCCGCCAGACCCTTTTGTCTGTGAGTCCTTGGGCCCTCCGTCTCTGACGTCGAGAGACTATGGCCGTTTTCCTTTATTTGTAATTGCTTAGTTGTGTGTGTCGCCGAGAAACGGCTTTGATTCTTTGATTTTGCTTGATGTGTTTTGTTTTGATTTTGTGTTGGCCCGTTGGCCGCTGCTTACGTTATCTAGCGAGTATTCTGGGCCGCTGGCCACTACGATAGCGCAGAGACTTTACGTTTCAGGAACTCTGATGGCCGCTCTGATTAACGTGCTGATTACGGACTCTGCTAAGAACTTTATGGCTTATTGGACTTTGCGAGATGTTGTTTTGGGCCCGATGGCCACGCGAGTTTTGAGAGACTTTTTAGAGATTTTCTTAGGGACTTGGCTCGTTGGTCGCTTTAGCTTTCATGTATGTGATTTTATGTCTGGACTCGATATGAGGGTATATCGAATCGTAGCCGAGGAAGGGTGTGGCGAAATTTGGGTGGTCTGGGCCTGGAGTCCTTCTCTCTTTCGCCGACCGTGGTTTCCCACGCCTTGTGTGCTTTATTGCCTCTCTCCCCCGCCGACTGCCGACGTGACGGACATTAGCGCTTTGGGTGGTCTTCTCTTTCACGGTCTGACGGGCGCTGCCTCTCTCCCCCGCCGACCGCTGTATTGGACTTGGCGACTGCTGCTCTTTGGGCGACCCTCTCCCCCGCCGGCGGCATCCTTTGAGACACCCTCTCGGGCCGGCAGCGGTCTCTTTGAAACACCCTCTCTCGCCCGGCGGCGATCTCTTTGAGACACCCTCTCGGGCCGACAGCGGTCCCTTTGAAACACCCTCTCTCGCCCGGCGGCGAGTTCTTTGAGACACCCTCGCCCGGCCGGCGGCGGTCTCTTTGAGACACCCTCTGTCGGGCGACGATGTTACTGCAGGCGACCCTCAGTCGGTCGATACCCCTCACCCCTGCTGGGTATATAAGGAGGGCGCTTTGTGTATTAGATAGAGGTAGAGAGATCTGATAGAGAGCAGAGTGTAGAGATATCTGATAGAGTGTATGTTGTGGATCTGATGGTTGATGTCGTGTTGAATAAAGATAGTCATTGAACATTGACTTTGAATCCTTTCGGGGGTTGACTTAGATGAGCACGGGGATCGACTGGCGGATGCGGAAGTCCACCGAAATACAACGGTGGCCTTACTAACGCTCCCATCTTGAGCGACTCGCGCCTTACCTCGCCATCCTGAGAGGAAAAAGGCAGATTTCCGCGACAGCTGCCCAATAGCTGGGGACGATTCAGACTGCACGCGAAGCAAGAGGTCGTTTTCCGTTACAGTTCAACTCAAATAATGTTCTTAACTAAATAACGTCGGTATGTATGCTGTTTAAGGGTAATCTCCCTAAATGTCTTCTCCATATCAAAAATGTCACCACATTTTACAGCCGTAGTCGGCCTATATCTCAATCAAGGACCATTTTAGATGGCAGAATTACAGGCTGTTAGCTCATGTTCAATGTGTTTGATGTAATTGTAATTGGAATTCGATAATGTATCTTAGGCGATCATAGTGGCGGAATTCTGATTCTGTCTCCCATAATTGTAATTTTTTTTATATTACTACTATGATGACTTTTTAGGCTAATAATATTCTGATTTCCAACTGTACAGCAGCAGCAAGAGTGAATTTCACCTCTTGTGATACTATATAATCTCATTGCTCACTTAATGAGCACAAAGAATGATGACGTCATTTATCAGTCACTTTGTCTACGAGGTAACGATACAAATTTACTGTTTAAAAATTAATTCATGTTAGTCGTCGATTATCAATCAGTCTTTGCAATTTGCAATTTACTTTCTCTTTCGGTTGAATATTCCCTTAAAGTTATTCTTATCAGTCTCACAACTAGGCCTAGCGGACCGTATTGGCACATTTTGAGGCGTCTGAATTAGGTCTATATCCGTCGATGGTTTATACAGTCATGTATGTAGGCTGCTTAATTTCTTCTCCTTAATTACCAAAAAATTTTAACGAATTTTACAACCGCAATAATTATGTCGCGGTAATCCCGTAGTTTAGGTTGGTAAATTATTTTATATCGTCAAACAAAAATGGAAGCTGGATTAAGGACAAAAATTGTTTCACTAACTCGAAGTGGGATTGATGAAACCATTTCTGTCTTTAAATAGAAGTTGGATTGATCGAAATAATTTTTATCGTAAATAGAAGCTGGATTGACGAAACTAAGTTTTTGATGCAATAGAAGCTGGAATGATGAAAACAATTGTTGCCTTAAGTAGAAGCTGGACCCATGAGAATAGTTCTTTGCTTAAATAAAAGTAACATTGATGAAAATATTTTTTGGGTTAAATAGAAGTTGGGTAATTTTTTTCATGAAATGGAAGCTGGATTGATTAAAACAAATTCTCGATGAAATGGAAGCGGGATTGATTATAGTTATCACGGACATAAGTAGATTGCTTACTTACCAACGTGAAATCCGGCATTGAAGGCATTCAAATAATTTACCAACCTAAACTACGGGATTACTTTATATTGCTATCAAGGGCGCAGGCATCTAAACCTCGGCGCATATTTTGTTCTATGTCGTTATCTGGCAACTTGGCTGGACATTTATGAAAACGTCCATAGCCTACTTATTTACTGAAAATCGATTTCTGGTTATTATTATCAGGGTATCTCACGTCTAGGGGAACGCAATTAGTCAATCATCGAGGCGTTTTGAATATCCGTCGATCGTTTTGTTAGTCGATATGTAGGCATATCAAAAATTTCACCGCATTTTACAACCGTAATATATCGCTATCAAAGACCATTTTCGATGGTAGAATTACAGGCTGCTAGTTCATGTTCAATGTGTTTGATGTAGGCCTAATAGACTTTGAAATTCGATATTGTGTCGTAGGCGATCGTACTGGCGGAAGTCTGATTCTGTCTACCATAAGGATAAATCTTCTGCGGCGGAAAATGCCGCCGCACAATTACTATTTTCGAAGGCGGAAGAGCTTTGCGCATGCGCAACCATCGGAGCATGCGCTTTGTTCAAAGTGCGTTTCTTCCATAATAATTGACGTCATGAGCGTCGGCTAGGGACAGCATTAGGGTTAGAGTCGTCATTAGATAAAATCTGAAAAATTCCACCGCAGAAATAAGTTTCCCGCGTTTCGTGGCGGCATTTTCCGCCGCACAAGCACCATGCCTCCCATAATTCTAAGTTGTTTTATATTACGACTTTTTTAGGCTAATAATATGAATAAATAAATGCAAGATAAAAGTAAATGTGCCATTTTAGAATTCTATAGAAGAGAACTTTAAAATGAAGAATATAGAAAGATCCCCGCTGCAGAACCATATTAGAATCCATCCTGGAGAGAAATTTTACCTATGCCAAATATGTCAAAAACGATTTTGTAAGTCTTCCCATCTAACAAATCATGCAAGAATTCATACCGGGGAGTGGCCTTACCAATGCAAAATATGTCACAAACACTTTTCTCAGTCTTCAACTCTAACAACTCATACACGAATTCATACCGGAGAGAAACCTTACCAATGCCAAATATGTCAAAAACGTTTTTCTCAGTGTTCCAGTCTAACACATCATGCAAGAATCCACACTGGAGAGATGCCTTACCAATGCCAAGTATGTCAAAAGCGTTTCTCCAGATCTTCAAGTCTAACACTTCATGCAAGAATTCATACATTAGAGAATACGTACAAGTGTCAGTTATGTGAATTTAAAACTGAATATGAAGTTAATCTAAAGATCCATTTGAGAAATCATTCCGGAGAGACGCCATACCGGGTATGTCAGAAAACATTTATAAGCATTTCAGGTCTTAACAGTCATGAAAAAACCCATTCAGATGCGAAACCATTTCTATGCATTCTTTGTAAGAAAGCATTTTCCACATCTTGAGCTGTACAAGTTCATGTTAGAATCCATACTGGAGAGAGACCATGTCATGTTTTCCCAATCTTGTCACTTTCGAGATCATGTTCGAATACATACGGGCGACAAACCATAGCAATGCCAGACATGTCAAAAACAGTTTATCCAATCTTGTTATCTCAAAAGTCATGCAAGAATTCATACTGGAGATAAACCATATCCTTGCCAGTTATGTGAGTTTAAAACTGATACTAACAGTCATCTAAAGAGTCACTTGAGAACACACAATGGACAGAAACCATACCTTTGCCAGAAATGCCAGAAAACGTTCTCATGGGCGTCAGGTCTGAGTCGTCATGAAAAAACCCACCCCGTGTCTGATTAAAAAGTGTTAAATCATTTCTCAAAGTTCACACCACTCTGCAAAATTAAAGCAAGTCTTAACTAAAAATTACCTTAAATATTTTCACTAACAACAGTTGGTGAGTAAAGAATAAAAATGGATGTGTGGAGCTTCTCAATCTATGCTGATCGTATGCACATGAATTAATTCATGCATATAGGTTTTATATTTAAAGTAAGGGGTTTAGTACAGTACAACTGAGTATTGATGTAAGACTGGATATAGCTAAGGATTCAGCTTTTGTTTTGCGTTTTTGTGACACTTTAAGTTCCATTTGCGTTGTCCTAAAATTCTTATATCAACTTTGAAGGACATTAAATCCATCGAACTGTTTTAGTTATTGCATTCTTGCATACTTCACATGATCTACTGTAACTTTGTTCGTGTTTTCACTCAATTCAAGTTTGACGTAGTCTTACTTTCACGTTGCAATCACAAAGTAATTGCTGCGATAATTTTACGCATAGTTAGTGCTGGTGGTAATGGTGCTGTTAAGGTGCAAATGTTTTAACAAATAAAGTTTGTTCGAGCTTTATTTATCATTGTTAACCTTAGAAATGTAGCATCCATGTACATCTGAGGATGGAAGATAGATCCGTTGTAAATTGCGCACCACACACCACAACAACAACAACAACAACAACTAATTGGTACTACTACTACTACTACTACTACTACTACTACTACTACTACTACTACTACTACTACTACTACTACTACTACTACTACTACTACTACTACTACTACTACTACTACTACTACTACTACTACTACTACTACTACTACTACTACTACTACTACTACTACTACTACTACTACTACTACTACTACTACTACTACTACTACTACTACTACTACTACTACTACTACTACTACTACTACTAATTCCACTAATATCTTTTAAAGTTCATTTTGGCGCCTCTTCTGACAACTCATACTCCTAGGCAACTGGCTATCTTACCATTGCTCATCTTCAAGATATCACCGTGATAAATAATTATATTCATTCAAAATTTTATATATCGCCCCTTCAAGGTTACTACTCAGGAGCGCTCCCGATCACAGCACGGCTGAAAAGAACAGTTTTTAGGCAAGTATAGAAAGATTCAGAATGGATTCTGGGATGCAAGCGTAGCGTCAAAGGGAGACCGTTCCAGAGGGAGGGGCCAACCACTGAGAAGGCCCGATTCTGCTTAGTAGCTGTGCGGACAAAAGGGACCATGAGCACGCCCCGCTCAGTAGAGCGGAGAGAGCGACGACCCGGAGCACCCAAGGTAGGACAGCAGAGGTCACGTAGATAGGCAGGGGCTAGGCCCAGCAAGGACCGCCAGACCAAAGCGATGATCCGATACGAGATCCGCTGAAGTAGGGGGAGCCAATGAAGCACATCCAGCATATAACCTGACGTGGCCAAATTTGGGATACGTCCGCAAAGGCGTGCAGCAGAGCGCAGGACCCGGTCCAGGCACCCCAACCGACTAGCTGGGAGGCCAACATAGAGTGAGCAACAGTAATCAAGTCGGACTGTGATAAAAGAGTGGATGAGTGTAGCGGTGGAGTCTGAAGTAAGTGAGCGAGCAACAGTGCGGAACTGGCGTAACTGATAGTATGAATCACGACAGAGGCGGTTTATATGAGGGGCAAAGGTTAACTCTTGGTCCAGTGTAACTCCAAGGTCACGGACAACAGAGGAAACGACAAATTGAGGGAAGTCAGCAGCAATGGTGGATAGGTCTAGCTTCGCAAGCTGCTGCCGAGTGCCAAGCCAGATAAATTGGGTTTTTGATGGGTTGAGGCGCAGGCGGTTCGTTGACATCCAGGTCTCCAGGGCACCCAATACCACGCTCATTGCTCGAACAGCAGCAGTGGCGTTAGTAGCAAGGCAGTGCAGGTAGGCCTGAACGTCATCAGCGTACAGGTGACCTAGCACAGCAGAAGCAGTAAGTAGGGAACCAATTTCAGAGGTGTAAATGACGTAAAGAAGGGGACCCAGCACCGAGCCCTGCGGAAGGCCGTAAGGGGCAAGGACCCATGAGGACCTGGAGGGCCCATGGACCACACAGAAAGAGCGTTCACTGAGGAAAGAACCTAGCCAAGTAAGCAAGTTACCAGACAGGCCAAATGAAATTTGTAGCCGTTTAAGTAGAATTTCATGATCGACAGTGTCGAAAGCAGCACTAACATCGAATGAGTAGAGTGAGTTGCGAACTATCTATAGCCCCATAAATGTCAGAAAGGAGACGGAGCAAGAGGGTTTCAGTGGAGTGGCCTTTCCGAAAACCGGATTGGCACTCCGGAAGCATCTTAGTTGCCTCTAAATAAACAGTAAGCTGATAAGCAGCAATCTTTTCAATAATTTTTGACAGAAATGAAACATTAGCAATAGGACGAAAGTTGACAGGATCAGATGAGTCAAGTTCGCTGTGCTTGATGACAGGAACCAGGATTGAGCGCTTCTGTGACGGTGGTAGAACTCCATCCGTGATATGACTTAACATTAATAAGTTCAACACTTGGTTCTCGTCCTACGTTCTGGTAAATAATCCATTTATCTTTTAAAAATTGCAACACATGTACGAAAAGCTGTCGAAGTCATGCTGCGTTTTAAATATTCGCCAAAATATTTCAATATAAAATCGCTACGGTAGTTTAGTGCATTGTAAAATCGGATTTCAAAACTCATCAAAAGTGAACCTGACACCTCTTATTGTACAATATAAACTCCTTTTTTACGTAATGGCATAGAGAATGATGACGTCATCGTTATCAGCACCCTGCACTACTTGGTAAGATTTGAAATCTAAAAATTAATTAATCTTCGATAATCAATCAGTTTTCACAATTTTAAATTACATTTCCTTTTCAGTAGAACGTTTCTTTATAATAATTATCGGTGTAAAGTCTAACAACTAGCGGACCGCAATTAATATTGTGGCGTTTGTATATATATACGTCGTTCGTTTAGTACTTTAGTTCGTCATTATAGGCTACGTCCCCTTCCTTGTAATAATACTTTATTCGCCACTTTGTAGTCGACAACAGATAAGAAAGTAGATGTTTACATTGTGTTTGACGACTGTTAATTTCGCATAGACGAAACTGAGACCACCACAATAGAGCTAGCAGTCCCTTTAGAATCATTGGTATGCAACGAAACTTACCTCAACTCAATTAGGCCTAACGGTAGGCGAAAGTGGTGGCGGCTTGTCTCCGCCATTTTGAAAGTGATGATGTCCGTTACAATAGAATGTTACGCCTATGATGGATATAAATGGCTTCGAATCTGGAATTTATTTTGAATTTTTCATTTCATTTGGTTTTCTACCTGAAATTGTGACTTCTCCCGTGATTCGTCAGTTCCATGCATTCAGATTTCGTAAACAATAGGTTACTCTTAGCCAGGTTAGCCTAATGACTTGCTTGTGTTCTACCGCAGCAGTAAAGCTCATTCTTCCTGCTTTGACTACAAGATTCAAGACGGTTTACATCTGTTCTTGAAACAAATGGACCATCATTGTCATACTGGATATTAGATTGTGTTGGGCTAATGAAATCGAGAAAATTCACGGCACATTGCTTTTCAACATGCCCTACAGATATAGGCCTATAGGCCTACGTCTGTATTTGACACAATGACCAAATATGCCTAATTTATAATTACAATTATCAAATAATTACAATTATCAAATAATTCTTAAAACATAGAATAAAGGTAGTTTAAATCGAGTGCTAGCATACTAGATGCATGAAATATGTAATTTTTTCAACAAGAATTGCTACGCTTTAAACTCTGGTCCTGCAATTTGGTAATAATGAGGCTGAAAATTACGGACTCGAGATCAATTGGGTAAAAACATAAATCGAAACAACAGCACTCATTTAGTCCGGCGCACCTACCCTCATCAATCCCGTCTAGCAGTGCCTGTAATACGTCTTAGCGTTTCAATTGTTTGAGATGTGGTAGGATACGGACTTGAGAATATCGGAATATCGTCAAACGTTTATTTTCTCCATCATGCGATTGTGCTCTTGTGGTTAAAGTCCCCTCAGCCACGCAGAAAGATGGTAGCTTGCTAAACATAATGGGCAGCATTGAATCAAACTGAACGATTTTAACGCGTTTTAATTCAGGTAATGACCAACAAATTAATAAATAACATACCAACGGATTAAACATAGGCCTAGTGTTCAAGGACTATTTTACATAGTGGAATACCGACTGTAAAGTGATGTTCAATGTTATTGTTGCAAATTGATATTGTGTTTGAGGCGATCAAGCTGGCGGAATTATGTGTCTTTTATATTGCGACTACGATGCTGCACTGTTTTAGATTTCTTCTGGCTGCTTAGTAGGCTAAATACTGAAACAACAGTTACTGGCAAGGTTGGACAATAATTCAGACAACAGAAAACTTACAAGTGTACCGGCACATTGTTTTAAACTCTGGCTTTGGGCAAATATCATAACTGAAGCACAACACTCAGACAATTCATAATAATTAATTATGTCGAAAAGCATTTCTACCAAGAATTCATCAGCATATTCCATCGGATATGGAACACAAGAAGAGATAGAAAGTTCCCAACTATGTCAGAAATCATTTGTGATGGATAATCATACTAAGAAAAACAAGGAAAGCCATTTCAAAGTAAAGACACGCGAATGTGAGCTTTGCGAAAAGATATTTACACACACCTATAACCTACAGAGGCACATGAGAATCCATACAGAAGAAAATGCATACCTGTGTTTGGTATGTAAGGAAACATTCGCATACTCTTCTAGTCTGAAAACACACACTAGAACCCATACTGGAGAGAAACCGTTTCAGTGCGAAGTATGTAAACAAATATTCGCTCATTCTCAAAGTCTATATGATCATGTTAGAATTCATACCGGAGAGAAATCTTACCAATGCCAAGTATGTAAAAAACGTTTTTTAAAATGTTCAAATCTGACAGTTCATGCAAGAATCCATACTGGAGAGATGCCCTACCACTGCCAAACATGTCGAAAACGTTTTTCCCAATCTTCAAATCAAATAGTTCATGCAAGAATTCATACTAGAGAGAAACCGTACATATGTCAGTTATGTGTGTTTAAATCGAAGTATGAACGTTGTCTAAAAAATCATATGAGAAAGCATACTGGAGAGAAGCCATTCCGTTGTCGGATATGTCATAAAACATTCTCATCTTATTCAGGTCTGAAAAATCATGAAAAAACACACCCTGAAGAGAAAAGATTTCTGTGTATTCTTTGTCAAAAACCATTTGCAACGTCTTCAACGCTACAAATTCATGTTAGAATCCATACTGGAGACAGACCATACCAATATCAGATATGTAAAAATAGTTATTCCCAATCTTCTCACCTACGAGATCATGTTCGAACCCATACTGGAGAGAAACCACACCAATGCCAGACCTGTCAAAAACGGTTTATCCAATCTTCTAGTCTAAAATGTCATGCAAGAATTCATACTGGAGATAAACCATACCACTGCCAATTATGTGAGTTTAAAACTAATGATAAAAGTTATCTGAAGAGGCACACGAGAACACATACTGGAGAGAAACCATACCTTTGCCGTGTATGTCAGAAAACATTCTCATGCGCTTCAAGTCTGAGACGTCATGAAAAAACCAACTCCGTGCCTGAATCAAATTTGTAAAATCATTTTCGGAAATTATGTTGCAATCGATACTTGATTGAAGCCATACAAATTCCAGTTGGTGAAAATAAAAAAAAATATGTAGGCCTATAGCAGTTTCGTCGTCAAAGTGAGGACTTAGTCCATTGCAACTAAGTAGTGAATATTCCTGTAGGACTGTAGGGGAGACCGGGGCATAATGGGATATTTAAGGCATTTTGAAATTTACGCCACATAGTTAATAAAAATTCAGGGTTTTCTTGCACTCAGATTATGCCAGCAGACCTATTGTACAGCATAGATTAGATTAATCCACTTAAGCATCACCCAGACCGAAGATAATGCGATCCTACTAGAGTGTCCCAAAATCCCATTATGCCCCACCATAAGGGGTAAAATGGGATATAAATTTTTCCATTATGTCCCATGATATATAGGCCTATCATCTAAAAGAGGGAATATAGGCCAGAATAAAAACTGTATAGCTTGACAAACTTTAACTTTGAACTTATTACAACAAACTGTTTAACATGAACCACGAGCAGCATTTCAACTACAGCATCAGAACAGTAAAGTTTAAGCTAAAAAAATCATTAACATTTTTTATGAGGTCAGACAGACTTCCCTCATTTGATTAAACGTGCTCGAAGCTGCTACGTGCAGAAGCCATACACAAATTTGATAACATGTTAGTTGACACCAGCACAACTGTTGTGTGCCCACTTCAAGCACATCTGACATCTGATCCCACCTTCATCAGAGAACGCCTCACAACAGTAAAGGCCATCATTTGTATAATCGTCATCTTCAAGGTTGTTGCAGATCGATATCTTTGGTCTTTCTTGGGACAATGTTGTTTGTTTTTTCATGATATTTTTATTTTGTCATGCTGAGCACTTCATTTCGATTTTTGTCTGAACGAAGCAACTGTCTCTCTTTCTTTGCCATATCCAAATCGTCTGAAATTTGGAAACTATCACCTGGCCTATTAGGCTACCGGGTATACGAGTCACTCTTCTACGCATTAATAGTGAACACATTTTTGTTGCAAAATAGGGCCTCACAAAAATAAACAGCTGTGGAATCACAACATGGGGCAAAATGGGATATCTGTATCCCATTATGCCCCAACTGGCCAATATAGTAAGCCCGCCATTTTGACAAAATATACTGAACTTGCTCAAAATTTCTTATGGGGATATGTGACTTTATATATTATGCTACATATTCAACATATAGGCCTAAGCTAAATTTAATATAGCTCCACTTTTTCTAGAAAAGTTCTGAATTATCAACGTACCTTACTTCGGCCATCCTGAAAATCTACTTTTAGTCATAAAATTAGCAAGACGCGTCGATATCGCAATTGCCTTTGCCCTTCATCTTATCAGATGTTTTACTTCCGATTGATAACGTCTTCAGCAATTAAAAGTGAGTATGACGGATAATATTCAAGTTTCCCGTTATACCCCGGTATCCCATTATGCCCCGGTCTCCCCTACATTGAAAAGGTTTCTGCTTTTGTTTTGCGCTTTTTGCGGCACTTTCAGTTAAATTTATTTACACGGTGATTCATTAAAAAACGTTCCCCTACATAAGTTAGCATAACTCATGTAGATGACCATCAATTTTATTGAAATTTCAGAACAATGACGCTTGATGCTCTAGCCAAGTGCTAAATAAATTGTTTCACATTCAAAGCCAAAATGACGTAACGCGAATGACGAAACTAATGACGTCACGGCTATCTCGACAAAATGGTGTTTACCAAAGAAGATAAACATGGTATAACATTTCTAAGAAAGAATAAAAATTACGTTAAGGTCAATGGACAATATTACAGAGATGTTCTACTAAAACAGGGCCTTTTACCAGACATTCGTGACATTACCGATGAGTATCTTCCAGCAGGATAGCGCTCCTGCGCACAGAGCACGGGACACTGTTGCGTTACTGGAAACTGAAACACCTGATTTCATCCCGCCTACTTTGTGGCCACCCAACAGCCCTGATTTAAATCCAGTGGACTATAAGATATGGAGTGTCATGCAAGAGAAGGTCTACAGATCTCGAATATGTGATGTCAGTGAGTTGCGAAGTCGAATTGTGGCGGCATGGGACGAAATGGATGAGCGCATCATTGATGAATCAGTCAAACAGTGGCGTACTCGTCTTCGCGCATGCGTAGCTGCCAAAGGGGTCAATTTGAACATAAACTTTAACTTTCCTAATGTTTAGAAATAACTCCTCTGTCTTCCTTTAAAATTTCTTTCACATAGCCTGACATTTGACGGTGTTACAGTGAAATATGCAGGGGAACGTTTTTTAATGAATCACCGTGTGATATAAATTCTTATGTCTAGTTATAAGCATTTTAACTCTATCGAAGTGTTTTTTGTTGATGCACTGCTGGCTTTCTTCACATGATCTATAATTTGTTCGTATGTTCCCTCATTTCAAGTTTTACACAGCCGTACTCTCGCGCCTTTACTATTCCGTAAATGTAACCACAAAGTAATTGCAACGATAATTTCGCACAGTAATGATGCTGTTAAGGTTGAACTGTTTTAACAAATAAAGTTTGTTTCACTTTTATTTTTCGTAGTTAACCAGTAACGACTCTTAGAAACGTAGCATCGATGTACAGCTGAGGGTGGAAGATAGATCTCCAATAAATTGGCCACAACATATGCTAATGAATGGTCGAAATAGGCCTATTTAAAATATTTGTCACCAGAATAGGCCTCCTTATATAAATCAACTCCTCCTACTGTTTGAATTTGGGTTTATGTTTTGTTTCGCTTCATTTTGGTTGACTGATTGATTGATTTTCTTAATTTATTGTTTGATTCAGGGTGAGAATTGTCGGGGCGGGTTCAACCCCCAGTTCTTCTCAGGATCCCATAGTAAAAGTCTACATTTTGCACCCAGACTGCATATGAGTCAACGTCTACCCCGCCCCACTGACTTTTTTTACAATTCCCATGCTGGTTTGATTGATTGATTGATTGATTGATTGATTTAAACTGTTTGTATTGTATTGTATTTCATCATTTGTAAAGCGCTTCTCATGACATAAGCCTTTCTGAAGAGCTAACAGTGTGATGTACTCCGAAAGAAAAGGAAGGTTCTAAGGTGAGAGAAAAAGGCAGAGTAGTAACCGGAGAGGATGGTAGAGTGTAGAGAAGGAGGACGTCCACTTCGTAGAGAGGGACCTATGCAGGCAAAGGATCTGAATTGTGATATTAACACGTCGAACGAAAAGGTCAAGCCGGTCAGATTATCTGAGCGGACGCACTATCGTGGCAGAGAGACGGCGGAGAATTTGGTGACAGGTATTTTGGAGCAAGACCCAGTTGATATATTATTTGAGCACGAGAAAGGGAACCACTGAAGATGTTCAGCCATAAATGCAGAGATGTGGAAGAATCGAGGTAGATGATGATGATGATGATGATGACAGATAGATAGATAGATAGATAGATAGATAGATAGACAGACAGACAGACAGACAGACAGACAGCTACATACAGTTAGATCTACAGATAGAATGTCAGACAAATAGTATGTACTCGCTTTTATGTAGCGACCATGTTTGGCCTCATTTTCCAATGAATTGATTGCATGAGATCCCTCCAAACAATTCCCGTTTGGACTGGTGCCATCTCCTTGTGTTCCAACCGTGCTAGACATCTACTGAAACCGATACAGTGGTGTGAAAAAGTTTTGCAACATATTTTGCGTTTTTTTCACTTCCATTGCTGTTATCTCTATTCAACCTTACAGCTAATACAGTTAATTCTTTTTAGTGTTATAGGGCTTGTATTTAGCTTTGAAAATTATCATTTTAAGATGGGTGACTTTAATTTTCATACAGTTATGGTACGGTAACATGAACCTCCTATAGAAACCACAGAAATGACGGATTGTGCGTCAAAGTTGGATCGAGATTAACTGTTTTTTGTTGCTTTTTCGCCTTTTTATTGACAGAAATCGTGTTTTTTATTATCAGAAACCCTATTTTTTCGCCCCCCCCGTGTATCTATTTCTAAAATTTCTCAATTTTTCTGTTAAAAAACCCTAAAATTCATCTATTTTCTTATACAAAATTTGCCACCAACCCTCATTTTGCGCGCCCCCTGTGCTGCGCCCGGGGGCGTCCGCCCCCCCTGCCCTCTCGTTACGCCACTGGCTACCGCTCTACGTTGGGGCGGGAAACGTTCGATTGCAGTCGACCAATAAGAGACAGGCGCCAAAACAGGAGGGCGGTATTTGGTGACAGATATTTTGGAGCAAGACCCAGTTGAGATATTTGAGCACGAGAAGGAGAACCAATGAAGATGTTCAGTCATAAATGTAGAGATGTGGGAGAATCGAGGAAGGCGAGATATAAGATAGATATATAGATGATTATTGTATTGTATAGGCTATTCGTTTTAATTGATAGTTAATTGATAATTTAAATGATAGATAGTTGGATAGATAGATAGATAGATAGATAGATAGATAGATAGATAGATAGATAGATAGATAGATAGATAGATAGATAGATAGATAGATAGATAGATAGATAGATAGATAGATAGACAGACAGACAGACAGACAGACAGACAGACAGATGTATGTATAAATGTATATGTACTCGTTTTTATGTAGCGACCATGTATGGCCTCATTTTCCAATGAATTTATTGCATGTGATCCCTCCAAACAATTCCCGTTTGGACTGTTGCCATTTCCTAGTATTCCGACCGTGCTAGACATCTCCTGAAACAGATAGATAGATGGACAGACAGACACACAAACAGACAGGTAGATACGGATGGATGAATGGATAGACCGCGTGGAAAAAATATGTATTGACATTAAGTTCGACACTTGTTCTCTTCCTGCATTCTGAGCTTAATTAATATCTCATATTTTAAAAATTGCAACAAACGCCTGAAATAATTTGAATATAAACTTGCCAGTTTAATGCTAAATAAGACAAATATAAAATCAATAGGAGAACAGCATTATTCCCACATAAGTTTTCCTCATGTTATTGTCAATAAGAGTCAAGACCCTGTCATGAGACCGTGAGACCGTGGGCGTAGGTCAAAGTTTTATTGCTGACTTTCTAAAGTCACGGGTAGATTGTCCTTGGATTCATAATGTCTCCGACATGTACTCTTTAAGCACCAGGTGTCATTCAGTGCCTTCAGCTGTGAAGACAGCGGCGTTAAAATTTTCAATTCCCAATTTAGTTTGTTTCTTCAAGGAGAGTTCCGCGGGCCAGATTAAAGGCCTTAGCGGGCCGGATGTGGCCCGCGGGCCGTACTTTGGAGACCCCTGGCGTAGGTCATAGGTCGTAGATTTCCTTGGTAAAACATGTCCCCGGTTAATTAGAGCAGCTGTGAAGAGACCGGTATCAGCTTGCCGTCATAGCTGGTCAAAGGCTGGGCTGTCATGATGGGTAGATATCCCAGTTTCGTAGATTGCACACTTCGAGAGTGTCATTACGTTGACGAAGGCAAGCAGATTGTAACAGCGCTAACTGAACAATTTACTTCCGAAATTCTTATGTCACTAATATACTTGTAATATTTTTCGATATTTCAAAATAGAAAGTTTGTTGCTTGTACGTATAAGATGAACAATGCAGTAGTTTGCTGTCTTTTATTGTTCCCACTAAAACTAGTTTTGATTTCCAGCCGTAAACTGCAACAAGACGTAGTGTGAATTTGACACCTCCCATAATACGATATCAACTCCTTGTTGACGTAATGAGCACAAAAAATGATGACATCACTATTATCAGCGACCTAGTCTACTGGGTAAGGTTCGAGATGTACTTTTGTAACAATTAATTTATGTTGAGCGTCGATTATCAATCAGTTTTCGCAGTTTGCAATCCGTTTTCCATCCTGTACAATGTACCGTTATAATAATTATCCATGTAGCCTAAAGTCTTACTTACTAGGGACCGCAAATAATAGGCTACTCTAGCATTTGCATATGCGTCGTTCGTTTAGTTCATGGGTGTCAAACCTTTTTTAATGGCGGGCCAGTGGCATTACTTTCCAGCAAGTGTCGAAAGATCCTTAGCAAAATGGATTAGAGATCTGGACAGGGGTTCTGTGAGATACTTTTGCCAAACAAAATTTTAAATGGTGCATTTTTTAACATAGAAACAGTAAAATGATGTAGGCCTATAAAATTTTTATTTTTATCTTCATTATCAGTCAAATCACATGAAACTCATTAAACCTAAGATCAATGTATGCTAGTTCAGTGCTTCCCAAAGTGGTGGTCCGCGGACCGGTGCCGGTCCGCGAGCCCTCAGTGTCCGGTCCGCAAAGTGAGTCAAGAAACTTGTCAAATTGTCTCGGAATCTAGAAATGGTTCCACCATATTTTTCATATAAATTAATAATTTCAAAATAATTGTAAGTAATAAAATACTCATTAGACTAGCATATAAATGGCAATACAATTGTAGACTCGTAGAATTGGCTAAACATACATTTAAATCAATTTTGATAAATATTTGAGGAATTTATGTGAATAAGAGAGATAGTTAATAAATTGGGCACCGGTCCTCGTGCAGTGGGAAAATTCCTGCCGGTCCGTGACATTGGAAGTTAATTCCTGCCGGTCCGTGACACTGAAAAGTTTGGGAAGCACTGTGCTAGTTGACAGGCAGGCATTTTGTTCAAAACTCAAATTGATCTTGTTCTGGTATTTAAAAATTAAAACAAGCTCCTGCCAAAAGCATAGTAGGCTCACAGTTAAAAAATTAAAGAGTTAAGTTTGAGTAAAATGTTTCTCTAGTGTACATAAAGGAAGCATTTAGGCCTACTGTCTAGTAACAGTTGCACTGGAAACTTGACACTGTTTTCTTTTGACGCGAGTGGGGATGTCAGGCTGCATATTTACAGCTAGCGCTACTCTGAGATTTGCATTTAGATTTGAGTCAGTCAGCCGAGATCTATGTCTTGTCTTAACAAGAGTCATCTTTGAATATCCTTGTTCGCATAGGTATGAGCTGGCAAACAAACACAGCTTTCGAGCAGCATGAGTTCGTAAATGAGGAAACGTTTCTCTGGGCAGTTGCTTATAAAACACCTGCCCTTATGTAGCCTACTTGCGAATTTGGTTATCAATGCTGTGTTACACTGCACTTCAACTAGCTCCATTTGTAACAAACTTTGGACAGTCGGAGGATAGATTATAAATGGCTTGCTGAACAGTAACTTGAAATTAGTCCTTTGTCTGAATGATGAGAAACGTTTTCTAAATGCATCAAGTGTGTCTGTCACCTTCGTTGCATATTTAGCAGAGTCGAAACGATGTTTAATGCTTCAGCATGATTCTTAGCTTCGTTCATGTGTGCAAAGTGCTCGCAATGGCCTTGCGCAAGTTACGAAGCCTACAGTTGAAGTTTTACTTTAAAAGCTCATATCAAATCATAGTCTTCAGCAATTGTAATATCTTTGCCTTACAGCTTACCATTTGGTGTATTTGGTATTGACTATGAAAAATTAAAAATTCGAACTTTTATTCTCAAATTTTGTAGTCTTTAGGCACAGCGCCGCGGGCCAGAAAAATATCTGCTCTTTGACATCACTAATCTAGGCCAAAGCTGATTAAGGGTAAGCCAAAAATAAATATCACTCATTTATCTGTTTTACATTAAAAAAAATTCAACGCATTTTACATCCTTGGTAATTTTATATTGCTATGAAAAGCGTTACTCTACCGTAGGCCTACAGAATGTTGGTGACAAATATTCTCGCCCCCTTCCCTCTGCCCTTCCCATCTCCCTTTCCATTACGTCCCCTTCCCTTTAATACTTTATTCGCCACTTTGCAGTCGACCACAGATGGCAAGTACATGTTTACATTGTGTTTCACAACTTTTAATCTGTTGACGACACTGAAACCAGCACAATTATACTAGCGTTAAACAACAGTCCCTCGTGAATTATTGGCACGAGGCGAAACTTACTTCAGGCCAAAATAATGTCACAGACACTTTTGAAAGTGATGATGACCGGACTCTACCGTTGCAATAGAATGTTACGCCTATGATCGCAATAAAAATGGCTTTGAATCTGGAATGTATTTTGAATTTTTCGTTTCATTTGGTTTTATACCTGAAATTGTGACTTCTCCCGTGGCTCTTCAGTTCTCTATACATAGACCCTAATAGATTTCGTAACCAACTGTCCAAACGACTTGACTTGCGGTCTACCGCAGCAGTTAAGCTTATTCTTCCTGCTTTGACTTAAAGCTTTAAGACCGTTGACATCTGTTCTTGAAACAAATGGGTCATCATTGCCATATTGGATATGTATGTGTTAGGTCTACTGAGGTCGAGAAAAGTTACAGCACGTTGCCTTGCAACAGGCCCTACAGATTTATAAATATTCGACACAAGTAGGCTACCAAATAGGGCTAAGGCCTAATTCTTGAAACGTGGAATAAAGGTAGATTAAATCGAGTGCTTGCTTATTAGATGCATGAAATATGTAACTTATTCAACAAGAAATACAACACTTCAAAATCTGGTCCTGTAATTGGAGATAATGAATCTTGAAGAGCAAAATTACGGACTCGAGATCAATATTATTGGAAGAAAACAAAAATCGAGGCAACGGCAGAGTATTCAGTCATTCTCTGATTTAGTCCTCCGAATTTGCCCTCATCAATCCCGCATAGCATTGCTTTTAGGCTAATACGAGATTGAGGTCTTAGCATTTTGAGGTTTAAGGATAGGCCTAATTATGGCCTTAATATGTGGGCTTTGGAATTGTTGAATGACGTCGACATCATAGAACGAGAATTCGTGACTTCAGGCTTTAATATTCGTAAATATTCGTGAATATTAGGACATTTTTAATATTCGTAAATATTCGTAAATATTCGTTGATAACGATACTGTTTCCGCTTTTTAACGAACTAATTTAAGAATAGTAATTTAAGAATATAATATATGCAGTGGTTTTGCGGCGCTGTACTTAGAGCCGTGGTCCGTAAGCTGGTACGCTTAATTAGGCTTCCTACCCAAATCGTTCCCTACTCTTGAAGAACTCTGTAAAAGCCGACCATGACTCTCTCTCTCTGTCTCTCTATATCTGTCTGTCTGTCTCTCTCTGATCTCTCCTCTCTGTCGGTCTGTCTCTACGATTTCTCTCCCTCTCGGACAGAGAGGGAAAGAAATCGTACGATCTCTCTCCCTCTCTGTCGGTCTGTCTATCTGTCTGTCACTGTCTCTCTACGATTGCTCTCCCTCTCTATCCGTCTGTCTCGATCTGTTTCTCTCAGCGGTGAAACCCACACGCTCGGTAATTCTATATCATTTAAGCTATGTTTGGATGACTGATGTTCCGAAGTTCCATTGATGCGTTTAATTTGATTAATTATACGCCAGGTTAGGCTGAGGGCTAGGCCTAGATCCTCCCACTCAGTTTAGGAATCTTAGGCGGAGGGATAGGGAATTAGAGAGATCTGGGTCATACAATCTTTGTTTGTGTAATACACGGTACTGGCATCGTTCGTTTGGGCGCCATCAATTTGAATTCCGTATGAGTCTTCAAACAATAGAATAAGTGAATACTGATGTAAGATGAGTAACTGTAACAAGTAGGCTAACTGTTCTTGTTCTAGCTCTAATACCTAGTTTTTACTAGGGCCTACTAATTTCCGGATTTTGAAGAATTAAAAAAACAAAAATTTAATATTCGTTGGCCAGTTTAATATTCGTCAATATTCGTAAATTTCTAAAAATCTTAATATTCGTAATGTGCGCATACTCGTTCTATGGTCGACATCTCTCGGAAATTTTTATTTCTCCATCATGCATCCTCTTGTGGTTGATTTCGCTTCAGCCCCTCAGAAAGATGATAGCTTGCTAAACAATGGGCAGCATTAAATCAAATTGCACGACTTTATCGCGTTTTAATTCAGGTAATGACCAGCAAGTAGCATACCAACGAATAAAACATAGTGTTCAAGGACTATTTTAGATAGTGGAATACGGACTGTAAATTTATGTGAAATGTGTTTGTTTCAATTGTCTTTGCTAATTGATATTGTATCTTAGGCGATCAAGCTGGCGGAATTCTGATTCTGTCTCCCATATTATTTGTCTTTTATATTGCGACTACGATGCTGTACTGCTTTAGATTTAAACTGGTTGCCTAGGGAGCTAAACACTGAAAAGGCAAACAACTGGCAAGGTTGAACAATGTTTTCAGTCGCAGAATCTTACAAGAAGTACATAGTTTTCAACTCTGACTTTGTGCAAAAATCATAGCTGAAGCACCAACTCTGACAATTCGTAATCATTAATGATGTCGAAAAGCATTTCTTTTAAGCATTCATCACGATATTCCATAGGAAATGCAACACATGAAAAGATAGAAAGTTCCCAACAATGTCAGAAATCATTTGTGTTGGATAGCCATATGAAGGAAAGCAAGAAAAGTGATCACAAAGCAAAGACACATAAATGCGAGTTTTGCAAAGAAATATTTACGCACATCTGTCACCTAAAGAAGCACATAAGAATCCATACAAGAGAAAAAGCAAACCTTTGTCTCGTATGTGAGAAAGCATTCGCATACTCCTCCAGTCTGAAAACACACACTCGAGCACATACTGGAGAGAAGCCGTTTCAGTGCGAAGCATGTAAACAAACATTCGCTCGTTCTTGCAGTCTACAGAAACATATTAGAATCCATACTGGAGAGAGACCTTATCAATGCCAAGTATGTCAAAAGCGTTTTTCCCAATCTTCAGATCTAACACGACATACAAGAATCCATACCAGAGGGAAGCCGTACAAATGCCAGTTATGTGAGTTTAAAACTATGTATAAATGTTATCTAAAGAGTCATGCGAGAACACATACTGCAGAAAAACCATACCTTTGCCAGATATGTCGAAAAACATTCTCTTCATATTCAGGTCTGAAAGGTCATGAAAAAACGCACCCTGGAGAGAAACGATTTCTGTGTATTCTTTGTAATAAACCACTTGCTACGTCTTCAACTCTGCAAAGACATGTTATAATCCACACTGGGGAGAGACCATACCAATGTCAGATATGTAAAAAGAGTTATTCCCGATCTTCAACTCTGCAAAGACATGTTCGAATCCATACTGGAGAAAAACCATACCAATGCCAGGCATGTCAAAAGCAGTTTTTCCGATCTTGGTGTCTAAAAAGTCATACAAGAATTCATACTGGAGAGAGACCATACCATTGCCAATTATGTGCGTTTAAAACTAATCAGAAATGTAATCTAAATACGCACAACAGAGCACATACTGGAGAGAAACCATACCACTGCCCAGTATGTGAGTTTAAGACTAGTAATAAAAGTAATCTGAATATGCACACGAGAACACATACTGGAGAGAAACCATACCTTTGCCAGATATGTAAGAAAACGTTCTCACGCGCTTCAGGACTGAGAAGTCATGAAAACACCCACACCGTGTCGGGCTCAAGTTTGTGAATGCATGTTCCAAAGACTAAAGCTCAAAGTCTGCAAAATTATGTTGGTGTCCATACTTGAAAATGCCATACAAATTCCAGTTACACCATAGAACATCTCACGCGATTATTTAAGAAATATCTTTATGCACTTCGTTAGAAATACACGAATGGAAAGAAAAAAACATTTTGGCGATCTTCGAGTCTACGAAGAAACGAAGATCTAAACCAGAATTTTTTTAAATAGTTTACGTTGTTGACATTCACCAAAACAGTTGGTGAACAACGAATGAAATGGAAGTTTTGAGCACTCAATCTATGATGACATGCACGAACGAATTCATGCAATTTATCAGGTTTATATTCCAAGTAAGATCTTCTGTAGAGCTGATTATTCCTGTAGGACTGAACATATTCAAGGGCCCTGCTTTTGTTTTGCATTTTTATGACACTGTCTTTTTGTTCAATTTAGTTAGGCCTGTAATTCTTATGTCTAGTTATAAGCACTTTAACTCTTTCGAAATATTTTGTTGTTGCACTGCTTGTATACTTCACATGAAAAAATTATGTATGCCTACTCTCGCCTTTATAATTATGTAAAAAATCTCAATATTATCTGTCAGTCTCAGCATGGATTTCAGCCCGGACACTCGCCGTATATGGCACTTTTGAATATGCAAGACATGATCACTAACGCTATTGAAAATAATGAATACTCTATAGGGATTTTTTTGATCTGGCTAAGGCATTTGACACGGTAGATCATAGGATTATGTTAAGTAAGTTAGAATACTATGGAGTTAGAGGAAATCAGCTTCAATGGTTTGCGAGCTATTTGGATAACCGCTCACAGAGAGTCCTCTGTAATGGCGCCCTATCCGAGCTTGATCTGATTAAATATGGAGTGCCGCAAGGAACCAATCTTGGACCCTTTCTATTTTTACTTTACATTAACGACCTGGCACTTGTCTTCCCATCTTTGTTTTGTGTGCTATTTGCTGACGACACTAACGTGTTCTACTCCCACGGTTCCTGGCAGGAGCTAACTCGTGTAGTTAACGAGGAGCTGTCGAAGATAGATGTCTGGTTTGCTGCAAATGAACTCACGCTGAATTTAGACAAAACTAATTACATTAAGAAATGGGAACATTCATGCCCATCCTTTTCGGAACTAAGATTACTGAGACTCGACCAGATCAGAGACTTCCAAATAGGTGAATTCTATTATCGACTTGAACATGGGCTCCTCCACCCCATATTTAAGGGCTTCCTCCAGCACGTCTCTGACATCCATTCGTACTCTACTAGGAACACCTCTGCTTACCGCCCTGTTTCAGCTCACACTAAGACCAGACGTTTCACTATCAAGTCCTATGGTACTCAAGTATGGAATAAAATACCACCGGTAATACGTCTCACCAATAATCTATTGACCTTTAAAAAGAGATTGCGTGCTTAACCCTCTTTCTTCCACATTATTAATTAGCATGTTCATAAAGTGTAAATAGCTGCGTGTAGTTAAGATAACAGTTAAGTTCTTAGTTAAGAATTATCTAGTATTTTGCTAACTTGAAGTGTAGACTTTATTGATTAATTGACTGTATTGACCTTTGGGGTTCTGCCATTGGATTGGGAAATTTTGTTCACTGTGTTGACCATCTTGGTGATTTTTTTTGCTGTAATTGCTATTAGGGTGGCCCTACTCAGCGGGATTCCTTTATCCCTTCTGGGTTTCCCTTTGCTTTTGTGTTTAATGATGTTTTATTATTTTTAATTTGGTTGCAATAAAAGAAGATTTGATTTGATTTGATTTGATTGATCTACTGTAATTTGTTCGTATTTTCACTCAATTCAAGTTTTACATAGACATACTCTCACGCTGCTACGCTGTTACTCTTCCGTAAATGCAATCATAAAATAATTGCAACGACAATTTCACACATAGTCAGTGCTGATGGTAACGATGCTGTTTAGGTTGAAATGGGAAGTGGAGAGAATGGAAGCGAATAGAGAGTCGTCTAATAGGAGGCAGTCCCCAAAACAGGAGGACGAACAAAAGGACCTACGGACAGGCGTCTAAGGACAGAAGGACTAAAGGACAGAAGAACAAACGGTCAGAAGGACGGACGACATAAAGAGGGGCAGTTGGACGGTTGCAGTCGTCTAATAAGAGACAGGAGCCAAAACAGGAGTAGGCTACGGACAGTCGGAACGACGAACGGAAGGAAGGACGGACGTGAGGACAAACGGAAAGGCGACCAGAAGAGAGGAAGGGCAGATGGAAGGACGGACCATGCCTCCCCTTGCTGGAACAGATATTTAAAATCTAGTAATTATTTCAATTTTTCTTTTCAACTGGCAATACAACTTTCTGGGTTGCGGTGCGTCAACCTAGAGATTCAATATTAAATGAATATATTATAACAACCAGCTGTGGAGCGACTTGAGGTTCCGCGACGGTGAACGTGCAAGATAATCAATCAATAGAAATCCAAACAATTGTTATAGACAAAGTAGTTCAACGAAGACTCCAGTGGTTTGGAAATGCAGATAGAGTGCCAGTTGACCTATTTCCAAACAATTCACTACATGCAAGATTCAAGGGTAAGAAAAAGAAACAAATGCAGACCAAGACTAAGCTGGATATACATCATAAATGAGGACATCAGTTGGACTAAGTGGGGCAATGAACTTGACAAATGACCGAGGACAATCAGAGGCGTTGAGCGCCAGAGTGGCCTAACTCCGTTTTACACAATTCTGAGATAATGACAAAATAACATTTGAATACAAAGCACAAATCAGATGATCATGCTTTATGCAGTTTTTAATTATTAACTAATTACTCTGATCCAATTGGTACTTCCAGGCCAGTTTTAGACTACAACTCGAGTACTTTGTTCACTTTATAAGGTTATTTGTCGAGGTCAAGTGTGGGTTAGGCCACTCTGGCACTTAAGAAAATCAACCAACTTGGAACATGTATGTTTTAATATTGATAAACCACTTGGCATCAGGTTACAACTGTTTGTAAAAAGGATGATGGATTTGGGTTATACAAGGGTATAAAGAGGTATAAGAAAGCATCGTTCATTGTTCAGTGGTACAGTTTTGCACAAAATGTATCATTGTGAGTTTTCATCATCAGAATCTGCCCATATTGTCTCCTAAACATCTTCACTGGCATCAGGTTACAACTGTTTGTTAAAAGGATGATGGATTTGGGTTATACAAGGGTATAAAGAGGTATAAGAAAGCATCGTTCATTGTTCAGTGGTACAGTTTTGCACAAAATGTATCATTGTGAGTTTTCATCATCAGAATCTGCCCATATTGTCTCCTAAACATCTTCACTGGCATCAGGTTACAACTGTTTGTAAAAAGGATGATGGATTTGGGTTATACAAGGGTATAAAGAGGTATAAGAAAGCATCGTTCATTGTTCAGTGGTACAGTTTTGCACAAAATGTATCATTGTGAGTTTTCATCATCAGAATCTGCCCATATTGTCTCCTAAACATCTTCACTGGCATCAGGTTACAACTGTTTGTAAAAAGGATGATGGATTTGGGTTATACAAGGGTATAAAGAGGTATAAGAAAGCATCGTTCATTGTTCAGTGGTACAGTTTTGCACAAAATGTATCATTGTGAGTTTTCATCATCAGAATCTGCCCATATTGCCTCCTAAACATCTTCACTGGCATCAGGTTACAACTGTTTGTAAAAAGGATGATGGATTTGGGTTATACAATGGTATAAAGAGGTATAAAAAAGCATCGTTCATTGTTCAGTGGTAGAGTTTTGCACAAAATGGATCATTGTGAGTTTTCTTCATCAGAATTTCCCCTAT
This sequence comes from Aporrectodea caliginosa, assembly GCA_020284085.1. Taxonomy (NCBI): domain Eukaryota; kingdom Metazoa; phylum Annelida; class Clitellata; order Crassiclitellata; family Lumbricidae; genus Aporrectodea; species Aporrectodea caliginosa. Next base: position 85,899 of record JACEVL010000354.1, read on the forward strand.
TGTCTCCTAAACATCTTCACTGGCATCAGGTTACAACTGTTTGTAAAAAGGATGATGGATTTGGGTTATACAAGGGTATAAAGAGGTATAAAAAGCATCGTTCATTGTTCAGTGGTAGAGTTTTGCACAAAATAGATTATTGTGAGTTTTATCAAACTTCATGCTGAAAAAATAACTTTTGTTACAATAAACTTAGCGCTTTCAATAACTCTCATCAGTCATTTTGATAAAAATAACACGGCAGTGTAAATCCGGACTGGTAGGTAAGTGGGACCAGAAAGAGAAACTTGTGATTAATAGTGTACTTACTTACTTATTGTGAACCAAAAATTGATCACAACGCAATGCATTTTAATATTGCTGTTTTGACTGCCACAAGACTCAAAAATAAATTAGGTTATTGGTTTGACATGTTTTTTGGTGTGATAAACTAGCGCTGAAGCGATCTCTTCGTGTCATCGGGCTCTTCGGGGCCTCGTGTCACCTTTAACTCAACCCAAACACACATTTAACCAACATTTTCATTAATTCAATTCATATTCTGCTTCCCCGATACTAAAATTATTTTTGCTCTATCCATAACTTTATCAAATCTGCCTTAAATTTATCAATTTTACGGCTTTTGGTGAACATTTTGAGTGAGCGGACTGAGCGATAATAAAGGCCCGGTACGCAACCAAAGATAGGTAATCGCGCTTTTTGTGGGTTAGGCCACTCTGGCATCGGCAAACTGGCCAGCGCTAGAACAAACTTTCCATAGAATAACTAGAACAAAGAAGAATGTGGGTTAGGCTACTCTGGCATTTGATAGCTTCATAGTAAGCTAATTGATTGGCATCATAATTATTTATTAATTAAATATTGATCGCATTAATCTGTTTCCCGCTATTAGGCCCTTTTGCTTTTCCAACGGAAGTGAGTCAGTCACGCACTGAAGCAACCATAATAATTATAAGAGGTCGTTTCACGCAACTGAAACCGTAAGGTAAGTAAGAATGTAATCGCTAAAGATTAAAATAGGCCCTGTGAGTCTGTGACCCTGTCCATCATAATCAAGTAATATAATTGCCTCACTGCCTGAGATAGTTGATGATTTCGTTGCCGTTGGTCACTGTTCAGTTGGCTTATTATGAAGTAAGCATTGACAGAGATTTCCCACTTTTTCTTTGGGGGCTGAGCCGCAGTTAGGGGGGGCCAATATCTACAAACCCTGGCGCCGCCACTGATCATAAACACTATATTGGGAAAATTTGAGGGTTAGGCCACTCTGGCGTTCAACGCCTCAATTATTTATTTAATTTAATTTAATTATTATTTTTTTTATTATTTAATTATCATGAAGATGATTTTATTATTGCTTAAAATTACTAGAGGTTACATTTACGAAAAATAGTTGTTGTCCAACTAGAAATTTTATTGATGAAAAATACTTGTTGCATAAATAGAAGCTGGATTGATTAAACGAAATTAGAAACCAGGAAGGTGCGCTATATAAATCTTTTTAATGAATGAATGTGTGAAACCAGAATTGTCTAACTAAGTAGGCCTAAGTAAAAACAGTTATTCCCAATCTTCTCACCTACGAAATCATGCTCGAATCCATACTGGAGAAAAACCATTCCAGTGCCAGACATGTCAAAAACGGTTTTTCCAGTCTTCTCATCTCAAAAGTCATGCAAGAATTCATACAGGAGAGAAACCATACCACTGCCAATTATGTGAGTTTAAATCGAAATGGAAACGTTGTCTAAAGAGGCACACGAGAACACATACTGGAGAGAAACCATACCTTTGCACGATGTGTCAGAAAACCTTCTCTCGGGCATCAGGTCTGAGACATCATGAAAAAAACCACTCCGTGTCTGGCTCAAGTTTGTAAAATAGTCTCGAAAGTTTACAGTCTGTAAAATTTATTGTTGAAACCTTACTTGAGAACAGCCATGCGAATTTCAAGTATTTCGGGAATCATTTTAATGCACTTCGTGAGAAATGCATGAATGAACCCTAGATGGAGAGAAATCATACTGTGTGATATAATTTGTAAAAAGATTATTCCCTACCTTGCCTTGAGTCTACAAAGAAACGAAGCTATTATTTTTTATGATTGTACACACTGTTTCAGATGATCTACTGTGGCTGATTTTGTGTTGTTTTCACTCAATCCAAGTTTTACGTGTGTGTCTAGTTAGGCACTCTATTGTAATGTTTATACTATTTCACCGAGAGTATACTTAGCTTTTTAACGCTGTTTTCAATCAAACCAAATGTTTCATGGTCGTGTTCTCACGCTGAACATACAAGTAATTGCAACGATAATTTCAAACCATTAGAACTGATGTTAAAGTTGATAAGTCTTAGTAAATAAAGTTAGTTCGATCTTTATTTTGTCATAGTTAAGCAAATACGATATGCAGCATCCATCTTGTAAATGCAATGAGGCTGAGGGCGCAAAATAGATATGTAGTAAATTGCTCGTAAAAGGTTTATAAAAACATTTTCGCGATCTTCGAGTCTACGGAGAAACAAAAGTCTCAACCAGAAATTACCTGAAATATTTGACGTTATCGAGTTCACCAACAACAGTTGGTTAAACAAATAAGAAAAATGGAAATGTGGAACTACTCAATCTATGATGATACGCACATGAACTGATATCATGCATATCAGTTTTGTATTGAAAGTAACAGCTTTAGCGCAGTGCAACTGAGTATTTCTGTTTTGCCTTCTTTTAAAGACATTGCTAGTTCAATTTAGTTAAGCCTATTGTTCTCATGTCTAATAAGCATTTATCTCTATTGCTTTTTTTATTGTACTGACGGTTTACTTCACTTACTCTACTGTAGCTATTTCGTGTTTTCACTAAGTCGCAACTGCAATCACAAAGTTGTTGTAACGAAAATTGCATACGTGTATGATCAGTATGGTTAAGGTTGAACTGTTTTAGCAAATAAAGTTTGTTTTGTCATAGTTAATCAGTTAATAGGCTATCGACTTTTAGAAATGTAGCATCCATGAACAATTGAGTGCGATCCAATTCCAGTTTTATGTTGTTCCTTTTAGTCTAACCGCTGTCTTTCCATTATGAACTATATTGTGCCATAAGAACGGTGAAAACAATAGTAAATTTAATTTACTAATACTAGAACTTCGATTGACTAATGACCCGAATGACCAGGATTTTGCAAAATGGTCTGTGAAGTTGCCTCCTCTTGAATTTAAGTCTCGCTACGTCGCGCCTGTACAGGATATATGTGCATAATTATGGCAAACGATCGAGCAGTGGAGGATATATCTATTCATGCAACCTCTCCGAAACAAACTCCCGCCAGTATACTGCGACAAATATATAGGCCTATGTATCTGATCCATCCTATCAAAAACCTCACCTCTTGCTATCTCGCCACAGGTCTTTTCAGTGCATATTTTAACGGGTTTGGACTACTGGGGCAAAGTCTGCTACTCTACTTTCAATGCTATTCAAATCAAATCAAATCAAATCTTCTTTTATTGCAACCAAGTTAAAAAATAAAACATCCTTGCACACAGAAAGGGGTACTATTTTGGCAAACAAAGGGAAACCCAGAAGGGATAAAGGAATCCCGCTGAGCAGGGCCACCCTAATAGCAGTTACAGGAAAAATCATCAAGATGGTCAACACAGTAAACAAAATATTCAAAGCTAACGGCTGATCCCCAAAGTCCAATACAAACAAATAATCAATTGTAAACCTATTAGAAAAAGTCTACACTTCAAATTAGCAAAATACTATAGATAATTCTTAACTAAGAACTTAACTATTATCTTAACTACACGCGGCTATTTACACTTTATGAAAATTACTAATTTATAACGTGGAAGAGAGTAATGAAGTACGAAATCTCTTTTTAAAGGTTAATAGATTATTGGTGAGACGTATTACCAGTGGTATTTTATTCCATACCTGAGTACCATATGACTTGATTGTGAAACGCCTGGTGTTAGTGTGAGCTGAGACAGGGCGGTAAGCTGAGTTGTTCCTAGTAGCGTACGAATGGATGTCAGAGGCATGCTGGAGGAAGTCCTTAAATATGGAGGGGAGGAGCCCATGTTCAAGCCGATAATAGAATTCACCTATTTGAAAGTCTTTGATCTGGTCGATTCTCAGTAATCTTAGTTCGGTAAAGGATGGGCCTGAATGTTCCCATTTCTTAATGCCTGCAACTAAACGAACAGCCCTCTTCTGCAGGATAATTAATCTGCTCAATCTCGAGGCGTATGTCGAAGCCCACACCATATTACAATAGGTGAGGTAGGGGTAAATAAGTGCATAATATAAATTCAATCTTGTTGCTCTTGGCAGTAAATATGCTATACGGGTTAATATGCCCACATTTTTAGCAATTTTAGCTGAAATCTGATTAATGTGAACCTTCCAAGTCATATGTTGATCAATGTGGACGCCAAGAAATTTCGTTGACTCTACCATCTCAATAGGGGTATCCTTGATACGTAAATCGAAACTGCCAGTCGGAAGAGCTTTCCTGTGGGATTTGAATAATATATAATTAGTTTTGTCTAAATTCAACGTGAGTTTATTTGTAGCAAACCAGACATCTATCTTCAACAGCTCCTCGTTAACTACACGAGTTAGTTCCTGCCAGGAACCGTTGGAGTAGAACATGTTAGTGTCGTCAGCAAATAGCACACAAAACAAGGTAGGGGAAACAAGTGCCAGGTCGTTAATGTAAAGTAAAAATAGAAAGGGTCCAAGATTGGAACCTTGCGGCACTCCATATTTAATCATACCAAGCTCGGATAGGGCACCATTACAGAGGACTCTCTGTGAACGGTTATCCAAATAGCTCGCAAACCATTTAAGCTGATTTCCTCTAACTCCATAGTATTCTAACTTACTTAACATAATCCTATGATCTACCGTGTCAAATGCCTTAGCCAGATCAAAAAAAATACCTATAGAGTACTCGTTCTTTTCAATCGCGTTAGTGATCATGTCTTGCATATTCAGAAGTGCCATATACGGCGAGTGTCCAGGCTGAAATCCATGCTGAGACTGACAGATAACATTGAGATTTTTTACATAATTATAAAGGCGAGTGTACATAATTTTTTCATAAAATTTTGAGAAATATGGAAGAATAGAAATAGGACGATAATTTGCAACATTATCTTTATCGCCTTTCTTAAATATTGGGACTACTTTAGCCGTTTTTATTGCCTGCGGAACAACCCCACTATTTAAGGAGCAGTTAATTATCTCGGCCAAAGGTTTGGCGACAATACAAAGAGAAGGTGTTGCTAAACAAGGATCAATATCGTCAATGCCTTTGCTATGCGTCAATTTGATGTCTCTACCAATATCCAAAATCTCCATTGAGGATGTGGATAATAGTCCCATTGAGCTCAGACTAGGGGTATGAAGGTAGCTATCAAAAGAAACTGAAGGTGTAGGAGGAATCTTTTCTGCGAGGGAATGTGCAATGTTAGTAAAATAGTGATTAAGTGCATTAGCCATTACATTCGCGTCTTTTACTGTAGCCCCATTTATTGTTAAGGCTTCTATTCGCGTATCTCCATTCCCTAATTGCATGATAGAGCGTATAAGTTTCCAAGTTGCTTTAAGGTCCTCTTTGTATTTACAAAATTCAATTTCATAATGATTTTTTTCTGCTTTAATTCTAATTGTCTTAATTGGAAACTAACACTGAAAGTAGAGTATTACATGGGACAAATCACCAAAACTACTGGGACAAATCCTAAAACTACTGAGACAGTTGTCCCAGTATACAGTAAAAATATGCACTGGGTCTTTCACTCAGAACTGATACACTGCTTTTTCATAAGTCCTATCTCGATTCCTCCTCTTCCCCTCACCTCCCTGGCCGTTTCAACTCTAAACACCACCTGCAGCTGTCTGACTGTCTGCTTGCCGGACCATTTGGATCTTGACCCTCTGCCTATCGATTCTGTTTTGACTAAGCGCTTGTGAATAAGCTAGCTCCCACGACTTCGCTTTTTTGGGCGATGAAGAAATCTCGAGATTACGATACGGTTAGGCCCTACGAAAGTATATAATAATGTTCACACATGCATGCATGTATACATGGATACGTGCGTATACATACATGCATGCATACATATATAGGCTACGTATACATACAAACATACATACATAGTTTACATACATACATACATATACATACATACATACATACATACATACATACATACGTACATTACGTACATACGCACATACGTACATACGTACATACATACGTACATACGTAGGCTACATACGTACATACGTACATTAGCGTACATACGTACATACGTACATACGTACATACGTACATACGTGCATACGTGCATACGTGCATACGTGCATACGTGCATACGTGCATACGTACATACGTACATACGTACATACGTACATACGTACATACGTACATACGTACATACGTACATACGTACATACGTACATACATACATACATACATACATGTACATACGTACATACATACATACATACATACATACATACATACATACATACATACATACATACATACATACATACATACATACATACATACATACATACATACAACATACATTCATTCATACATACATACATACACGTCATGATACATACATACATAGGCCTACATACATACATATTTATACAGACATAGAAACATACATACATATACACATGCATTTGTACAAGCATGTATACCTGCATGCACTATACGTAAATGGTACGAGATACATGTGATTGTGTCCAATATAGGAAGGAAAGACGTAGAGACTAAGTCTAAGTCTCTTAAGTCTACACTATCTAGTCATAACTCATAAGCCTCCTCTGTCCCAGAAACGCATATAGAACGACCTGTGTCATATAGGCCTACATATAATATTTTTATATAAATGACAGTACGTCTATGCATGGTTACTATAGATGCAGAACAATGGTGGTGTAAGTGTCTGTAGTAAAAAAACTCACAAGAAAGGAACGACTGCTGTCAGTCAAGGAACGACCGAACGAACCCTGTTCTGAGAAAGTGTACTCGATCAGGAAGCTGTAGGCCCTATAGGCCTATAGGCCGGCATATAGGCCTAGTACATGACGACGACGGAATCGGCAGATCCGGATCTTGAACTCGAGTTTTAGGAGCGTTGCCTCTCTTAAGTTAAGCAAGCGGCAAATCCTGAACCATCTTTGACTGGAATGGAACACGATCATTGCATGTGGGCACACCTTAAGTAGCAGGTGAAGGACTGAAGGTAGATGCTTTAGAGAAAGACGTGAGGTGAGGGCCTAAGGTATTAAGGACTGGGGAGGGGATGTGCGAGAGAGTAAATTTTTTTTTGAATTTGCACACTGAATGGTTGCATTTGAGGCTGTCATGTGAAAAAATTTCTGTATTATAATTTATTTCAAAACTTATAGGAATCAGATGTCACTCGTAGCTAAGATGTTGCTTGAGTTGTGTTTGAGTTTGACTGCAGACAGTAGTAGGAAACCAGACATTTATTGAAATTAATATAAAACCTAGAAAATACGTTCAATTTTCAAGAACGCCATAAGCCTTAAGGTAAACGAATTGCTTACCATGCAGGACTCAGCACAAATAGTTAACACAAACCAAGGAAGAAGGATTCAACTACCTCCTTATCGGGAATCCATACAGTAATGATGTAGTTTTACTAAAATGTTCAAGGAACACAACATTTTAAAATTTGATATTTTGAAATTTGAGAGACAACACTTGAGAGAAGCTATACTAGTTGGCCGGCATATAGGCCTAGTACATGACGACGACGGAATCGGCAGATCCGGATCTTGAACTCGAGTTTTAGGAGCGTTGCCTCTCTTAAGTTAAGCAAGCGGCAAATCCTGAACCATCTTTGACTGGAATGGAACACGATCATTGCATGTGGGCACACCTTAAGTAGCAGGTGAAGGACTGAAGGTAGATGCTTTAGAGAAAGACGTGAGGTGAGGGCCTAAGGTATTAAGACCATGCAGTGCGAGAGAGTAAAAGACCAGTGCAAGAGAATGAGCGCAAGGAGAAAGAAATAAGGAGTTTTATGTCATCATGCAACTATAGGTTGTGTTATGATCAACAGAAAATTCATGAGATGGCTTTGCTGCATGTCGAGCGTCGGAGCGTGTGTGTCCTACAGATCTATATCGTTCCTGCACAATCTCATTGACACTCTTGGTTTTTAACCTAGCCTTCACCAATACATGTAGGCCTATAGTAGGCCTATGGCTTGTTCCTTCGGACCTAGTTTCATATAGCATCGGTGTAAAAGCTGGTCTCTCTGACGCAGTTTTTGCGTATAGTTGCGAAATCATGGAGATTTGAACTAATAATTAAGTTACTTCAAACTTCTGTGGACGTCAGCGTCTACCACGTTTCCCGAAGTGCATAGCAGGACGGCTCGGCTGTCTACTCCAAAAAATTGCTTCACTGACACTAGATTGATAGTTCGAGCTTAGACGCCATTTTGTAATGTCACTTCCGGTGCTGTGCTGTCGTGTGTAAACATCTTAATAAGAGCAAAAATGAATATTTTCCGGCTTTTCGGTGATCTGTCGCATGTCTTGGCAATTATTCTGCTGCTGGCGAAAATATGGAAGACGCGATCGTGTGCAGGCGAGTGTGATAATTGCAATAGTTTGCCCTACTTACAACCGGTGTTTCTGATTGGGGGAACTCTGATTTGACATGTACCACTTACCACGCCTCGTTCGCGGTTTCTGCACGACCTAAGAAGCCGCAAACGAGTAACCTTGTAGCTTTTTAAAATCAAATAATCGACGATTAAGTGCTAACTGGTCAAAACAGGAAAGTACTACGGTTTGTGGCAAGATGCTGGTTACTTTGAGCGAGAACTGCTATGGCTAAAACGCGAGCCTTTGCCTTCATTGGCCCTGCACTATGGAATTTGCTTCCAACTTTGACACGTTCCTGTTTATTAACTGGTGGGCCAAGTGCCTCCTTTCGTTGTCTGAAGACCTTTCTTTTCTCTGGGTCTTTCGCACTGGGAGCGCCTCTGATTGGTATGCACTGCGAGAGGCGCTATATAAATTGATAGATACAATACAATACTGTACAATACTTGAGGTGACCATATCTAGCGGGACTACTTTCTTTTTGGTGTCCCCTTTCGTTGCTAATGATGAAAAATAATCATGCTACTATTGTGTTGTGATGCTAACAATGGCAAATAATCATGTTACCTCTGTTTCGCTACTCGGTGGCTTCAATAAAGAATTGATTGATTGATTGAAAGTATTTAAATAGATATTGTGTGACTAGGAATTTGTAAGATGAAGGAGGTACGAACCAAAGCGGGCTTCATTTAGAAATCTTGTACAATTAATGGTGAAAATGTCTTATTTGACAGAGATTGTTTGGATTTAGCAGAAATTGACCAAGCAATTTTAATGTATCTTTTTTATTTGCAGTCTGAGTTAATACAAAGAGTTTTTCTGTGAGAATGTAAAATGATTTTTAATTTTGGGGAAATTAGTACTGAGAATGTGTACCAGTATTAGCCATTATACACTGGCTGGTTGGACAACGTTAACTCGTGTACTGTTGATCTTTTCTAGGTATCTCCGGAAAGTCACAGATTCTCTTTGCAACAGTCTATGCAACTCGCTATCTGGATCTGTTCACAAGTTTCGTTTCACTGTATAACTCGTTCATGAAAGTGTTGTTTCTGGTGGCATCTTTTGCTACACTGTTTCTGATCTACAATAAGTTCAAGGCCACCTACAATCGCAACAATGACACCTTCCGTATTGAGTTCCTTCTGATTCCTGCGATTGTTCTCAGCCTTCTGATAAATCACGAATTCGCATTTCTTGAAGTGGGTTTTCAATAGTTTCAGAAATATTCTTTATAATTTAATAGTATAATCTTAGATGATTTACTGTATCATATTCGAGTCTAAGAGCTAGTCTTTAAAATGTATGATGATAGTGAGTCTCACAATGATGGAATTGTTTTACTGTAGCTGTAAAAGGCAAATTTATACTTTAACGATGAGCTGCATTGTTTTCCCAGTTGTTTTAGTACACTTTTATTGTTATATATTTGTTAAACATTAGAGTTTAATTCCACTGGTGTTGCTATTGGCCATTGACAGTGCTGAAGCTAAATAGTTTAAAGTTCTATTAACCTTGCACAGTACTCCGACGTGACACCACGTTTGACTGAAGTGCTTGCAATTAACAGTTTGGAACAGTCACTAAACATGTGCTGCTTTTGGTTAGCCATTTGTAATGCTGTAACTAATACTGCTTCTGATTTAACCACTAGTCATTAACAGTTTTGCAACAAAACACTTCTAGTTTAGCTATTAGTTCGAGTACTGTGCAAGGTTATTAGCCGTTAATAGTTCTGAAACTAAACACTACTTCTGGTGTTGCTACTGGCAATTAATGATACTTAAAGTGAACTCTAGCATGTAGCTATGGACACGGGAAACGATTGAGGAGTGGAGGTCATTCATTCATGTATGCATACGTTTATTCATACATGCATGCATGACATTGCATGTATACATGCATACATACATATGTACATACATATATAAAAAAACATGCATACATACATACATGTTTATGAACAACGCTTATAGTTATGACAAATGCCTTGAATGTGGTAGACCTTGTGAAAGGCCAGCCCACCTGATAGTCTGGTACAATTATAGTCAATGCTCATTTTCTGAAAAGAACGCTAATTAATGTATGCTTCCATTTTCTGTTGCTAGATCTTCTGGACGTTCTCCATCTACCTGGAATCGGTTGCCATCCTTCCGCAGCTGTTCATGATAAGCAAGACGGGTGAAGCGGAGACCATAACCAGCCACTATCTGTTTGCCCAGGGCTTGTACCGCACCCTGTACATCTTCAACTGGATCTACCGCTTCCAGTATGAGGGCTTCTTCGATCCGATCGCTGTGATCGCTGGTTGCATCCAGACAATACTCTATTGTGACTTCTTCTACTTGTACATAACCAAAGGTGAGACTGAATTTCATATGGTCATGATTGATAGTATTAGCATTGGCACTGGTGTTATAATTGTTCTCAAATTGTTTTTAGGTGCAACAAACCCTACTTTCCTCACTCTACCCATAACACTTACGTGACTCGTGTGGGTAAATGGGTTTCAAAATTTCATTTTAAAATGGTAGGCTAGTAGTTAGTGTGAAGAATTTTCAATACAAAGATTGGAGGTTCATTTCTCCACTAGGGCAGCAAGATGTCTGCACCACTTGCACCCCTAGCGAACGTGGCTATAAACTGAGTACACTGGCTGCACAGTGTTGGTGGCAAGATCAGGCAACAAGAATAATGGCTACTTGCCCTCAATGAGCTTTTTCAGTTGCTGGACCTGGATTTGAGAATTTACCTCTCTGTATCTATGCATTCTGCTCAGTCACTTAGGTGTCATTTCATTCTCTGCTTAAAACGTCTTTCTGTACTTAAGACTTGTCTTTTCAACTGCTCATCCACCATTGGCTGTCTCTCTTGGTGGACTGATCTTCTGGATATTGAACTCATTATGGCTTGGTTTTGGTGGTTAATGGTTGCTTAGAAGAATGAAATCACGAACTCTATGCTCTTGGCTGCTTCTCAGGGGTTAGCCCAAGGGATGCTGTGCTTCTTTGTCTTAGTATTTGATCTGATTTGTCACTCTCAGAAATAGGGTTATATGGAGGGTACAGTGTTCCAGCAATAAACTTCTGTGTTGCTCGGTTGAATTGCTAATGAATTTTCATTGGCTGGCATCTCTAGCAAGTACGTCAAGCCAATGGTTTTTATTTTAGTTATAGTTATAGTTATAGTTAGTATTATTTTTTAGTTATAGTTATAGTTATAGTTAATGGATTTTTATTTTAGTTAATTTTAGTTACTACTTAGTTACAATAATTAAGTCTATAAGCAAAATTGTGCGTATTAATACGCTGTTTCACAATTTACTCAGAGCTATGAAAACCTTTGAAGCATGGGTACAGTCAGCTTCATGAATACACGAGTTTCCAAAGTAACTGACAAATTTCACAATAAAAATTTCGAATTTTTTGTTCTCATTTATGTCGAATCGTCCATATTGCACTTCCTATTTTTATTTTTGTATTAACGAAAATAAAGATGAATTTTCGTTAGTGTTATTTTCGTTATAGTTATAGTTATAGTTAATGATATTTTTTAGTTATAGTTATAGTTATCGTTAACGAAGTCATTTTATTTTTTTCGTTAACATTTTCGTTATCGTTATCGTTAACGAAAATCACACTGGAATTGCTAATGCATTTTCATTGGGTTACATCTCTAGCAAGTACGTCAAGACAATACATGTGGACTAGAAGACTTATTTAGATGAATTTGCCTCAAATGATTCTTACTAGTTTATTCTTATTTCAGTTATTTTAATTTAACTTTTCTTGAATGGCTTGGCTCTATTTTGATTTGTAAATGATTTGTGCTTTCTTTGGATTTCAGTGTGGCGAGGACGAAAGTTTGCTCTGCCTGCCTGAGAACTTCTGAAGAACTTGCTGTTCGTTCTGCTATTGCGATTGCAATTATTCTGTTGATAGCTGACAATGGGATTTAGCGTCTTCTTTTTCCACTTCTTGGACCTGTGAAGCTAGGCTGATGTTTATGTACATCGTGTAAGATTTTACAAATTCAAATTGCGTTAACGAGAAGGTTGTTCTGGTTGCCGTTGGGGTAGTGGGAATAATTGAAAACTTTGCTTGTTGTTTTACACTTTCAAGTGTATGCATAATTTGTGAAGATTCATGTTTAAAGTTTTTCTGTACTTGTGACAAGTTTTGCACAACCGGGCGTTTCCTTTAGGTTTGGCAAGGGAACACTTTGTATGAAGTTTGCTCAAGTGTGACGGACATGGGGTAGGGGGAACGCAATGGCGTAGCATTAGATATTGGACCGCACTGCAGATTACTCAGATGGGTTCTCTGGAACATGTTAGGACTTTATGAGCTCTCAGTAGGCCCTTAGTTATGCCATTGGTGAAAGATAGGTGGAAGGTGAGCTGGAATGAATGACGAGATGCATTTTGCATTTGTTCACGAACAACTTGTTCTCGAACAAAATTTAGCTGATTGCGGTGTAGAATTAAGCAATAGCATAGTAGTGTCGTAAATCTTAGGGAAGTTTTGTCTTGTCTTGTCTTAAGCCACATCTTAACTCCGAATTTCCGCCACACCATGAACCATCCATCTCCAGTTGTTTCTGTCCTGTTCTGTCCTCACCAAGTGACACAGTTTATCCCATTCCTTATATTCTCAATCCAGTCTGTTCTTGGTCTTCCACCTGCTCGCTATCCAGTTACAGCTACCCTGCATTATTTCTTTCTTCAGACAAATCCATGTTTCCTTTTAATAATAACCAAAGTATATAAACTTCTTTGACTTAATGTTACTTAACGATTGGTCTTTGTTGCCATCCAAGAAACCCTTGGTATCTGCCTCAGTCCCTGCATTTCAAATCCATTTATCCGTATTTCATCAGTTTCTTGATAGTCCACACTTCACAGCCATATGTTGCAATATCAGTGCCCTTTTATTTTAGTTGTACCTGGTAAGCCCTGATCTCTCCATTGTTTCTTCAACGTTCCCATGATTCTTTTACCTTTGTTCAATGTAGCTCTGATTTCATTTATGCATTTTGTGTCAGAGATCCAATATATGGAAATATATCAACCTGTTTCAGCTGTTCACCTTGAACCTGATGTGGATTAGGAAATCAGCAGAGGATATCTAATTTTAAAACAACCGCAGCTGTTATGTTCTTTTTACTAGTGAGAGAAAAATTGTACATTGCACTTTACTGTATTTGACTATGTTCTTCAAAATATTACTGGCTTTTGGTGTGTCGTGTTTTTTGTTTCTTTAGCAATGTATCTGGTTTTGTACTTCTGTTGCGTGTAGTTTTAGGCCTTCTTGCCTCGGTGATCTAAAATCTCCCATGCTGTTGGATGGTTGCTGTTTCTCAAACTTAGGACAAGGTGTAAGGCTAGGCATTGCCTATAAACAGATCTGGGAACACTTGGTTAACAGTACCTACTAATGGTTTGAGCACTAACAAATGGTTGTATGCATGTGGAAACTCGTATAAAACTTATTATAATATGAATTTGTTGGAAATTGACTCCAGTATAACAAAATACTAATTTTCTGGATATTAACCTGATTGCAGCTAAGTTTAGGGGCACCACTGGTTGATGCCTAAGTGCATTAGATGTTGGCATGATAGAAGTTATAAAATTAATAAATAAGATGACTTTATTATATATATTTATATATATATCATCATCAATCATCATGCAATTTTTCTGATCCAATATGTAACACATCAAATTTTTACACACACACACACACACACACACACACACACACACATAATTGATGTTGCATATACAACAACAGTTTGTTCACTTGGTGCAAAAATTTGACCTTGTGAATTAGCCGAGTGGAACACTAATGAAGACTACTGACTTGTGTCGGTAGTCACGAGATGTCAACAAGAACCAGATGACTGTATGTATGGTAATTGATTTGCACTAACTACCTCCAACATGTGGGTTTTCACTTGCTTTGGCCAATGTCATTTGTTGGTTTTGATGCTGTATTTTTGGCCATGAGATGCATAGAAAAGAACACCTTGTCATCTTAATGTTCTGTTAATGCAGACTATATTCTCAGAAAATGCTGATCTCGTAATTGTATTGTAAAGGAATAGATCTACAGTCTTAGAGGTGTTCTTTACATCTTAAATGGTACTTGAATGCGTAGGTAAGTTTGAGCTGTACACTTGCAAGAGTGCAAATTTACTGCAAGAATAGGGATTAAGCAGCAAGTAATATGCAAAGCATTCTGTTACATTATGCAGATTAGGCCATTAACAAGGTTTAAATAAAGTTGTGCATATCACAGTGAATGGTAAGACAACCGATTAGTTGTTCTGTTCTGTGCTGTTGTTGCCAGAAATATTTAAAGGAATTGCCCAGAATATGGCATAAGACACATCCAAAGTCTTAACGCTTTGACGACGAGAGTGTACTAAAAGTGACAGGGAAACCAATGCAGCTCGTTATTAAAGTGTTAACAGATAAATTCCCAGGCAGCTTTATACATGTTGGACAAGTGATGGACAACACAAGTATATTGGCTCAAAGTGGGTGTGCTGTCTAGGTTGCATTGTAATTGTTTATGTGGCAAAAGAGTTATCAAACGTTGCCAATGATTTATTGAATAATTTCTTGTGCCTGACTTGGTTTGTCTGTCATGAAAAGTTTTAATTCTTGTGTACTTTGTAGTGTTTTCTACGTTCTGTCCTCGTTGACTGACGCGTCGAATAAACGCTTTGGGTTTCTGTTGAATTGTTTCTTTTTGTATCTGCTATAGTGATGTAGATTAGGCAGTGTATTTGCAGATATGCCCACAGATGCCAAACCAGGTGACCGGGTTTTCCCAGGGTTCAGCAGGAGGCATTTGGACAACATCCAGGCACGAAGCACCTTAGATGTCTGAAGCATTTTTTCACACAGGATCTAACCTCTACAGTCTACACAATGTCTTGGTACTCTTGTACATAATAAGCCTGATCTTCATGGGCATACTGATGCCCATGGCTTCTCTCTTCTGGACAAGGACAATCGCAACTTCATTTCTAGAGTTTTATATAGAAAAATATTCTGAATAAATCATTAAAATTAAATTAACGATGCCCAGACAGGATAAGGAGATATATAAATGAACACATTATTCCCCCTTTCCGCAGTCCGCATTTAGCCTTATACGTCCGCACGCAAAAACAAAAAATAACAAAATAAAACATCAACAGTGTGAATAACATCATTAATAAACTACTAGTTCTATCCTATTTAGCAATAATAATAATAATAATAATTAATACAATAATACATGTAATAATTGGTAGTGACGTAACCATCAAGTCAGTCGATGGATTTCTCTCTTCGGGTTTAGTTTTTACAAGTACATCGAGCTCGTCAGAATACGTTTTAATGCCATTTTCGGCGGACGTCCGCATGGTCATGACCCCCTCCCCCTTGTCAGCATTCGTCCGCATTTGGATGACCTCCCCTCCCCTCATTGCGGACGTCCTTTATGGATGATCCTAAGGAGATATATAAATGAACACATTATTATTGAGTATTTATATAGCGCCCCTTCAAGGTAGTCTACTCAGAAGCGCTCCCAGTCCAACCACGGCTAAACAAGACAGTCTTGAGGTTTACAAAGAACATATATAAATATACAACTATTTAATATAACAAGCTGCATTCTGTCAGCCTGGTGTTCGGAATAAACGAAAATTGATTGATTAACTAAAACCACCATGAAGGAAGAAAAACCAGGCCTAAATTCATGGTGTAGAGGATAATGAGTAGGGGCCCTAAAATGGAACCCTTAGGAGACTAAGAACCATGTGGGACATGGTAGACAATTGATTAGAGTGCTTGCCTTATAATGCAGAGTACAGGTTCGAGCCTCCCAGGAGACTCCATTCTTGGCTTTCGACGTGACTCACCCAGGTCACCCTGGAATTTAGCTTGCACAAAGATTTTGATCAATAGCGACATCGACTAATGATGCCTCGAGCTTTAAACAGTTCTAGGTTAGAAAAGTTATTATTATTATTATTATTATTACATACATTGTTTATTGGTACAGATAAGCACACCGCTATCAGGTACATAGAGTGTGTAAAAAAGATTTTAAAAAACCAATAAAACCAATTATTGTCTAAGGTTGAGTTCAATTGGAGCTGCATAAAGAAATTCGGCTCTTGGTACGTAATGTCAATAGCCGTTACTTAAAATGTAAGAAATTTAGGCAGATAGCTAAAGTTAGCTTGGCAATTAAATGAAGAGTGTGATGGTGTGTGAGTTACAGTTACAATAATTATAGCCTAAGGCACGGGAGTTGGTTTCTTTTTACTCCCACGGGCAGTGCGACCACTCTCCAAATCCCAAGGAGTGGTCACACGGGCTCGGTAAAGTGCTCGTAAATTCAAGCACATTTTAAAAATGCAATTGATCGTGATGGCGCGTGGTCGCATCCGTTTCAGAGACGTCATGACGTCACCCACAGTAATCCTTTTAGCACATGGACGATGTTTCAGCACGGATGCAATCTAATAACCGGCGTGGAGAATGATGACCGCAGACGCAGTGTACAGTTGTGGACTATCTCAAGCAGTGGCGTCTAACCCCCACCTGGAATGGGAGAACAACCCCCCCCCACTCTGGCCGACTTTTATAAAAGAGACTCAGAAGTCACTCCTATAACTGTAAATTAATATACATCAGCATACATGTAGTACATTACAAAAGTTACTACAGACAATAAGAAGTTATTATACTGTAAATGTTCATTAGGCCTAATAGCCTACTGTGTTCTGACCAGTAACGACTACATAATTATAATAATCAATTTGACAGCTAGCAAAGCACCAGTCACCAGTGACCGATAGAATGGAATAATAACTTTATTCTAAGCGTCTATGTTATATGCAATGCAATGGGTAGGCCTAATGGTAATGGTACAACATAAGCAAACAATTAATTGAAGTTTGCATCTTTATTCAAAAGAGTGTTTAGGCTACTGTACGAATGAGCACCAATTCTATTTGAATTTAATATCAGTAGGATATTGGTAGGATGACTGCCAGGGGTGGACTGGGCCGCCGGGACACCGGGAAGATTCCCGGTGGGCCGCCAGGACCGGTGATATAATAATTTAATCAATTTAGTACAGATGATACAGGTTTTTTTACAAAAAATTGCGGCATCGGTTAACCGGTTTTTAGTTTCGGTTAACCGGTTTGTAAATTAACTGAAAAAGAGCAATGCATACTTACTTACCTACAGTGCTCCGTACAGCCAGCGGCCGCCATGTTAGATAAGAATTTACATCTTCCATTCTACTTCCGGCGTCTTCCACTGAGTTTGTTTTGATAAAATTTCTTTTAAATTTGTTAGTTAGTAATAAGTAATATTAATTAAATAAGATATGTTACGGTTATGAGTGATATAAATCCGAAACGTAAATGTAAAGGTGGTGCGGAGAAAGTAAGAGATAAGAAACTAAAGATTCTTGGTAAAGATGGAGCTAAATGCCGAAATCTAGTCGATTTATTTAAAGCCACTCCAATTCAAACTGAAGACACCAGCTCTCAACAAACACCTTCTGCAAGTAAACAACCCGACACAAATCGAAACGATGAAAACAATCAGCATTCGGTCCAATCAGTCGTGCCAACAAACTTTATTCCCACCTTACATTTAGAAAATGTTACGGAGCCGTCGGAGTTAACTGACAACACAACGCTGGCAGTGGCAGATCTAAATGCCGAGAATGATAGTTCAGAAGAAGTGACAGAAACTTCAGTTATCGATGATAAAAACACCAGTTACTATTTCAAACGTCCTCGACAGAATACTTTACAATCGTTTTTTAAATTTCACCCAATACAACCTAGTGTGAGTGAAACTGATCTACCATTTACAAATGCGTATCGGGTATTTTTCAGAAGCTCATTGTCATCTACACACCTTGAAGCTTTTATGCTTATGTCAACAGAAACCGATGTTTTAAGTGAACTGAATAATGACACAATTATAGATCATGTAGCCGAAATGGCACCCGGCTTAAAGAAGTTGCTAATACTATAAACAGCAATAATACCATCACAGTGAGTCCGAATAAATTGATTTATAACTTGAGTTGACGCATTCTTAATATTTTATATATAATTATAAATTATATATGCGATTTATCGTTTTTTGTTATTGCATAATGTAATTTGTAAAGTGACCCATGACTTTGGAGGTCACTGGCCCTCGGGTATGCATGAAAAAATGCACAAAGAAAATAAAAGTCATGAAGTTAGGGCCGCTTTTTGTTTTTTTCCCGGGCCGCTTGAACTCAGTTTGGTACCCCTGATGACTGCCCGCGGACAGCGGTTGATAAAGGAATATGAAACTGTGATTGTACGATAACGAATCAAAGGCTTTGATTCTTTATGTACTAACCGTGCACAAATTAAGATGTTAGTATTATAAAAGTAGTTCTGTATTGCTTCTTGCCAGCCTCAGTATTATCACAGTAGGGCCTAATAAGTACCCTAATCATGGCAATTGCAAAACAGACAATGCAAGTTACAGTATAGAAAAGTAAATCGGCACAGTTTCTCAACAGCTCTTTATATCAGCTGTAGGCCTATTAGCTGCAGATTAACTTCTTTCTCAGCACTGGCGATATGGCAGCTAAGCTGCTAATAATAATATCGCTAGGCATATTATCAACCAAATAGCATCTTGTATTGGCTAGTAGACCAACAATTAACTTTCTTAATGCTACAGAGCTCTAATGCAGCGATTGCCTACCATTTAATTATGTGATGAACTTCTAATGCAAATGTTTCAGAAAAGAACAGGACAAAGAATTAAAAAAAATTAAGCCAAATGAAAACGTGGTGGTGAATTTAGATACATAGAAAAGTGTAAAATTCTAAATTATTATAACTCACCACTAAGAAATTTCCCGTTGCTGGTAACCGAAATAAAATATTACGCCAAATAGCACTTAAGCTAATAATCCGAATTCTCCAAAGAGATTGCCTGTACTCTGTAGGCCTATAGACTGCCTTCTATAGGTGTCGAGAATTTCTGTTGATGCTGAATGTTGATGCTTAATGATTAAAGTAACTGCTCAACACGTTACTAGTCAAGAAACAGTAAAATTCCCTAGTCTGTGATTATAATGAATATCACATTCAACAACCAGTTACGCCCCAACACTATACGACTGCTGCACCTCTAGCACTGAAAGGCAGTTTTACAGCATACTACAGTATAGCTGCTCTTATCCAGTACAGGGATCTGATGGCCGGAAATCTAATTGGAAACATCTGTTATTAGCGTCATTAGCTTTACAGAGGGACCATGCCCTGTTTGAAGATTGAGGTACCTATACGTGCACAGCAAGTGTCTTATAACGGGTCGTTAGATATTTGCTACAAGGCCACGTTAATCATCTGTCGCCTTCATCACCTTCATTGCCAAGCCGAAACCCCCCGCCATGGGGGGGGGGTTTCGGCTTGTCATCTTCAATAAGCGTGACCTGAAGTGATAAGAAGTGTGCTCAACCACTGATGTCTCTGAGTTGGAGGGATCCTTGGGTGTATTGGTCCGAGATAACATGTGTTTTCGATATCATTTATGATACATATTATATACTAATTTTCGTACTGCAGGCCGTTATATTAACGGAAATCAACAACCCCCAGTTTATGTCCAAAATCGTCAAACCCCCCACTTCTCGAATCGGTGGGAGATCGCTCTCCCAACCCCCCCCATTGGTAGACGCCACTGATCTCAAGCCACGATGACAATTCGGCAACATCGATGCCGTATACAGAAGGAGGAGGATGAAGCCGAGGAGGAGGATGAAGCCTAGTGTGCTCGGCTGCTATTGCGAGCGTGTGGTGGCAGAGGCGGCAGCAGCAGCATCACTGGCATCGGTCAAAGGATGCGTGAGCGACCACCACACGAGCGCCCTGCAGCGGGCGAGCAGAGTAGTATCATGTACGAACACCAGCAAAACAAGAGACGCTAAAAGGTGCGGTCGATTTATTCTTCATTCGCTTTTAATCTGTACAACACGTAATTGGATTACGGTGAGCGGTGACGTTCTGATTGCGCTGTAACTGTTTTTTTGGCGGCAGTTCTATAATTATAATTGGCGCGCGGAAGTGCCTGCGTTTTCGTTTCGATTGCGGAAGCGCCATCTTTTATCCGGCGCTGAATGTACCGTCAGATAAATCAATGCATTTGGGGTGACACGAGGGAAGCCTTCTGCAGGGAGAGGGATGAGCAGGGTGGTCGAATTACGGCGGTTTTTGTTCGGATTCGGTGATGAGTAAATCGTTGCTGGGGGGTACACTTTTCTGGTGGCTCATACACACTGGACGTGATGGAGCATATGGCTTGGGTTGGGGGAGGTGCGTGGCTTTGTCGAAGACCTGTTCACAGGCTGGGCAGTCTGAGGTCACTGTGGCTAATTTGATTTTCCATGATCTATCGGATTTCGACCGGACTTCTACAACGGATTATTTTTCACTGTGGTTTACTTGAAGCGACCATCGATTGATATAGAATAGAATGGAATAGAATAGAATACAATAGAATGGAATAGAATATTCTTTGTTGTATGACCAATTGCAAACCGCATTTTGGCTAACATGAAAGTTTAAAAGGATTGTTTTCTCTATTTCTGGGTTAGACTATTTATGCAGTCAATATATTGTATGTTCACATGTTATTTAATAATATATTTGATGAATCATGAATGTTATTTAGCTTTGATAAATCATCCTAATTATAAAGGTTTTTCTGATGCCATGTGAATTTTTTTACAAAGAGTGCTATATTAGTCACTTGATTAGGTCTAATATAAATTAATCCGATAACTACTGATCTATAATTTAATCTAATCTGATTACTAGAAATTAAATGTAAGAACTGCTGTATGGTGCAACTGTAATAATGCTCAAGGCATTATTAGTTACGCTTTTATAGTAGGCTACTTAGTGCTTAGATGAAGCACTACTTTAATTAAACCCAGAGTAATTACCAACTGCACGATGATTATGGTACAAATTAAACCTTGAGGGGTATATGAAGATGATGCAGAACAAGCCTACGAGGAAATGGGTCATGGAAGAGATGGAAGAATAATAGAAGCAGTGGGTGGGGAAGACCTCAGGGTATAGGGCAGTGGGAAATGGTCTGAATTAGTGAGGGGGAAGCTCCCCTTTTTCCTATACTGATCTCGTTTAATTCTTGTTGATGTTGCAGAGTAGAGATTTTGTAATTGCTATGGTAGAGCGTTTGCATGGTATGCATCCAGTGTTTTGCATGTTGAGAATACAATGCTTTGCATGGCTACAGCCTACAGGTCTGGCTTTGATGGAGAACCTTACAATTTAAAAAAAAAAGATTAATTTGTTGGGCTGAAGAACTTTGTTTGAGTGCAGCATGGCCATATTGTATGTTCATGCTGAGTATGTTTATGGTAAGTATATTCATGCTACATATGCTCATACTGATGAGTATGTTTTTGCTGAATGTTTTCATGCTGAGTATGTTAATGCCGAGTACATTGATGCTGAGTATGTTTATGCTAAGTATGCTCATGCTGAGTATGTTCATGGTAAGTATATTCATGCTAAGTATGCTCATTTTGAGAATTTGTATGCTGAATATATTCATGCTGAGTATATTCATGCTGAGTATGTTGATGCTGAGTATGTTCATGCTAAGTATGTTCCTGCTGAGTGTGTTCATGCTGAGTATATTC
Source organism: Aporrectodea caliginosa (assembly GCA_020284085.1). Lineage (NCBI taxonomy): Eukaryota > Metazoa > Annelida > Clitellata > Crassiclitellata > Lumbricidae > Aporrectodea > Aporrectodea caliginosa. The sequence goes on from JACEVL010000354.1 coordinate 108,333, forward strand.
ATGCTGAGTATGTTTCTACTTTCTAGTATGTTCATGGTAAGTATATTCATGCTGAGTAATGTGAGTATGTTTGTGGAACTTTGTGCCGAGTATGCCCGAGAACGCTCCAAGCATGCTGTAACTACTGAAAGACGTGTTATTAAAGAACACTGTCCTACTTGGTAGGTAGTGCACTGGATCTGTAATAATAATAATAATAATCTTTCTTTTATTATAATTTTATTATTATATATTATTGTAATCCGCCATTTGTGGGTTTGAGCCTGCTGAGCAGACTCTGTGTACCAACTCCGTACAAGTCGCTCACACACACTTGTTACGTACCTCTTATTCAGATTTACATGTAATAAGTAAAATAGAATGAAACATACTCAGCATGAATATACTCAGCATGAACATACTCAGCATCAACATACTCAGCATGAATATACTCAGCATGAATATATTAAGCATAAAAATTCTCAAAATGAGCATACATAGCATGAATATGCTTACCATGAACATACTCAGCATGAGCATACTTAGCATAAACATACTCAGCATCAATCCTAAGTATGCTCTGTCTACTTGTACTCAGCAGAGTCAGCACTTGGAATAGCTAGTTCGTCTGGCCGTGATGGAGATATACCTATGTAGGGCTTTGACGGAGGAGCAGCGGCGGTTGCTCTGTACAGAGGCCGGTCGGTCGTGTGATTGTGAGGTGCAGGAAATGATAGCCATGATCTGTTATTATGGTTAATATGTGGCTGTCTGGGGTGATGTGTGTTTAGCCTGCAGACGACCTAATTGTGAGACTGATGGCTAACAATGGCCGCCGCCTGTTCCATATGATTAAAGCCATTCATCAGCAGCCAATGACATTTCTGGCCAAACGCTATTCTGGAAGCTAGGTCTGTTTGTCTGCGTGGATGTCGTTCGTTCTGATCGTCTGGTATTGTGACTCTCTGTCTCTGTCTCTCTGTCTCTCTGTCTGTCTCTCTCTGTCTCTCTCTGTCTTTCTCTGTCTCTCTCTCTGTCTGTCTGTCTGTCTGTCTGTCTGTCTGTCTCTCTCTCTCTCTCTCTCTCTCTCTCTCTCTCTTTTTGTCCCTTTCTCTGTCTCTGTGTCATCAGTCATCATTCGTGGACCACTCATCATCCATGCTACTAAGAGCTCACAGTCAAATGCAAACAGAACTGCAAAACTCTCACGATATGTCGCATAACTCTCATAACAAAATATGGGTATACACACTATGTCTGTTGTTTTAATTTATTTATTTATTAATTTATCATTGTTCATGACCTGAATCACAATTTCTGTACAGGAGATGTCATGCCAAGTCGGGCACAGATTCAAGGAACGTTTTTTCCTGTCTGGATTGGTCTGATCTGGGCCACAGCGATAACCGTTCCTAATGACAAACCAAGTATGCAAACAGTTTGTTCTGGCTGTCTGTCTGATTGTGTTTGCTTCTCATCTGTTGGACTGCAGACAATTCACATTATTTCAAACTCCACCAGGGAAATATGTGGCTGTGGCTGTATCTGATGCTGCTAATGATGATGATGATGATCGTCGATGATGATGGTGATGGTGATGGTGATGATGATGATGATGATGATGATGATGATGATGATGATGATGATGATGATGATGATGATGATCAGGTGCGTAACTAGCATTACGAAATTACTCAACTGCATAAAGATTTTAGCAGCTCTCAAGAGCTAAAAACCGTTTACATTACTTATTGACATTCTAGATTACTATTATTCGTTGAATTTCTATTGTGCAGACTTTGTTATTGTGAGGTCGGCAAACATTTTCCTTCCCGGACACTAACTCATGACTCTGGAAATTTTGTGGCACTTCTGAAATTTCGATCACAGACTGACACTATTTTAAATCATCGTAGGCTAATAATTTTATCATCTGTTCCATGCAATGCATTATGCCCAGTACATAAGTCCGTTTATTCAAAATGAGCTGATCCACCTGTGTGGTCAGTAAACTCGAGACAGTATTGTCGCAGAATGAGGGAAAATGTAGGACAATGTAAAGGTAGGAAAGAGAGCGTAAGGAGGAAAGGGATGAAGAGAGCGAAATGGAGGAAAGGGATGAAGAGAGCGAAATGGAGGAAAGGATGAAGAGAGCGAAATGGAGGAAAGGGATGAAGAGAGCGAAATGGAGGAAAGGGAGGAAGAGAGCGAAATGGAGGAAAGGGATGAAGAGAGCGAAATGGAGGAAAGGGATGAAGAGAGCGAAATGGAGGAAAGGGATGAAGAGAGCGAAATGGAGGAAAGGGAGGAAGAGAGCGAAATGGAGGAAAGGGATGAAGAGAGCGAAATGGAGGAAAGGGAGGAAGAGAGCGAAATGGAGGAAAGGGATGAAGAGAGCGAAATGGAGGAAAGGGATGAAGAGAGCGAAATGGAGGAAAGGGAGGAAGAGAGCGAAATGGAGGAAAGGGATGAAGAGAGCGAAATGGAGGAAAGGGATGAAGAGAGCGAAATGGAGGAAAAGGGATGAAGAGAGCGAAATGGAGGAAAGGGAGGAAGAGAGCGAAATGGAGGAAAGGGATGAAGAGAGCGAAATGGAGGAAAGGGAGGAAGAGAGCGAAATGGAGGAAAGGGATGAAGAGAGCGAAATGGAGGAAAGGGATGAAGAGAGCGAAATGGAGGAAAGGGAGGAAGAAGAGAGCGAAATGGAGGAAAGGGAGGAAGAGAGCGAAATGGAGGAAAGGGATGAAGAGAGCGAAATGGAGGAAAGGGAGGAAGAGAACGAAATGGAGGAAAGGGAGGAAGAGAGCGAAATGGAGGAAAGGGGAGGAAGAGAGCGAAATGGAGGAAAGGGAGGAAGAGAGCGAAATGGAGGAAAGGGAGGAAGAGAGCGAAATGGAGGAAAGGGAGGAAGGGAGCGAAATGGAGGGAAAGGGAGGAAGAAGAGAGCGAAAATGGAGGAAAAGGAAGGAAGAGAGCGAAATGGAGGAAAGGGAGGAAGAGAGCGAAATGGAGGGTATACTAGGGAGGGAAGATAGCGAAATGGAGGAAAGGGAGGAAGAGAGCGAAGTTTAGGGTAGGGAGGAAGAGAGCGAAATGGAGGGTAGTGAGGAAGAGAGCGAAATGTAGGGAGGGGAAGAGAGCGAAAAGGAGGAAAGGGAGGAAGAGAGTGAAATGGAGGAAAAGGAGGACGAGAACGAACTGGAGGAAAGGGAGGAAGAGCGCGAAATGGAGGTTGGGAGGAAAAGAGCGAAATGGAGGAAAGGGAGGAAGAGAGTGAAATGGAGGGTAGGGAGGAAGAGCGCGAAATGTAGGGTAGAGAGGAAGAGAGCGAAATGGAGGAAAGGGAGGAAGAGAGCGAAATGGAGGAAAGGGAGGAAGAGAGCGAAATGGAGGAAAGGGAGGAAGAGAGCGAAATGGAGGAAAGAAGGAGGAAGAGAGTGAAATGAAAGGAGGAAAGGATGAAGAGAGAGGAGGAATGGAGGAAGAGAGCGAAAAAAGGAGGAAGAGAGCGAAATGGAGGAAAGGGAGGAAGAGAGAGCGAAATGGAGGAAAAGGAGGAAGAGAGCGAAATGGAGGAAAGGGAGGAAGAGAGAGGAAATGGAGGAAAGGGAGGAAGAGAGCGAAAAGGAGGGAGGAAAGGGAAGAAAGAGAGCGAAATGGAGGGTAGGGAGGAAGAGAACGAAATGGAGGAAAGGGAGGAAGAGAGCGAAATGGAGGAAAAGGAGGAAGAGAGCGAAATGGAGGAAAAGGGAGGAGGAGAGCGAAATGGAAGAAAAGGAGGAAGAGAGCGAAATGGAGGAAAGGGAGGAAGAGAGCGAAATGGAGGAAAGGGAGGAAGGGAGCGAAATGGAGGAAAGGGAGGAAGGGGAGCGATATGGAGGAAAGGGAGGAAGAGAGCGAAATGGAGGAAAGGGAGGAAGGGAGCAAAATGGAGGAAAGGGAGGAAGAGAGCGAAATGGAGGAAAAAGGAGGAAGAGAGCGAAATGGAGGAAAGGGAGGAAGAGAGCGAAATGGAGGAAAGGGAGGAAGAGAGCGAAATGGAGGAAAGGGAGGAAGGAGAGCGAAATGGAGGAAAGGGAGGAAGAGAGCGAAATGGAGGAAAGGGAGGAAGGAGCGAAATGGAGGAAAGGGAGGATGGGAGCGAAATGGAGGAAAGGGAGGAAGGGAGCGAAATGGAGGAAAGGGAGGAAGGGATCGAAATGGAGGAAAGGGGGATGGGAGCGATATGGAAGAAAGGGAGGAAGAGAGCGAAATGGAGGAAAGGCAGGAAGAGAGCGAAATGGAGGAAAGGGAGGAAGAGAGCGAAATGGAGTGAAAGGGAGGAAGAGAGCGAAATGGAGGGAAAGGAGGAAGGGAGCGAAATGGAGGAAAAGGAGGAAGAGAGTGAAATGGAGGAAAAAGGAGGAAGAGAGCGAAATGGATGAAAGGGAGGATGGGAGCGAAATGGAGGAAAGGGAGGAAGGGAGCGAAATGGAGGAAAGGGAGGAAGGGATCGAAATGGAGGAAAGGGAGGAAGGGAGCGATATGGAAGAAAGGGAGGAAGGGAGCGAAATGGAGGAAAGGGAGAGGAAGAGAGCGAAATGGAGGAAAGGGAGGAAGAGAGCGAAATGGAGGAAAGGGAGGAAAGAGAGCGAAATGGAGGGTAGGGAGGAAGGGAGCGAAATGGAGGAAAGGGAGGAAGAGTGCGAAATGGAGGAAAGGGAGGAAGGGAGCGAAATGGAGGAAAGGGAGGAAGGGAGCGAAATGGAGGAAAGGGAGGAAGAGTGCGAAATGGAGGAAAGGGAGGAAGGGAGCGAAATGGAGGAAAGGGAGGAAGGGAGCGAAATGGAGGAAAGGGAGGAAGAGAGCGAAATGGAGGAAAGGGAGGAAGAGAGTGAAATGGAGGAAAGGGAGGAAGAGAGCGAAATGGAGGAAAGGGAGGAAGAGAGCGAAATGGAGGAAAGGGAGGAAGAGAGCGAAATGGAGGAAAGGGAGGAAGAGAGCGAAATGGAAGAAAGGGAGGAAGGGAGCGAAATGGAGGAAAGGGAGGATGAGAGCGAAATGGAGGAAAGGGAGGAAGTGAACGAAATGGAGGAAAGGGATGAAGAGAGCGAAATGGAGGAAAGGGAGGAAGAGAGCGAAATGGGGAAAGGGAGGAAGAGAACGAAATGGAGGAAAGGGAGGAAGGGAGCGAAATGGAGGAAAGGGAGGAAGAGAGCGAAATGGAGGAAAGGGAGGAAGGGAGCGAAATGGAGGAAAGGGAGGAAGAGAGCGAAATGGAGGAAAGGGAGGAAGAGAGTGAAATGGAGGAAAGGGAGGAAGAGAGCGAAATGGAGGAAAGGGAGGAAGAGAGCGAAATGGAGGAAAGGGAGGAAGAGAGCGAAATGGAGGAAAGGGAGGAAGAGAGCGAAATGAAGGAAAGGGAGGAAGGGAGCGAAATGGAGGAAAGGGAGGAAGAAGGAGCGAAATGGAGGAAAGGGAGGAAGGGAGCGAAATGGAGGAAAAGGGAGGAAGGGAGCGAAATGGAGGAAAGGGAGGAAGAGCGAAATGGAGGAAAGGGAGGAAGAGAGCGAAATGGAGGAAAGGGAGGAAGAGAGCGAAATGGAGGAAAGGGAGGAAGAGAGCGAAATGGAGGAAAGGGAGGAAGAGAGAGCGAAATGGAGGAAAGGGAGGAAGAGAGCGAAATGGAGGAAAGGGAGGAAGAGAGCGAAATGGAGGAAAGGGAGGAAGAGAGCGAAATGGAGGAAAGGGAGGAAGAGAGCGAAATGGAGGAAAGGGAGGAAGGGAGCGAAATGGAGGAAAGGGAGGAAGGGAGCGAAATGGAGGAAAGGGAGGAAGGGAGCGAAATGGAGGAAAGGGAGGAAGGGAAAGCGAAAGGGAGGAAAGGGAGGGAAGGGAGCGAAATGGAGGAAAGGGAGGAAGAGAGCGAAATGGAGGAAAGGGAGGAAGAGAGCGAAATGGAGGAAAGGGAGGAAGAGAGCGAAATGGAGGAAAGGGAGGAAGAGAGCGAAATGGAGGAAAGGGAGGAAGGGAGCGAAATGGAGGAAAGGGAGGAAGGGAGCGAAATGGAGGAAAGGGAGGAAGAGAACGAAATGGAGGAAAGGGAGGAAGGGAGCGAAATGGAGGAAAGGGAGGAAGGGAGCGAAATGGAGGAAAGGGAGGAAGAGAGCGAAATGGAGGAAAGGGAGGAAGAGAGCGAAATGGAGGAAAGGGAGGAAGAGAGCGAAATGGAGGAAAGGGAGGAAGGGAGCGAAATGGAGGAAAGGGAGGAAGGGAGCGAAATGGAGGAAAGGGAGGAAGAGAGCGAAATGGAGGAAAGGGAGGAAGGGAGCGAAATGGAGGGAAGGGAGGAAGAGAGCGAAATGGAGGAAAGAGAGGAAGGAGCGAAATGGAGGAAAGGGAGGAAGAGAGCGAAATGGAGGAAAGGGAGAAAGAGAGCGAAATGGAGGAAAGGGAGGAAGAGAGCGAATTGGAGGAAAGGGAGGAAGAGAGCGAAATGGAGGAAAGGGAGGAAGAGAGCGAAATGGAGGAAAAGGAGGAAGAGAGCAGAAATGGAGGAAAGGGAGGAAGAGAGCGAAATGGAGGAAAGGGAGGAAGGGAGGGAAATGGAGGAAAAGGAGGAAGAGAGCGAAATGGAGGAAAGGGAGGAAGAGAGCGAAATGGAGGAAAGGGAGGAAAGAGAGCGAAATGGAGGAAAGGGAGGAAGGGAGAGTTAATCCTTGTGAACTGTAACAGTCTGACAGTGCATAGAAGACTGGCAACTAATGTATATGTAAGCCTATACTTTGTACAAATTACAAAATTTCAATGCTTTAGTTTATTGTAGTTCATTTTAGAGTCTGTCTGTTTTTAGTCTACGTTGGTTGCTCGGACTTTTCAGCTGAGTCAATTTTAAAAACCAAAATAATATAATTTGATTATGAAATTATATAATTTCCCAAAGAACTGATGTAAAATGTGATTACTTTTAACCAAAAAGATGATATCCAAAATGCACCTTTACAAACCCCAAATATAAAGTTCCTTAAGCCTTCTTCCCAGACCCCTCCCCTCAGAGAGGTTGGAATCTGCGTACCTTTTTGGAAGCTCTGGTTAAGCTGATGATAATGATGATGATTATGATGATGATGATGATGATGATGATGATGATGATGATGATGATGATGATGATGATGATGATGATGATGATGATGATGATGATGATGATCAGATGATGATGATGATGATGATCAGATGATGATCAGATGATATGATGATGATCAGATGATGATCAGGTTACTTACTGAATTGTTGAATCCATTTTTTTTTATCCATTTTTTTTAAGGTAATCTGAACATTCCACCCTCGATTCACGATGGCCCATCCACACACATCATCTTCAATACAGGTGGTCGAATCATTCTTCCATGCAGAGCTTCAGGGTCTCCTCTGCCCAGGTGAAACAATTCTTCTTCCATTTTCTTGAGCAAGGCTTGTTAACACTTTAAGGATGAGCGTGTACTAAAAGTTTCTGAGAAACCAATGCAGCTCGTCGTTGAAGTGTTAAAGGGCACCGAGCAAGAAACTAATCAGAAAGTCTTAAATATGACACCAGTACATTGAACGACTCGTTTACCTCCCAGGTTATATAGCTCGCCTTGTAACATGAGTTTGGCATGAAGTCTCCACTGTAAGACAGTTATTATGTAGGGATCTTGAGGAAGTTGTTCAGACACAAATGCTTAGTGCCATTGAATTATTCTTTGACATTAGATAATGGTGCATATTCAGCAGAGAAATAATAATTATTTATAATAATAGCAATTACAATGATAATGGTAATAATAATAATAATAATAATAATAATAATAATAATAGTAATAGTAATAGTAATAGTAATAATAATAGTAATAGTAATAATAATCCAATCGCGATAGAAACGATGGGACCATTGGACCAGGAAGGCCTGGCTTTCATCAAGGAACTCGGCAGACGGTTGACCAGAACAACGGAAGATCCACAAGAAACCTTCTTCCTTTTTCAAAAGATCTCTGTTACTGTCCAGCGATTCAACGCTGTCGCATGCCTTGCTACAATGGGGCCCTAGAACTCTGATCTTAGAGGAACAATAACCGTTTTATAATAATAATAATAATAATAATAATAATAATAATAATAATAATAATAATAATAATAATAATAATAATAATAATAATAATAATAATAATAATAATAATAATAATAATAATAATAATAATAATAATAATAGTCTTATAATTAGACTAATAATAATAATAATAATAATAATAGTAATAGTAATAGTAATAGTAATAATAATAATAATAATAATAATAATAATAGTAATAGTAATAGTAATAATAATAATAATAATAATAATAATAATAATAATAATAATGATGGCAATAATTAAATATTAATAATAGTAATAATCATGTCATACAGTCGAATACTGGTGCCGAATTACACCTATAGACATTTAATTGACAGTTGTATGTGCAAATAATTTTGGTAGGGTCGTTAAACAATCCCCTCTCTTTAAAAGACTTAATCCCATGATCCTTAACCTGTCTTCCATTGTTCCTGGCCTATCATATTTCAGCTGCAGGTCTGCATTGGACAAAAAAAATGTGGACTAAAGTTTCACCCGAAATGAACCAGAAGTGTGTACTAATCTAGTGTAATGTCTTCTGATAATGATTATTCTATTGTATACAATGCAAACAATACAATAAATACTTGTATAGTGCTGTTATAATGCACAAAGCTTCAACTACCTGTATGCATGACGATTTTAATGGTTCTAGATCTAACACTTGTTTCATTTGTTGACGATTGTTATTTCAGATTCCATTGGTATCGAAATGGTGAGCTGATAGAAACTTCAAATGATACCAGCGCTTTGTACTATGTAAGGAACTCATCAGTGTCTGGTGACTTGCACCTTAAGACTTTGTCTTCAGTTACGGAAGGATATTATCAATGCTTTGCCGTCAACAGTGTTGGCAAATCCATGTCTAATATCAGCTTTGTACAAGAAGCCGGTAAGCAATTCAATATGCAGTGTTGTCTCTGTTAACATTGCATGTTCGTTAATGAAAAATTAATTAATTAATTTATTCATTCATTTAAGATCATTTATTTTTGGGACAGTCAATGTAACTGATAAACTCTGCATCTACAGTTAAACTCGCGTTTAATGTGTGAAAAATAACCGATAGTGTTCATTGGTCAAGCCTATAATTCCAGGCCTTGGAATTTTGAAAGAATGTCTGCCCATTGACTGCATGTTTATAGGTGCAACTGTCATATTTGCCCTGAGCAGATTTAGCCAGTACTTACCCTAGTGCAGTGTTTCTTAACCTGTGTTCGACCGAACCCCTGGGGTTCGGTGAGCCAGTGCCAAGGGTTCGGCAGAGGTCCTCTGAAATATAATTCAGGGTCAGTGAGTGTGAGTGAAAAACCATTTGCTATTTTATTTTTATTTTTCGACTTTTATTTAGTAAAATAGTTAACTGTTAGTAGTTCATGCATTGAATGTATTAATATTGTATCACATTTTGGTACAATTTTTATTTCCTTTTGTTCCCATTAGTTAAAAAAATTATTGTTCAAACTTGAGGGGTTCGGTGAGTGGTCATAGATTTCTCTTGGGGTTCGGCTCCCTTGAAAAGGTTAAGAACCACTGCCCTAGTGCATATTTTCCCCACTTGACAGTTGATTGTAATTAAGACGTGTATAAACCAGAGTGCGGATATTTAATTGGTTTAAGAAAGAATATACTTATATACTTACTTAGTAAGTTAGCAAAAGTGTTGCTGATATTGTTGTAATTTGTGATCAAGTTCTGTAGAGTGTAGAGTGTAGATGGACTGTGACTTTTCACTGTTTGGTTCTGTTGAGAATGAATTTGCATGTCACTTCCTATTTATTGTTTGGGTTGCTAGTGTTCGAGGACCATACGCTTCGCCGAAGAGTGAACAACGTGACTGTGGCAGAAGGTGGCCATCTCACTCTGCCATGCAACCATTTCAGAAGCGTTCCCACTGCTAGCGTCGTGTGGTACTCGGCAAACCACAGCCTGGAGAAAACAAAGCCTGTTATGGTACCCTTGAGCAGACGAGTTGCTATGGATGATAATGGTAATCATTTGTTTAAATTGTTTTACTGTCCTGTATAAGAATGCTACTATGGTTGTTTGTGTGGCTGTGTTCCTGGTTGATTGGTTTGTCTGTCTGGTTGCTTGGCTAGGTGTCTATATGCCTGTTGATTGGATGATGAGCTGTGTGCCTCTCTGTTGATTGGATGGTTAGCTGTCATCCTGTCTGTTAATTGGATTGTGAGCTGTGTGCCTCTCTGTTGATTGGATGGTTAGCTGTCATCCTGTCTGTTAATTGGATTGTGAGCTGTGTGCCTCTCTGTTGATTGGATGGTTGGCTGTCATCCTGTCTGTTAATTGGATTGTGAGCTGTGTGCCTCTCTGTTGATTGGATGGTTAGCTGTCATCCTGTCTGTTAATTGGATTGTGAGCTGTGTGCCTCTCTGTTGATTGGATGGTTAGCTGTCATCCTGTCTGTTAATTGGATTGTGAGCTGTGTGCCTCTCTGTTGATTGGATGGTTAGCTGTCATCCTGTCTGTTAATTGGATTGTGAGCTGTGTGCCTCTCTGTTGATTGGATGGTTAGCTGTCATCCTGTCTGTTAATTGGATTGTGAGCTGTGTGCCTCTCTGTTGATTGGATGGTTAGCTGTCATCCTGTCTGTTAATTGGATTGTGAGCTGTGTGCCTCTCTGTTGATTGGATGGTTAGCTGTCATCCTGTCTGTTAATTGGATTGTGAGCTGTGTGCCTCCTGTTGATTGATGGTTGCTGTCATCCTCTGTTAATTGGATTGTGATGTTGATTGGATGGGCTGTCATCCTGTCTGTTAATTGGATTGTGAGCTGTGTGCCTCTCTGTTGATTGGATGGTTAGCTGTCATCCTGTCTGTTAATTGGATTGTGAGCTGTGTGCCTCTCTGTTGATTGGATGGTTAGCTGTCATCCTGTCTGTTAATTGGATTGTGAGCTGTGTGCCTCTCTGTTGATTGGATGGTTAGCTGTCTGCCTGCCTGTTGATTGGATGATGAGCTGTTTGCCTGTCTGTTGATTGGATGGTTAATAGCTGCCTGCCTGTTGATTGGAAAGCTGGCTGTCTGCCTGCCTGTTTGATCGGATGGTTATTTGTCATCCTGCCTCTTTGAGTGGATGCTTAGCTGTCTGCCTGGTTGATTGGGTGGTTGATTGTTTGTCTGTGTAGTATTAGTGCCATTTGAACCTGACTATTATTATAGATCTCGTTCTTATTGATTGTGAGATTTGATTGTTAAAATGTAGTTTTTGTTTAGTCGTAAATGATTTATAGTTTAATCCTTAATCATGAATCATGATAGGTTAAGCCTAAATTAATATAAGGCTTATAATCTGAATATTTTTTGTGTTCAGGAAATCTCGTCTTCACAGTTGTGACAAGGGACGATGCCTCAGAAGGGATCATCTATGAATGCCACGCTTACAACTACATTACTGGACAAACGAGCACTGGGAGCTACTTTAAAATTACACTTCTGCCAGGTAGGAATGCTTGGATATGACGAGTTTCCACTTGGTTATACTTTGTCCCTACTGTGCATATTTAGTTGGACACCCATGCTGGCCGCCTACCCTTGTATCTCGATGCTTAGAAATGAAGTTGCTAATGCTCTGTTACCCATGGCTTCCTCTCGGAGGCTAGCTTTAAGGGACTGCTCTTGTCTTTCTTTGGTCTTACAGTTGTGATCCTGGAGTTTGAAGTATTCTCCCAGCTGACCTATCATAAGAATATGCATCCTAAACTTGAGAAGGACGTGCATATACAGTACACTAATAATTATAGCTATTTTCTTCTATGTGAAAAGTTGCGGTCTGTCAACTTTCTATTTTCAATAAACGAAATTATATATATATATTACACTTTAGCAGACTGTAGTTACTTTCTTTGTGTTTCATTAAGTGATGTACAAGACGGATTCGGTTCCTGAGCTCATCTTCTCATCGTCGAAGGTTTCTGCTGTTGGTGGCACAAGCGTCACACTCACCTGTTTGTTTTCCAGCAGGTAGGCCAACTGGCAGTTTTTATATCTTAAGTTTTGAAAGCAGTTATATAAACCTGCTTTACCCACTGTTTATTGTTCATAAAACATGATGCTCTTTTTTCTACCTTCAAGATAGGCAGGTTTAAGCAATTTTAAGAAATTCTTGAAAGGCGCTATATAAATTGTCAGATACATACATGCGTATGTACCTACAAAAATGCATGTATTCATGCTTCTATACATGCATACATACATACAAACATACATATATGCATACGTAGGTACATATGTGCATACATACATATGCATACATACAGATAGACATACATACATGTACATACATGCATACATACATACATATATGTATACATGCATGCATACATATAATACATACATACATATGCTCATGATACCATGTGTATGTTTATTTTGTTTCCATGACGTTATGTGAACTTCTTATGTCAGATTGATAGCACGGATTGAGTGGAGCCGATATAGCGGTGCGCCACTCCCTGCCTCCGCATCTGTTACAGAGGATGGTCAGCATCTGTTGCTGAGGCACGTGTCAATGAAGGATGGTGGTTCCTATGTCTGCAGAGGATCAAATGCGCTTGGCCAGACGCAGGCTACGATTAGTCTGGTTGTCGTCGGTGAGTCTTGGATTTTGTGTCTTTAATATATATGGAGTTTCAGTAATGTTTTGAAGTTTTTGGGAATTCAGTTTCTTTTATTTGCTTTTTTGATAATTTTAGAATTTTTAAAGCATTTATGCAACGTCCGTATTGCGTCCATGCTCCCTTAAAAGATGTTACAGTAATCAACAATTTAGTGGTAGGAGTAGTAGTAGAGGTAGACAGGTAGTAGTACCAGTGGAAGTTGTGGTAGTAATGGTAGTGGTGGTGGTAGTAGTAGTAGTAGTAGTAGTAGTAGTAGTAGTAGTGGAAGTAATAGTAATAGTAGTAATGATAATAACAACAATAAAAACAATAACAGTCAACCTGCTTTAACACTTTAACGACAAGAACGTACTAAAAGTGACTGGGAAACCTGTGCAGCTTGTCGTTAAAGTGATAAACATTATACATTCATATTTAATTACCTGTATTATCAATCAGTCATTGTAGCATATTTCTATGACCACACAGCTGAAGGATGTAATCAGTTTAAAAATAGAATCACTTGAGTTTAGTTATGAATCATTGATATGAATCTACGTTTGACTTTAGGAAGTGGAGACTTTTTCATGATTTCATAGTGTGTAATTTTCTATAATTCAGAACCTCCTCGGTTGAAATTTCCTCTTCTGAGTCAGACTGTGAATGCCGGAGGTTCAGCGTCATTTCGATGTGAGACTGAATATGAGGAGTTGACGAAAGTACAATGGTTCTTCAATTCTCACAGAATAGAAAACGGTAAGTAGAACATATTACGCATTTTGTGAATTCCAAGCTACCTCTACTAATAAATCTCTGCATGTTTATCGACTAGCATGTGGACATGATGGTATGTATATATACAGTGTACATGACATGTAATTTAATGTAAATCTCCTAAATATCTCGGCACCACACAAAAGCTATGTCAGGGAGACCAGGTCATGGAAAGTGAAAAAATATTTAATAGACATATTTCTAATCATGTTTTAAATTTTTATAAATATTATATCAATAAAACAGTTAGAAAGTAGGTCCTTTTTCTTCTAAAATAACTCTTAAAAGTCATGGAGAAAGGTCATGGAAAGTCGTGGATTTAACCTTGTGGCAACCCTGTGAATAGGTGTACAATTATCAACCAACCAATGACCAACCAAGAAAAATAAAATCCAAAATTGTAATTGAATCATTCATCGTTTTAGCCACAGATGTTCAGAGGAATTGGATTGCTGATGGTGACAAGCTGGTTCTGCTGAACGTTCATCCGAAAGACATGGGAATTTTCACGTGCAACGTCAGCAACAGCTATGGTTCCGTTGTCTCAAACGCTTATCTGGTTGTTCTTTGTAAGTATGCACAAATTGCACATCTTGATTGATTGTTTGAAGATTTATAGTTTATGAAGTAGCATCCTGTCCTCTCCCTCGTTGCCTGATCTTCCCATTGACAGTGTACGGTCAGTGTACTAGTTATAGTGGAGTTCATTAGGTGGCAATGGTGGAGGAGATATCTCAGAACAATTTCTGCCTTGATGGGGATTTGAACCCCAAGCTCTCAGTTGACAGTAAGTCACACCACTAGACTTACACACCTCTAGATAAGATTACCCGTAGTAGTTGTTTCCACTGTTTAATGACATCTTATGGTTGCCAGGGTCATTGACATTGACGTCACCCTCCTCCTTCTTCCAGGCTTGGGACTGGCACTATTAGAGTACAGGCAGTGGCAGAGTTCTAGATAAGATTAGATTAGATACAAAACTGTTACATGATACATAGTAAATCTAGGATTTATATTTTGTCCGAGTTTATGCCACTTGAGAAAATGTTTAGAAAATGTTTTAATATATAAGTACAATTGTTTACAATACAAGAGAAGGTGGTTGGTTAAAAAGGCCACGTTACAGGGTATTAGGCATTTGGGTTGATACAACACATTTAGAATATTGTTGTAATGAAATAATACATAGTTTACATTACATTACATGTGCTTCTTCATCACGTTGGCTTACTGTGATGTTTCAGCATCGTCAACGTTACCATTGGATGTCCATGAAGAGGATCAATCTGACTACTATTCTACTTCTATTATCTATCATATCGAAAACATCACAGAAGCTGCTGCTCTATCAAATGAATCCTTCCTGAATGAAACGTCCAATTACATGGAACGAAATGTCACGCAAAGTGGTAGGTTGCTTTCCTTCAGTACACACACCCCTTCTGAAAAAGCAAAACTTGACAAAGAAAACCTATCTAACTACCATCCCATTTCCAATCTTTCCTTTCTGTCTAAGTTAACTGAATGAATTGTCCATGCACAGATAAGCAATTACCTCTCTTTTAATTCACTCCTCAATCTCCATCAGTCTGGCTTCAGTATACACCACTCCACAGAAACTCTATACCTTCAGGCCCATCCCTAAGCATACGCTGAATACGCAACCGCGTAGGGCCTCGGCGATTCCGCCGAAAGTTAGGGGCCCCAAAATCCTATTTATGAAAAATGAACTCGTTACGTAGACACAACGTTTATAACGTATTCCAATTCCCTGTTGGGTGGGGCCCCAAAATAAAACCTGTGTAGGGCCCCAGATATCCTTGGGATGGGCCTGTATACCTTGTTCAGGTTTTACCATAGAGATTTTAGATAAGTCTGCCACATTATTGTTCTGTACTTGTTGTGTTACAGATCAACTCAATACCAGTGATTCAACAACAGATGTAGTAACAGCACTATCTATCGACGATGCACCCTATTTGACAAAATATGGTTTGTTTATTGCCATACTATTTATGGTTTCGTTAAATTATAAACAGTCTGATGAGATTTAATAATTCATTTTCAGATACTGGTACTTTAATAAGCCTAAATAAGGAGAATATTGCTGAAGTTCATTTTAGGAGTTTGCCATACTATGACAGTGATAAGTAAAGATTGGCTTCTAACATTTTCAAAGTGTTTTAGTTACATTCTCAAAAATAATACTGATAATGGTTATTTACACTTTCAAACCACTTTGTTTAAATTCACGATCAGAATGTTTAAAGGAGTCATAAAAAACCCCAAAATCATTCATGCCAACAAAAATGTCTGCAGCAACCAGATATGCATGTATACGTGATTTGAATAATTATTATGAGCATGGTTTTATTGCAGGACTTCAAGTACAAGACTCTAACAGACTGATTTCCGATGGAGTTGGCTTTCTGCAGAAAAAAGACATAATCAGCGCCATGTGGATAATTATTCCGATAGCATTTATTCTTCTATTTTTAAGTTTTCTTTACCACAGAATGAAAAGGAACGAAAGAATTTACAGAGGTATCATGAGATTTTCTAACCTTTTAAAATGCATAGTGTACTAAATGTCTGTTTAATTAATATACAATATCCATTTCAAATGTTTGTTTATATCAGTTGTATTTCTAATCATACAAATAACTGTCTGTTTGTATGGTGAAAAAGTTTTTATGATGCCGATTGCTAGCTTTAAAACATGCAAGCTCTCTGCCTTGCATTCGAAATTGTAAATACAGTGCTCGTGAATAAGCGGGTGCCCTGCGCTTGGCTTTCGAGTGGTGCTATAGAAGTTTGGAGTTTACGATTACGACTGTGAAATTGATAATACATTGCCAAGCCATATGGAAAGGTTGTTGGATGGGTTTTGTAATGTTAATGGCTCGGCTGAAAATTCCTTTAAACCAAAGATCACACCGTTGGGAATTGTTGTTGATAATGGAGTGTGATAAAATAGCAATGACCTTACTTATCTTTGTTTGGAGATACCATAATATACATGTATGATGTGCAATGCAGACACTAATGAATATAACGCAGATCCTTGTGCAACTAGAAATTTAATCTGGTAATGAATTATAGTAGATGTGACACACAGTCAATGTAGCATATTCTGACAACTGGACAAAAGTAAAATGTGTGTGGGTCACAATGATTCTAGTACCAGACTGTGGTCCAGACAACCTATGCCGTGCCTATGAATATTCTGATTACATTCATTCCAAATGTTAACTGATGATTCTTGTGTTTGTGTAGTTTATAAGCAGGAGCAGAGAAGAGGTTGTCACGTTATCGATTATGATTCAGATGACAGTGGATAGTGAGTACCGTACCTGTATGATTTTTTCATCAAACTCTAGCTTAAGTCTGGTAGCCCTTTGTGTGTTACCTTCTGCCACCTTTAGGCTGCAGAAGGTAACACACAAAACTTGCAGATATACGTGTGTTCCAGTCTGTATTCTGCAGCCTGGGGGTGGCCTCCTTTTCCCATGCATGCAACCATACCGTGACTTAACACTTTAATGACGAGCTGCATTGGTTTCCCAGTCGCTTTTAGTATACTCATCGTTAAAGTGTTAAGCACAGGGCCGTCATTTCAGTTTTTTTCAGGAGGGGGCAAAAAAATTTTTTACGTGAGGCAATTTTTGGCCAGCTTGTCAACAGTATACGTAAGCTGACACAACATTGAAAAATCTCTCCAAAGGATTGTACTGTGTTAAAAAGTAGGGCCTACATAGGTATTGAACAATGGTGTTTAACTGGGCGCATCCGAATAAAGTAAAGATAATATTATTTCATCAAATGCACTGAAAGACATATAAATAGTCAAATTCAGGGGTCGCTTTTAGTATACTCATCGTTAAAGTGTTAAGCATAGTTTACTTTCTTGTCCATTGGTCTGACTTTCTGAAAAAATATTTTACTGATAATACAAACTGTCTTAGTGGGGTTCAAACTAATCACCTTTGAAGAAGTGTTCGATAATCTTCTTGCTTCCTTTGAACTATAACATTGGTTATGCGAGCACAAGCTCTGCCAAGAAGCACTTTTGTGAGTATTTAAAAGGTGTTGTAAGTGCTTAGATACAGTACATACATATGCATCTATATGTATGCATATACATATATGTAATTATATATATATATTTATTTATTTTTTTAAATTTATTATATATATATATATATATACGGGAGCGTAGCCAGACTTAAATTCAAGAGGAGGCAACATCACAGACCATTGGCAAAATTCTGGTTATTGGGATCATTGGTCAATAGAAGTTCCAGTATATATAGAGAAAGCAAGAGGAGGCAACTGCCTCCTCGTGCCTCCATGTAGCTACGCCTATGTATATATATCATGATCTTTTTGGCAACATGTGTAATTTAAAATCTGGGTTTTTCTATTGTTAGTGGTGAACAGAAGATTGAGAATGCCATCAACCACCTGAAAATGACACTACCACCTGTTCCAGATCACGTGTGCTACCTCTAAACTTCGACAGTTGGAGCAGATCCTAAGATCGGATGACAGCATAGCTGAATTAAAATTTATATACTGATATTTCCTTCTCTTGCCTGATTTTGTCATGGTAATTGAGTCGGGTCAAATTCTTTCTTTTTGTTAGGCAGTTTATTTATTTGTGTATAGTCGCAAACGTCTTTGTGAAGTCCCAGTGCTCAAGCTTTCGTTATTATAGTTTGTGGATTTCTGCTCGTGTGTAATCGAAATTTGGTTGTTTGGAAACATTTCTGACTGAGAAACCATATCTGAAAAGGTCGCTATTAGAAATTAGCATTTTTTTTAGTTATTGTTCTATTGAGACTTTATAATATTTTCGGATTGTAGCTACAATCCTTTCTTTAAATTGGTGCTTGGGTTTAACGTGCTACCAGTTTCTGCTGTATCAACATCTTAGGCATCACTGCTTTATGCTGTTCAACCACTCGTCTTCCACCTGAGACGGAGGAAATTAAGCTGCTAACCCATGGCTGCCTTTTTGGGGTTAGAACGGTTAAGGGACTGGCTTGACCTATTTCTGCATTTCAGCTTTCCCTTTATCTTCAATCATCAACTACAGCTGTAGTTGTAAACAAAATTGTAAAAAATTTGTCAATGGAGTAACAAAATTAATTATGATGTAAACAAAATTGATTGCGAAATTAGCCTGAGCAAGAGTGGCCATATCAACGTATTTAGACTCTTCAGCCTGCATCTGGGATTGAAATATGGGTCACTTTCTGATATTGGCAAGTTTGTTGTTAAGCCATGCAGTCTGTAAAGAATCCTGTGTTCATGTTGCTGTTCTTTGTGTTTCCAGTTCAAAATGAACTATCTTTAACCGCAGAACCAGGGTGTGATTTGTTTTTGCAGAAGTGGGGGACTTAAGGACAGGAGCAAAATTTATGGGGGAAAATGTATCTTTAATGGAGACAATCTATACCACTGGGGACATTATCCACTTTCCTAACCACAGACACAGCTCACTCTCTGCCCAGCAAGTAATCTCTGTGAAGCGCTGGGAAGGGAATGGTATCAGAATTGACTGATTGCTTAAGCTTTAAACCAATTGCTTTGTCTTTAGCTGAACTGATAATGAATTTCTGTTAAGCAGAGACCATCTGAACTCGTGATGCTTGCAGATTATTAATTCACATTCTAAATCCGGCCGGTACAAGCGTACTACTGGACAGGCGATTTCTGAAGTTGAAAAACCTTAATCTCGTAATACATATAATTTAAAAGCCATATACTGGTACAACTGATTTATCAACCACCACTTCAAAACATTCAAAGCATTTACAGTCTCATGTTCGCAAATCAGGTACTTGTAAAACCAGGCAGAGGAAAATTTGACTTCAATCTCCAGAAACAGAACAACATTACAACTGATAAAACACCTTGAATTAGAAACTAAAGCTCCATTTCAAATGAAACTGCTCCATTGTATCACATCTTCACATCAGACGTGAATGAAAAGTGTTACTCTAATAAAAAATATATGTCCTGTATAACAATACATATAAAAAATAGAGTATCCTTGGCAGCCACGTTAGTCAGGCCCACACAGATGGCCACTAGTTGCTATGAGCCCAGTGAAAACAGCTGTCTGAAAAACCAGTTTCATACAAAGGAAATGCTTTTTTTAAATAATTCTTAAATGGACTGTAAATGTACAAAGAAAAATATCAACAACAAAACCTGACATGCTTAAAAATTACTTCAGCTAAAAGCTTTCCAGTTGCATTCAAATTCCCTCAAATTGCGGCATGCATATACGTGGAAATTTACAATTGTGTCTCACAGCAAAAAGGTTGCATATGAAAATACACTGAAATTGCATAGTGTTAAATTATACATGGTTTGTACAGATTGTGCTGTTAAAATATTACTGGTACAGCGCTTTGGATCTTCATAAATGATGTGTACAATACATGGTACTGCTGTGAATATATGAACAATCAACATGCATAAATTTGGTTTTCTCACATAACTCCATTATGAGAATGCAGTAGCAGGTTTTCTCATATTTGCAAAATTTAGGTCAACTCTGATGCATTTGTCTATACGTCAGTACAATGGTTAAACCACGACTTGCTTATTTCCTCTTGGTTAATTCAGTTCCATATTACGATTAAAGACACACTTGTATAGGTTGTTCGTCTTCACTGAGTGCTACTGGGACACTCTTACATGTTCTGACATTAATTGCATAAGAGTTGGCATACAATTGTTGCGTTACAGTCACAGGTACTTAGCCTTGGGCAAAAGCCTTCCCTAAATCCACACTCCTTCCCTGTGTAGGTTGTTTTCCTGTCCATCTGGATTGCTAGAAATAAATCCAACAGACTGGTTTATCTCTCAGTTTTCATTGGCAGCAAACATCAACTAATGCCTTAGGTATTATTGCAGTTTTCTGTGTTAAGTTTTTGCATTTAGGAATTCAGTGGTATCGCAGATTGTAATCACGCTAATAACAGGAATGCCTTTGTCGTAAGTTAGACTTGCCTAAACATAAATTACACAGACATCAAACAGCATAAATGGATTCACAAAAGGAGAAATAAGCTATAAACTTTGACCAAGAATGCATCCATAAACCCCTACTATAAACTTACTCTGTACAATTCTGCTTAAGATTTATACAGAACTGCTCCGTTCACATACTGCACAATTTCTTGTCCTTAATCACACTACACAACTACAAATATTGTATTATCATTGTTATCATGAAAAACGAAATTCAGTCTTCAACTCTTCGATCAACGAACACATAAGCCTCCAGTGATTTAGAAATCAGTGTTTTCGCTTTCAATATTTCAAACACCACATGAATCATTTCATTTCTGAAGCTCTATGTCTGTTATGTATTTACCGCAAATTAAAAATCAGTTATAAGTTAAAACAAATGTTTAATGTTCAACAGTTGTGAAGTACAAATGTTGTAAAGTTCTTGATCTTAAATAGCAAAAATAAAGGCACTCTAAGCAATTCTTGCCACACTCAGATTAGAAATTCTGTAAGCGAGCAGTGTAACATGGTTATAAATTGTTGAGTATTCTGCAAAATTATCTAATGCAGTCGTGTGGTTAGGGTCCATACAGGGCAAAATTGTGCCACCCAAAACACTAGCAGACTGATATGCAAACTAACAAGTTTGCCAGACCCTAATTAATCACAAAATTCATATCATAGAGATGTTTGGTTACTGTGCAATAAATTGTCATAACTGATATAAGTTTTCAGAATGCCTGACATAACTGATATAAGTTTTCAGAATGAAAACAAATTAAATTAACACAAGCAAACCCAAGTGCTCTAATAAGGTCAATATGGTCCAAACAGCATGTGAAATATTCAATTTGAACAATTCAATTTCAATTTAACATTTGACAGTGTGTGTAAAGCATCCTAGAAGTAGCAAGCTGACAATGCTATAGAATTTCTCGTAATTACAATTACATAAATTGTCGTAATTACAATTACATAAATTAAAGTAATTACTATTGCAATTACTCAGTTAGAGAGCTGGTTGAACAGTAAAGAAAGACAAGGCTGAGATAAAGTAAGTTACTTTGCGTAATATGCAGCCTAAGAAGAAGCAA
This sequence comes from Aporrectodea caliginosa, assembly GCA_020284085.1. NCBI lineage: Eukaryota > Metazoa > Annelida > Clitellata > Crassiclitellata > Lumbricidae > Aporrectodea > Aporrectodea caliginosa. The sequence goes on from JACEVL010000354.1 coordinate 129,955, forward strand.
CAGACTTGTAAGCAAAAGAACACGTTTGCCAATTCTGCCAGATACATGATCATTTTTCACAGCATCTGATATGTATATAAATTATCAGACTTCTTAAGACTTTCAATAAAGTTTGAACAATGCATGAAGCTATCATCATCCTCACACCTATCATTCTCACATTATCAGTAACAAGTGCAAACAAAAGTCTCACTAAACTAAACAAAGAAGGACTGAAATCAAGCAGACTAAACCGCATAGCAGCTATTCCACATACCAACTTAACCACATAGTTACTTTAGCTACCACCACAACGTCTAGGAATGAACTGATCAGAGAACAAAGTGTACAGGCACCAGTACTGTCAACATAGCTACTGTAGTTACCATTTAAGATGGATGATTTATGTAGTGCTATTGCATGGTTATAATATGTGCAACATAAATATCTAGATATGTATAAGCAATCCCATGAAATTAATAATTCAAATCTCCAGGTACTGTACACATTATAAGCCAAGCTTAAGTGAAGGAACAGTTGATTGGATACAGCGAATTGTAGATCAATACATTATATGAATGATTGGTAGAACATGCATGTAATCATCTACTGGTAACAGTGTCTGGTGTATCCATGAAGTAATCGATTGGTAGATAATTATTGGTTACCCACTGGCTATGGTGAATTTCATGATCTATTTGTTGGACCCACATTGGGCCAGTAGCTGGTCACCAGTTGCCATTAGTGACAAAATGTGGGCATGATTGAATGCAACTGTTTGGGTGGCAGATCAGTGAAATGAGCGGTAGAAAATTGATCGTCTGCTGTAATGACGGGTGGATCAATGAAAAAATTCCTGAAGTGTTATGTTTTGGCAACAGTGAATCCCTGGAATTTATTATTGATGGAATATTGATTGATTCATTGGTTACAATGACTGGTAGATAGATCATCACTGGACTGCCGTATGGTGCAGAGAAATTAGTCTTAGTAAAGATGCCTGCAGCCGAAGTATCACAGACACGGTGTTCACAAAACGCTATCACCAGAAGTACAATGACGTATTAACAACCAGCTGCTGCTGCTGCTGCTGTGGCGCCTGATCTCTGCATTGTTCCGATGGACTGTGGAATACAGAAACCGATTCCTGAGTTACGTAGAAGTCATTAACGGTGGGTCGATATGTACGACCATACTGCAATAGAAATCCATAAAAACAGTTAAGAAACATCAGAGATGTCTTTTCTATAATAAATGCTGGAGACAATGGCTTCACTAAACTTCACTGTCTTCAACAAAAGAAGAATAAGAAAAGCAGCCCCTTAAGCTAATCCGAGATGCAGAGGCTAGCAACTTCCGTTTTCTTAGCCCCAGCAAGTGAGAGCAAGTGGTTAATCCGTTCCCTCGCCGCCTCTTCTTCCACCCGCAGTGTATGATCAGTGAACATGTTTTACACCCAAGATCTCTGGAGGCGCAAGTGGATCAGAAATTTTGAAATGTTTTTTGAACCTATGACTTCTCTGTTGACAGTCTGGCACTAACCAGTAGACTACCACACACCCTGCCGCCTCCCTTTTCCATGGATGTGTTTCTTCTTCAATAATCTCTAATTTACATATCACATCACATTACCTTGGGGTAATTACGATTAATTTGTTCTGTAAAAGATGCAATACATTAAAAACTATCACCAATCAAACTTCAAGTTTGAGAAATCTGATTATGATCTATTTTCTCTGTTATGCCTAATAACAGTGTTTAGAAACTGATTTTCCTAACCATGTACTGATACCACAGCAGTCCTGTGTGCATGAATACAACTGCAGCCGCGACACTGAAGAACACAATTGCTACCAGGTGCATCAACATCCATCTGTCCAAGATATCTACAAACCTGAAACAAATTGTTATAATTATTAAAATACACCTCCAGCAGTCAAAACAATTATCTCATGCTGGCTAATAAACTGGTTCTTTTGACTTGCTCTGTTTGGAAGGCACAGTTCATGATTATGAATAAAATTAATATTACAACACAGTACAACTGCATTTGATAGCAGGGATGGGCAAATTACTCTGAAAAATGTAATTGAACTAATTACAAATTCCTTTGGGGCATGAAATATAATTTCAAATTACAAAATACATGGGAAATGTAATAGAATTACAAATTACAAATTACTTTGGGACATGAAATGTAATTTAAAATTACAAAATACATGGGAAATGTAATTTAATTACAAATTAACAAATTACAAATTGCACAATTTCAAGTAATTTCAATTACGTAAAATTTCAATTACTGCCCATCCCTGTTTGATAGTACCCTCTTTCCAAAGATCAGAAGTTCACACATGATCCTACAATACGGCATTGATTGCACTGAGTCACTGTGCACTAGATACTTGCTCAAGGTCCCTACACTTCTATTATTATTATATTCATTAATTGGCACTCAAGACAGCTGACACATAGCAACTGATTACAACGAGTTCAACAGAATAAGATAAGAGTTCAATATACATCACTATGGTTCAAGAGATAGAACTATTATTATATGATCAATGCAATTTGTCAAAGACTCAAATTTTGGCATCAATTTCCGGTATAGGACAATGTTGTCCATACAGGGAGAACATATTATCATTCATGAGGTCGAGGCTGCTTTATATATTGAGTCATTATTGACGTATGTTAATAAGTGGATAAAGCTCTTGCAGAACATGCGAATGGACCATTGGACCAAAGACAGCAATGTATCCTCAGCCTTACTAACCATCACCAGGAATACATGTCATACTACTGCTACTGCTACTACCACCACTAATCATAATAAGTTTATTATTTTCAATATAATGACAACAATCAGTGCCGGCTTTAGGTATAGGCGATACATTCAGCTGCCTAGAGCGGCATATTTCAAGGGGCGGCAAATTCCGGAAAAATACATGATGATCACTTCCATCAAAAAGATGTCATTTATGAGTAAGGGGAGGCATTTTTGTCCACACCTATACCACAAAATTGTCAGACTGTCAAAGGCTGCCTCTGACAACAATAAACAAGAACAAAAATAATAAATATCAAGTTCTATCATGCTAGAAAGTAGTACACAAGGCATCAACTGATAGCACATCAAAACCAACAATTAGGTCAATTTCTGGAAGCTAATATGCTGCGGTGGGTAATTCTGCAGAACATGGTGGTCTTTGAGTCAATATGACATCAAAGACAGCTTAAACTGTACAAACTGTACAAACAGTAGCTGGAGAGAGTGCCAGAAGTTGGATAAGCAACTGAAAGGGTTCATTCACCAAAGTTCGAACTTGATCATGGGAGAACCAGGAAGGCAATCTGAGGACTTAATATGTTAAGTTGAATATAGATGTTTCTGTTTTCTTATGGACTCTCTGAAGTTTCTGTTCAGTAGGGAGCAATGCCATGATTTAACTATACTGAATATTCCTGTGCGTGCTTCATTTTACGCAAGTGCACATAGTCGAGCACTTTTCAATTATACAGCCTATCAGTTAAATTTTTAAAGCCTCAGTAATTAAACCTTTCTAAGTTAAAACCATCTGTTGTCTGCACCTTTCTGCGCAGTCATTTCTACCGATCAATATTCCGAGTAAATCGGACTTATTATTTTTCAGTAGGCCTAGCACTCTGTTTTGCCACAGGCCTACAATGTAAATACTCAGAAAATCCTTAATTATCGCTCACGCGTATTTTGAGTTTAGAATTTACAAATAAATCACATCCACCAGATTAAAAACTTACGACTGGCGTTCACGGACTCTCTTCTTATTTACAAAAACATCCTTCCGTGTTTCGTCGGCCTTAGTACCATCTACTTTTTCCATCGTTTGATCCACGCCCTTTTCCCCATCCATATCATTGTAGGCGTGGTGGTGTGCGAGGTCACTGGGCCTTAGCAGCTGAACAAATTTTCGTAAAATTTCTCCCAGGTCAATCTTCAGGAGAGCTGTGATAGATACCCAAACACATGATTTCAAACCAAAATTTCTCCGCATTATCTAAATAATACTTCTTTTAAACAAAATTGAATAATAAATAATACTTGAGAAGTTGCTAACAAGACAAGACAAGTTTTGTTTAAAGGGCGCTATAAGTAGGCCTATCGAGTTGTGGTACTGTATTGTATAGCTTTCTCTCTTTTATGAACAAAAAATAAAATCAGATTGTCTTTGACGTCTTTGCAATTTATTTGGATAGGCTGTCTGTTCTAATTTAATACCGACTAGAAAGTTCCAAGTGTACAGAAAGTAAAGCCAAAGATTTTAGAGTCGACTCTAAAATCTTTGGTACAACAAATTCGGAGCCGTTGTAAAAAGTTAGAAACAAGTTCCAGTTACATGTCGTATATAGGCCCTACTGTAATGCTTTAATGACACTTCAACAACGCGATCGGCGTCTGACAGGCTGCCATACAGTAATAAAATCGACTGTTGTTTAACTTGTTATCCTTTGTTCCTAGTCTTTCGTGTAATCATACCACTGCCGCACTGCGGTTTGTCAGTTTGAATTGAATAAACGAATATCATTATCTACGTCGATTTAACTCGAAATCAAACTGCATAGGAATGATAGGATTCACATCCAAGTTGCGGAGGTAATTATGGAGCAGCTACGCCCTTCAATTCCTTCGTTGGAAACACCCTCCTTGATACTATCGTACTTTAATCTTTGGATTTGAAACCCAAGGACCAATATAATACAGGTTCCTTATTTGAAACCTTTATATTTATTGGATTCAACACGCAAGACCGAAACTTTTATTTGTTGTTTAATGCCATCTAGTAAATGACTGAAAGCAATTCTACTTATGTTGACATTCTAAGAACCCTTAGAATCTTCAAACTTAAGTTACATTATTACATAAAAGCTCTTCAATAGCTAACAAGTCTGATTACCGTTGTTTAGCAAGGTACAGTCGCTTATTATAATAAATGTAAGCAGTCGCGCGATGGCGCTTTTAGTTTCGAAGACGTCATCAAGCGAAAGACGCTATGCAGTGATCAGCGCGCATGTGTATTTCTAATTTATATGCATAAATATGTGTATATATTGTGTATATATATATATATATATATATATATATATATATATATATATATATATATATATATATATATATATTGTGCATTCATTCATATGTATTAATATGTACGCATGTGTATCATGAATATATGCGGCGGTTCGTTAAAATATTTCGCGTGGTTGTTCGTTAGGTTCGGAACCGGAGTCTTCGGCCATCGACTGAGAAGAGGAATAATATAAAATAATAAGGGTTCGTGCGAGCGATTATATCAAATGTCGCTCTGAGTGAACGCATCGAATAATTATGGGAGACAACACGCAATTGAACAGCAAGCTTGAAACGAGCAAAGATCAGAATGGAGTTATACAACCACTGCTCACCGGTGAGTGAATCTTCCCTGTAGGGTCAAGGCCAAGGACCATGGGTGAAGACTAGGACTTTGAAGGTCAAGGCTGATGGTGCGCCCACTGAAACTAAGAAAGAGTCAAATATTCCAAGTTTAAGACTGACATCAGACTATTTAAGCTGAGACATGTGGTTATTTTATAATTGGAAATGTGTTTGTATGCATGTATTTGTACATATCGTATCGTAATCGTTTGTACAGCGCCCAAAGCAGTGAAGTCGTGGGAACCAGCTTATTCACAAGGGCTTAGTCAAAACAAATCGATAGGAGGGGAGGAGGGATTAAAATTGGTCCCAGGTCAAGATCCAAAAGGGTCAGCCAGGGATATATAGTGCTCCTCTATCTGTCACCCCTCAGGCTTTCCACTCAAAACTGAAGTCTCACCTCTTCAAGAATTCATACCCCGACTCATCTGATCCTCCACCTTCCAATTCTCGACCTAAATTACACCCACCTTAACAGTTACGCTGCCCCCTATGATCCATCCAGGCTAAGACCTCCTTCGGACTACCTTTTCGGACATTTCCTCTGACTCGACGCAGCGCTCGTGAATAAGCTGATGCCCTGCGCTTGGCTTTCGAGTGGCACTTTAGAAGTTTGGAGATTATGATTACGAGGTATGTGTGCGTACATGTATGCATACATGCTTAAATTAGTGTAATGTAATGTATGTATGGATGTATGCATATACTAATGTATGTATGTGTGTAATTTAGCTTTAATGTTGATGCATCATGTCTTTAATATATAGATGCCTATCTAAACATTGATGCTTTTATAAGCTTGACGTTATTTTCTCAGATTTCATTCTCCACATTTCTTCGATGCATTAAAGTGAACATGTGAATGTGAATGTACGTGATTGTAGTCCAAACTGATAATAAAATTGTGATTTGTTTACTTTCTGGCGAACAGTGTAATGTGACTTCTGCTATCACACAATCAGGATGTCGATCTAAAATTAAATTTAATTTATTGAACAAGACCTCATTTTATTCAAATTCTCTCTTAAATTCAGTGCTTGATATGGATGCATAAGATAGCAGCATTGTTTGTTGATTTAATTTTATGTCTTCTGTAATTTGTGTTCTTGCGAATTGTTTAATCGTCATAACATGTACATTGTACATGCACAGTGCAGTGAGTTTGTCAGGTGCTTCATTAAAGAATATATATTATTATTATTATTAAAAGGTGCAACTGTACTGAATCTGTTGCCTATTGACAAACTTCATAGATCTTTATGAGATAACGATGGCGTATGCCTACTGGAAGACTGGAAAACACAATGACACTTCCTCCTATGACTTGCTGTTTCGGAAGAATCCATTCTATGGAGAGTTCACGATATTTGCTGGACTGGAGGAATGTCTCAAGTTCTTGAAGAACTTCCATTACTCCGAACCAGGTTAGACTATTTATTTTTTATTTAATTAGGCATTTATTGCACCTATTTACTTGTCATACAAGGTCGGGTAACTTAGCGGTGAGGGAATTGTGTATGGACAACTTTTCCAGTGTTGTTACATGGACTTTGTTTGACTGGAGTGAACCAAAAGTGATTGGAGAACATACCCACTATTCAACTTAATTGGCCCAAGTGCTTCACAGAATTGTGCATGTTTCTCATCTGTAAACATGTTATATTGAAAATTATTATTATGCATTTATTAAGCACGAATATCTATTAAGGACCAAAGTATCAGTCGATGGCTTTGAGCAATTGTGAATGAAGGTAAATTTGTAGGCTATGTGAAATTTGCATTGACACCTTGGCCTGAAGGCCCATGGATCCTGATGATGCTGCGTGAAGTTGGTGTTTTATTATTGAATTGGGCCTAGTAAGTAGTAACAGACTCAGTGCTAGCTTTTCTATAGGGTCATGGTCGGGTAACTTAGTGGTGAGAGTTGAAGTTGGTGTTTCATTATTGAATTGGGCCCAGCAGCAGACTCAGTGCTAGCCTTTCTATAGGGTCATGGGGCCTATAGAAATGCCTATGCCTCCTGTGAAAAGTGTTTCATTGGGTCTATGCCCCAGAACCCACAATAGAATCATACCTCATTCATTCAAAGTCATTCATTCATTAAAAGTTTTTATATAGCGCCCTTCAAGGTTACTACTCACAAGCGCTCCCAGAGTCATACCTATGGCAAACTATCTCGTAAAACATTTGTCACACGGATGCTTTATGCTGAAATTCTTTATCTATTTGTTGAACTATATATATATTCGTTTAATAAGAAAACAGGTTGTCAAACCGCAACCAGGTACAGGTTTTGAAAAGGAGTTACACCAAAATGCAGTTAGCAGTTGGTTCTTCAATAATGGATATACTTACTGACTTATGTACTTAGTAACAGACTCAGTGCTAGCCTTTCTAGGGTCATGGGGCTTAGTAGGAAGACTTGGTGCTAGCCTTTCTATAGGGTCATGGAACCTAGTAGGAGACTTGGTGCTAGTCTTTCTCTAGGGTCATGGGCCTACTGCCTATTAGAGCCTTTCTATAGGGTCATGGTTTCTTTCAGACATGGAATACATTCGAAAGGTCTTGCCATCATGTACGGAAGAGGAATTCTTTGACTATCTTGGAAAACTCGATACAAGGGACATTGTTGTCCATGCAGTCGACGAAGGCAGCGTTGTATTTCCAAAGGTTCCTCTGATGCGGATTGAAGGTCCACTTCTCGTCGCACAGCTGCTCGAAACAACCCTCCTTAATCTAGTCAACTATGCCAGGTAAGTTAGTTAGCTAACTGTCAGATCCATCTTTAATCTAATCAACTATGCCAGGTAAGTCAGTTAGCTAACTGTCAGATCCATCTTTAATCTAATCAACTATGCCAGGTAAGTCAGTTAGCTAACTGTCAGATCCATCCTTAATCTAATCAACTATGCCAGGTAAGTCAGTTAGCTAACTGTCAGATCCATCTTTAATCTAATCAACTATGCCAGGTAAGTCAGTTAGCTAACTGTCAGATCCATCCTTAATCTAATCAACTATGCCAGGTAAGTTAGTTAGCTAACTGTCAGATCCATCCTTAATCAACTATGCCAGGTAAGTTAGTTAGCTGACTGTCAGATCCATCCTTAATCTAATCAACTATGCCAGGTAAGTTAGTTAGCTAACTGTCAGATCCATCCTTAATCAACTATGCCAGGTAAGTTAGTTAGCTAACTGTCAGATCCATCCTTAATCAACTATGCCAGGTAAGTTAGTTAGCTAACTGTCAGATCCATCCTTAATCTAATCAACTATGCCAGGTAAGTTAGTTAGCTAACTGTCAGATCCATCCTTAATCAACTATGCCAGGTAAGTTAGTTAGCTAACTGTCAGATCCATCCTTAATCTAATCAACTATGCCAGGTAAGTTAGTTAGCTAACTGTCAGATCCATCTTTAATCTAATCAACTATGCCAGGTAAGTTAGTTAGCTAACGCCAGGTAAGTTAGTTAGCTAACTGTCAGATCCATCTTTAATCTAATCAACTATGCCAGGTAAATTAGTTAGTGCCAGGTAAGTTAGTTAGCTAACTGTCAGATTCATCTTTAATCTAATCAACTATGCCAGGTAAGTCAATTAGCTAACTGTCAGTTCTGACTTTTTGGGTGATTTTGTCCGGTTTCTCGAACAGCTTATGATTTTGACCTCAAGATCACGTGATGAATTATGCATTATGATAATAATTTGTTGGATTGCTTAGTGCAGGGTGTCAGCGCTTTTTTAATTAATGGCGGGCCAGTGGCAATGTTTGTCAGCAAGTGATAGGCCAGCGTGCCGAAGGCGCCTGAGCAAAATGGGTGTAGCGTTCTGAGAGGTGGCTCGGGCAGCCTGTCCCCAGAAATTTTTTGAAAAACTAAATCATAATTGGTGCAGTTTTAGCCGACACACAGTCTTAATTTTCATTTTCATTATCAAAAACCTCTATAGCAGAGTGAGAATTTAGTATTGACTCGCTTGTTGCCAGCACAGCATTTGATTTCGCTTCACACACAGTGACATATTTGAACATTTATTATTCCCAAATTGTATAGTCTTTAGGCAAGGCTTCACGGGCCAGAAAATTTCGTTGACGGGCCAGAAATGGCCCACAGGCCAGATGTGTGACATCTCTGGCTTAGTGCCGTCATTTGGTGCTTGGTCATTCAACAGTGGTGTTTAATAACTGCATCCGTGCTATCAGCTTTCGACGGTAATTAATTGGTGCGTTGGTTCCTTGTGTGTGTTGCTAACTGATGTAATAATTTAGTTCGTAATGACACTTATATAGCCTACACACAGTCCGATAGCGCATTGGATAACATCTGGCACAGAGAGCGAGAGGTACCGAGTTCGAGCCCCATTGGGCGGATATGCTTTGTAGGCTGCTATTAGCGCCGTGTATTGCAGGCTGTCTGTTCTGTTAGTAGTTAAGATTTAAATTGCATAACATGTAAATGTACAGCGCAGTGCGTTTGTCAGGCGCTTCAATAAAGAAAAGATTATTATTATTATTATATTAACTTGATAATAGGCTAGCGCTGAGAGCGCCTCTGAGTAGGTCTCTTGAAGAGGCGCTCTATAAATTCCCTGAATGAATAATAATAATAATAATTTTTCAATAAAACAAGTTTACGTGTTAACAGGCTATACAAGTTTTAGATTGGATTATTTGAGAATTTTTATTGGATCTCATTCCTCACCCTTGATGCAAGACGGCCAAGGACTCTGAACATATATTTATGTCAACTGTTAACTTTGGAGAGGAAGGCAACGGGAAACCACCTCTCTAATTTCCCAAGAAACACTTGCAATGACGAGGTGCTACAGGTGGTTGATGGGGAGCGATCGCTGGTGGCAGCAGTGGGGGGAGGGACGGAGGAGCTGGGTGGGGCACGTGTTGGGGGACTCCCTTCTGGGGGGGTCGGGAGGGGCCGGGGCGGGTGATGCTGGGGTGGATGGCCGACGGATGCAGCGAGTTGGGGGAGGGGCACAGCACGGAGGGGAGTGGCGTCATTGGAGGTTGGAACCTGCCGAAGGGCAGAGAACTTAAAGAAGAAGAAGTTAACTTTGGGAGAGAATGTCATTTTGGGCATTTCATGTGTGCGGGACACTTTAGTTATCTGACTAAATACATAAAATGTAACTAAATTAAATAATTTAATTAATAATATTTAATGTAAATTAATTAATTAATACGATTTAAGAATATAAACATGTACAAGGATGGATCCCAGATTTAGTTCTGCTATAGTACCCAGTATCGGTTTGACACAACTTTGTGATGTCATGGTAGATCTCCTTGACATAATGCTCTCTGAGTCAACATTTACAGAGGGTCCATTGTCTGTGCATATGATAAGGACTGACCTGTTCTGATAAGCTGTGATCTGAGGTGACAGTGACCTGTTAGAGCCTTATCTGATCTGCCAGGTCAAGAAACCTATGTAGGGTGGGAATTGTCTGGAGACTGTTATTATTGCCATGTTTACCATGGACTTTGTTCTTAAGTCTTGTTCTAAGTGTGTGCAAGATATTCAGCTGTTGTTTGGTAAATTAACTTATTAATTAGCTAATTAAATTAACTAATGAGTTCTTTTCGTATGTAGGGTGGGAATTGTCTGGAGACTGTTATTATTGCCTTGTTTACCAAGGACTTTGTTCTTAAGTCTTGTTCTAAGTGGGTGCAAGATATTCAGCTGTCATTTGGTAAATTAACTTTGCTAGCTTATTAATTAGCTAATTAAATTAACTAATGAGTTAAATTTTCGTATGTAGGGTGGGAATTGTCTGGAGACTGTTATTATTGCCTTGTTTACCAAGGACTTTGTTCTTAAGTCTTGTTCTAAGTGGGTGCAAGATATTCAGCTGTCATTTGGTAAATTAACTTAACTAACTTATTAATTAGCTAATTAAATTAACTAATGAGTTCTTTTTGTACTTTTGATCAAGTAAATCTGAGCTGTGTGTTGATTGGTTATTGAAGTCTTATAGTTGAATTGATTGGTATTTGATAGTTCCTTATGTAATCGGAATCTTTTGTACTCTTAGTGCTCTCTGCAAACCACGGTACTTGTCTCCCAAATTTCAGTAAAGGGGTGCTATGCAGACACTGAATTACTAGCTTTATGAGGCTCAGAAATGGCACTGTATAAATAGCCAGATGTCAAATGCATACATGTCTGATGCATACTTACTGTACTTAAATAACCATTATATAGCACTGGTGGTATGAATGGAATGTTTCTCCATGTTGGTTTAGTCAAGCTAGACGAGTTATTCCGCCTTGTCTCAGAATTGTATAAAACAGCAAAGCAATACTTACATACACCATTTTTATGTAAATAATATAACACTGGTTGTATGAATGAAATGTTTTTCGATGTTGGTTTAGTCAACCTAGACGAGTTATTCAGCCTTGGCTCGTAATTGTATAAAACCGCAAAGCCTTGCTGTGATTGTTGACGAGTGTTAAGTAACCTTGAGAAATTGTGTTGTCTTGGGTCCAAATAATATTTGAATAGGTTAGGTCACAACTACTGATCACAACAGAGAGATACTCATATACATCCAGAGAAAGAGTTCAAAGTTTGAAGCCAGTACATGTAGACCAACGGCTCTAAAACCGGCCAACTGAGATTTATGCTTTGCTCCATGTTGGATATCTACGGTTAGGCTGTCAGAGATTCATAAGAATACCAAAGCTACCATGACCTTCGACATTTCGCATCTGTGCGATATAATGGTATATCATATACATGTATACATTATTCATACTGCTAATGTATATATATAATATACATATATACATATGTATATGCAGACACTGGAATATATTTATGTATTTTATGTCTGCCTTAGGGAGCCACGTCAGGGAGATTTACCGTGCTATAAAAAAGGTTGTGTGAAACTGAGGTCATGTTAATGTTATAATGGAGCAGAATTAAATTTTGATCTGTTTCTCTGGCTCCCTTACATACCAGAATGGGTTTAATAATGAATAGACATATAGGGAGTTTCCTGTGTATATATTAGCACATACAAGGTGCATTCATGCACTTACGCTGATAATTATAGGCTACTGTTGCATGTAATGCACTGGGTAAACAAATTGTGCCTGTATTAATCTACATTACTTACCAATTAAGCACAAGTTCTCTGTGTGTCTGTATATACCAATAAAGCATCTTATTTTAAATATATATATATATATATGTATATTATATATATTTGTGTGTATGTATATATATATATATATATATATATAGAGAGAGAGAGAGAGAGAGAGAGAGAGAGAGAGAGACAGAGAGAGAGACAGAGACAGAGAGAGAGAGAGAGAGAGAGAGAGAGAGACAGAGAGAGAGAGAGAGAGAGAGAGAGAGAGAGAGAGAGAGAGAGAGAGAGAGAGGCAGAGAGAGAGACACAGACAGACAGAGACCTTTAAATGACATTTTTCAGTAATAGTCGGTTGTTTTGGCTGGGAAGGTAGTTATGGATGATGCTGTTTACGTCTTTCAAAACAGACAAAGATGATTTATGTGAAAGCTCTGCCAATCCCAGTGAACCTGGAAGTAGTCCATTAAGGAATAATAATGGAAGCTGTTGGGTTAATATTCTTGTTTTTATGAAATTTTTCTGTTAGTCTGGTTGCGACAAATGCGGCTCGGTTTCGATTGGCTGCTGGTCCAGACAAATCGCTCCTTGAATTTGGACTGCGTCGAGCTCAAGGTCCAGATGGAGGGCTGTCTGCCTCGAGATATTGTTATATTGGAGGTGAGAGGCACTCTGAGGCATGTTTTGGTGGCTGAGAATATATTTCCTATAATGTTGACTTCTGAATTGACTGTATACATGTCTTTACCTAAACCAAACCTTACCTCGTTCTATATTTCTTACTTCTGTATCGATGTTGTCAACCTGCATTAAGTCACGCTTGTTTAAATGAGTTGGAATTGTTGTGTTTGCAGTGTATTTTGAGAGGTCCTAAAATGGTGCTATATTAAGCGTCTTCAAAAATACATCCATATATAAAAGACTAAGAAGAAGAGTAGTCCCTTAAGCTAGCCCTGAGGCAGCCATTAGTATGAAGTGTGAGCGACTTCATTTTCTTAGGACTCAGCATATGAGGGTGGGTGGCCGGGGATTTGAAGTCCTCTCCCTCCTCATCTCATCTTCCCACCGACAGTGTACGGTCAGTGTACTCGTCATAGCTGAGTCGTCTATGGGAGTGCATGTGAAACAGGAATCTTGAACAAAATTTCTGCTCTGGCAGGGATTTTAACCTCCGACCTGTTGGTTTGATTGTATTGTATTAGCGGGTTCGTATTATATAGGCCTACACGCTAACCACTACACTATCGAGCATCCCCACCCACTCGTACATAATGCAGACTTAATTATCACGAGCCAAACGAAGTGACTGCTACTCTTGTGTTTGATGTTTGGGTTGAAGAAATGCCAGTAATGTTGGATAAAAGTCTGACGTTTTTGTGTCGTTTGGGTTATAAGAAACCTAAAATTTTGTGTTTTAAATTACATATTCTTTCTTCGGTGTTTTAAAATATGGCTTATGATTGGGAAATGTTTTGTTTAGGTTTCGATGGAACGAGTAACGTTTTAGCCGGGAAACTGTTTGGTATTCCTGTTAAAGGGACTCATGCTCATGCGTTTGTTAACTCGTTCGACTCAATGGCCGACATTACACAGCGGGTGAGCATACCTGTACCTTATTGCTTAGTTTCTGCAATTTCTCATAGCTGTTGGCAGTTGGGGTGTTGATAAACTGCTGGCAATGTTGGATTAAAGTTTTCTAACTGTTTTCCACTCTTTTCATGTACTCCAAGCTGCTTTCAGACTACAGAATTTGTGTTTTAACAAAACTCGTTATAGGGAGTCCCCAGTGTTGTGGTAAGGAACCACAATATTACCATGTATTTTCAACTCCAGACCTCTATACAGTCATTGTGCATGACCATTTAGTAGTGCTTAACATGTGGTCGCTTAGAAGCATCGCTTGATCCCGTGGTGTCATTATAGTGTTGAAAATCAGACAGCAAGGGAGTGGACTGGCCATCCACCCTCATATGCCAAGGCTAAGAAAACGAAGGTGCTAACAGGGTTAGTTACAAAGTTTACACAAATTGAAACTACCATTATTTATACTTTTTGATAGTTAGAATGTTGTATTGACATTGATTGTTATCAAGACTTATCACCAGAGTGCAGATATGCAATTGGTTTAATAAAGAATATACTTACTTATTTACTTACTTACTTACTTATTTTTGAATATGTTGTCTTAGATGTTGGCCAGTGAAGATGGCAGCAAGAGGATTGATCTTGTTGAACGTGCCTTACATTGGAGAAAACAGCTGGCTTCTGTCTTAGGTAGAGTATTTCTTACATGATCTCTTTATTTATACGTAATCTGTTGTAAACTGTCTCTCTGTCACCGTCCATCTGTTCTGCCTTCCCTCCATCTCTGTCTTTGTATCTCTATCTCTGTCTGTCTGTCTGTTTGTCTGCCTCTCTCCCTCTCATTTTCGTACTTTTTTATTCAACGTTTTATGTACGTAGGTGACTGAAGTGGAAAAGAAGAGCAGCTCCTTAAGTTAACACTGAACATTAGCACCTTCATTTTCTTAGCCTTGGCATATGAGGGCGGGTGGCCAGTCCTATCCCTTGCTGTCTGATCTTCCCAACAACAATCTATGGTCATTTGACTTATGTTACAACTAGCTGAGGGTGTGTGCAAACATCTTGAAATATCTTTCTATCTGGGAAGGGATTTGAGCCTTACCGGGTACCTCTGTGTTAACAGTCCTGCTTTCTATCTATCTGACTATCAAAAACCGATATAATATAATATGTGATACAGGTTTATGTGATGCATAGGTGTTTGTAGTTCACTTTTATTAGTTGAATTAAAATCTTAACTTGCAGTGTCAAGATGAACAATGTAATGTTGACTTTCAGGCTACCTGCCTACAGAGACCAGCGAGGGAGAGTTGGCCGCCTTTGTTGCTTATTCGTTGGCATTCCCCAAAGAAGTCGTCTGCCTGGTTGATACCTATGACGTCTTCAGGTATCAAGGATTTATAAATGCTGCATCAGCTGTGTTAAAAGCTGGCAAACCGCAGCTCAGTACAAACAGGTTAAATACATTAATATAGGAAAAGAAAAGATGCTGCATCAATTGCGTTAAAAACTTCAAATTTTAACAACACTGATCATGGCAAAGCATGTTATGGTGAAGCATGCTATAACGAAGTCTGTTATAAAGACGCCTGTTATAACGAAGCCTGTAATAACAAAGCATGTTATAATGAAACATGTTATAATGAAACATGTTATAATGAAACATGTTATGATGAAGCATGTTATAATGAAGCATGTTGTAACGCAGCATAATACACGGTCTGTGTAAGTGCCACTGGTAACTTTTCCAGCTATTTTTGGCAATTTGTTTTGATGAACTTCAAGTCGTTTTTAGTGAGGAGAGCTGTCACATGGTACTTTGAGAGTGGTAGAGAAATGTTAGACTACATACATCAACAGGTGTAATCTAGGAATTGTACTTGTTGTTTGGGTTAAAATTCCCAAACAATCCTCTATCATCAAGTTATATAATACACCAAAGACTCATTATAACATGCTGTATTATAACATGCTGCGTTATAACATGCTGTATTATAACATGCTGCGTTATAACATGCTGTGTTATAACATGCTGTGTTATAACATGCTTCGTTACAACATGTTCATTATAACATACTTTGTTATTATAGGCTTCAATAATGCTTTGTTATAACAGGCTTTGTTGTAACATGCTTCGTTGTAACATACTTCGTTGTAACAAAAATTCTGACATAATACAGTCAAGGACGTGGACCCTAAAATGAATTCACCTATCGAAAATACACTCGTGATAACATGACCTTCTCTTACAGTGATTCTTGATATTGTTCCAAAGTGCAGTGCTAAAACGATATTTTTCTCGTGTATGTTACAAATCATAGTCAATGTTTTGCCTGTATTTAAATGCGTGTTTGCTTGACAATACCATTCGTGTCTTCTGTGATAGTTCATTTCTTTTGTTCACTATGGTCTGTTTCAGGAGTGGTGTACCTAACTTCTGTGCCGTGGCCATGGCCCTCAATGAGCTTGGATATCGAGCCCTTGGTGTGCGTCTCGACAGTGGTGACCTTGCCTACCAGTCTCTTGTCTTGAGACTTTCGTTTGGAAAAATAGCAGAAGAGTAAGGCAGCTTTGTCCATTGTAGTGCACATATTTAGAGCACTGTAGAACAGTGCTGCCCAATTTTTGTGCTTTCGGAACCCTAAATATTTTTGATGAAACCCAAACCTAAACATAGCACATGCTGGTATACGAAGCAGAGTGGCAGACCAATAGACCCATATAGATTTAATTAATGACAGTATTGAATAACTGAATTATCTTTTTTAGATTAGAAATTATATTAATTGAATTTACTCACGGAAACCTTGTCTTCACCTAGAAGTCTGATTTATAATGTAGCAACCCATTCAAACAACATTTTTATCCAATTGCCTCATGGGACCCTTGTCATCGCCTCATGAAGCCCTCATCTTCCCCTTATGGAACCCTAGAATTCCGTGGAACACATTTTGGGAAACGCTACTGTAGAAAACTACTTTATGGGAATGTCAAAGGAGTTATTTGTGAATCAAATTTATGGGGAAAAGCATTGTAATAATTGCCATTGCCCATTAGAGGGAGTCATGCAAGAAGCCTCATGGGGTGTCTTTGGTAGAGGAGTGTTGCAACTGAATGATTACCTTATCGTGCTTTCACCGTCCGTAGGAGGCTAGGAAACCAATAGACCCATATAGATTTAATTAATGACACAGTAATGAATAAGTGAATTATCTTTTTTATATTAGAAATTATGTTTAAATGAAATTTTCCCACAGAAACGTTCTTTAGGAGCCTTTTTGTATTTTCGTGTATAGGTTTAAAGTTCCTTGGTTCAAAGACTTGATGATCGTTGCCAGTAACGACATTAACGAGGATACGATTCATTCTCTAAACCATCAAGTATGATCATAAATCTGGTCTTTTTGTCTTGTATTGTATTGTATTGTATTGTATCTATCAATTTATATAGCGCCTCTCGCAGTGCACACCAATCAGAGGCGCTCCCAGTGCGAAAGACACAGAGTCGTTGCTGGCACGTATAATTTAATTCAGGTGGTAAACATTTAGTTATTCATGGTGCACAAGTTTAGATAAAAATGCTAAGGCAGAAATTAATTGACGCAAATGTAAGTTGTCCAGTGAAAACTTTACAAGTAAAATTTATTTGGTTGATAGTGAAATCGACAGCGAGGTCGGATTTACCATTAAGCTAAAAAAACTACAGCATAGGGCCTCGCAATCCACAGGGGGCAATCTTATATATATATATATATATATATATATACAGCCATTCATCTTTCTATTAAAATGCAATATATATATATATATATATATATATATATATATATATATATATTATATATTGGTAATATATATTATATTACCAATATATATATATATATATATATATATATTATATATATATATTGGTAATATAATAGAAGAGAAATGGCTGTCTGTCTATCATGAAATCAACATTCCTGTTATGCGAATTTTCTCACTGCTTCATTCGCCAGATGGCAGCACACATTTCTGTTTCTCTTAGCCACAGGCTGGACTCTTCTTTGCTTGGTTAACTGATTGATTCGGTAGAGGGCAGGGGAGTGGGAGGAGGAGGGATCGGAGGGGAGGGAGGGGAGGGTATAGTAGACAGATTTTCAGACACAGATGAGAAGAATTTGCATGCTTGCTAAAGAGTGATTATTAATTAATTCCTATTCGTGCCTTCAGCTAATGAACCGTTGACTTTTGCAGGGACATTCTATTGATTGCTTCGGTATTGGAACTCATCTGGTCACCTGTCAGAAACAGCCGGCTCTTGGATGCGTCTACAAAGTGGGTTTGATATTAATTAATTTTTATTTGTGTATTGCATTTATTATATGCACAGGATCAAGTTAATCTGAGACGGAGTAATGAGCGTGTGTATGTGCCCAAAGTCATTTCATGGAGGTTCGAACTCAGCTATGGACCACAGACCCAGTCATGGACCACAGACCCAGTCGTGATGGACCACAGACCCAGTGATGGACCACAGACCCGGTCGTGGACCACAGACACAGTCGTGGACCACAGACCCAGTCAGGACCACAGATCCAGTCATTGACCACAGACCCAGTCATTTAACACAGACCCGGTGATGGACCGCAGACCCCGTGCAATACCTCATAGACCACCGTACCACATGTTTACGTTCCTTAGCCTCTTGCTTTTTGTTTGCTAAGTGACTGTGTTGTACCTATACTTTTGTCTAACATGCCATAATTACATAATTACTGATAACATAATTATCATTAGATAAGGTTATTTGTAGATATAATGTCTTTGTCCGAACATCCTTTTATTGAAACTACGATTACTAAAGCGAAAGTGGCCTTAAAGACGGGTACCACTTGTAGGTAATGCCTTCGCATGAAGCAGCTAGTTTTAAAACTGTACTTGGCTGGTTTCTGCACTGGCTGGATTCTGCACTGGCTGACTTCTGCACTGGCTAGCTTCTGCACTGGTCTGAATTCTGGTGCATATATCGAAATGCTGAAATTTATCGACATTTCTTTGTCAAGCCAAGTTGCCGATGAAGGGAGTCCCAATGTTGGACTGCTGCTCTTAATTTAATGCTGTAGCCAAAAATCCTTAAGGTCAAAGGTGATTCCTGTGAAAACTGTTCTTGATAAGAGCATTTAATGAATAAGATTTCCAATACATAACTTTGTCTTCTTTACTTAATTGCTTAGCTGACGGAAGTCAATGGCCAGCCTCGGATAAAGTTGAGCGAGGACGTGGAAAAGGTGACGATGCCTGGCAGGAAGGATGCCTATCGTCTGTATGGCGCCGACGGTCTGGCACTTGTCGATCTCCTTCAGCAGCCGGACGAACCACCTGTTACGAAGGGCTGTAAAGTTCTCTGCAGACATCCATTTCAGGTGATCAGTGGGAAGTGTTTGTTTGTTTGGCGTTAGGATTTGTAATTGTTGTTCAGCCCCACATGGTAATGCTACATTAGTCTTTTAGAAATGCTTGAAAACTGTTTTCGCTTTCCGTAGCTGGAGTTTGAGTGCTGCCAAGCAGATGTCTGAAAGGTGTTACATGAATGCTCTGAATTAGTGAATGGATTTAAGTTTTGAAGGATTTTGGTTTATATGTGATGTTATCATTATTTCCTGCTGTTGTGGTTAAATGAAACTTGAAGAAGTTTGCTGTGGATGGAGAGCGGTGATGGGGTTGATATGTGTTGGATGGATTGAACACCCAGATGGTTGAACAAAAAGAGGCCTGCGATCGATGGATGGGCAAGGACAGTTCAGGAAGGAAGGAGGTGAAATGAAGGTTTCATAATGTTTTTCCTTAATTTGAACCCTTCCAGACGTAGGAAATTTCAATATGGGGAGTTCAAACTGCAGCGAGCTTCGTCAAACTCAGCCTTTATCTGTTTATTCTAAAACCTCTTTTGCTGTCATGTTTTGCAGGAAGCGAAGAGGGCTTATGTCACCCCTGCCAAAGTTGAGCCATTGTACAAATGCTTTTTTCGAAATGGACAGGTACTTCTTTCACCCAGTTTTACAAAGCATTATACTGCAACTGTAATCTGAAATTTGTATCTATAGTGCCTCTTCAATAGGCAGAGGTGCTCTGCAGCATAATTTCGATGGGCAAGTACTTATTTACTATAATTTTCAGCTTATATTAAGACATGTCTTTACAATGTGTTAGATATCAGTGCTTCAGAGTCTTTGTGGGATTCTGTTAAGTTGCTGTGTAACTGTTTAAACGTAAAGTAATTCCTTGTACAACTGTTTTTTTGCTCCTTTGCCTGCAGTTTGATATATTTGGCTTTGACATGGCACAAAGTAATTTTACAGAATTTCTGCAAGATTTGTTATGCAAGATATCTTAACTGATTTTAATTAATCGCTAGTAACAATTGTTCAGGTGGACTTAACTGACGGATCCTGATTTGCCTTTGCTCCTGTTGAAGTGTGAACCCACACAATAATATATTGCATCTCATACATTGTTCTTTTAGTAATCTGTCTTTCATGTCATTGTCCCAGGTTAATTTACATTTTTACTTTTTTACTAATTTACTTTTTTTTAACCATCCGATGCGCTCCGAAATTATGATTTACGAGTAACTTTAGTATAAAAAGCATTGCTAAGGATTCTGTATGGTATGATAAGGGAGGTCTATGGAGGGTGACGCCATGAGTTACCGCACTGGGTGACACCAACCCTAGTGACGCCACTGCTTGCTTTTTATATCCCAGCGTATGCAGGTACCAAATTCTAATGCTTAGTGACAGAGCCATGTGAAGACAGCTTGCTGAGGGTTGTTATATGAAATCCACTCAACAGGTGAGAACCCATAATTTCTATACAAACCCAGCATGCTAATTGAATATACCTGTGTTGATATAAGCATGTAATTATTGAGCAGTTAGCAGGTAACTACCTTTTTCCTTATTCAGATCTGTCAGCCTCTGCCAACTTTAACTGAAATTCGTAGCCGCACCCAAGCATCACTGAAGCATGTACGCATGGATCACAAACGAGCTCTAAATCCAACACCCTATAAGGTAACGACTTAAATATTAATCATTATTGTATTCAGTCAGTTGCGTCTATTGATCACAACTGCATGTTCATTTGAGCTGTGACATCATTATCTTTTAATTTTGTGATATTGTTAAAAATTAATAATAATGTTATGTTATGAGGTTTTTATGTAGATGTGGATAACGACCTATCAATTGCTGTTCAAAGTCTGTCATTTCTGTGGGTGATACATGTATTTACAGACATTTGTTTTATGATTGTCTCATTGTAGATATCAGTTACGGATCAGCTGTACAATTTCATCCATGACTTGTGGCTACAGAATGCACCAATCGGAGAGCTGTCCTAAAATTACTGTTGATGTTTAGCTAGAAACCTCACAACTCTGTTCATCCTCTTTGTTACCTTCATTATTATTGCCAAGCTGCTGGTTTTGAGTTTATGCGCTGGGTTTACGTACGATCATGGCTGATATTGTGTTTAGTATTTATTTATAGCTCAGATGGTATATTTTGCCTATCTGTTTGAACAACCATTTCTGATGTAATGATGTACTGGAGTTGTTATCATAGTTTTAAGATGCCATCAATCGAGTAAGTTTAATTCTGCTGTGGCTTGAAATACTGGATTCGGGGTAAATTTGTAATATATGACGTTCAGAAATGTTTAAAATTCAGGGCCTGATCTCTTCAAGATCCGTCATTTAGGCTCAGCAAAAACTGGTTAGATAGTAATTGGTTAAATTCTTGTTATGTGTAACAACTTTTGTCAATTATATTAATATGAGAAATAGTTTGGGCTAGACTTGTTTATTAGCAGTATTCTGAAGTATTAGCTTTGATTTTACAATACCTTTTATTTAATTCTGTTCAGTATATGGAATTAAAAAAAGTATTAACTTTGCACACAGTATTATTTTGTTTTGGTCAATAGTTAAAACATTTGAAGCAGTGTGCAGCAGTGTTATTTTCGTGACCAAGCATCAGGTGTGAAACAAAGAGAGAACAAGATTGAGAAAGTGATCAAATTGAAGTTTGCCGTAGATTCGTAAGGCCAATATTATAGTAGAGCCGACATTACTTGATACCAGGAACACCAGGACAACAAGGCTAAGTAAAGCTTGACAGACTACATCAGAACTGAGTTGAAATGTGTTGAGGTTTTATGGGTAACAGTGTAGCTGTGGGTAGTGCAGGAAAGAATAAAAAGAGACGTTTTGGTGCCCTATATTTTGACTAACAGCACATACTAGGGAGCAAATGTTTAAGTACTTCCGTTACTGCTATAGTCTCTTAGGATATTTATAAAGCGATTCTAGAATCATTGTAAATGCATGCCGCTTGTTTTGAGAAAATACAGTGAGTTGTTTCTGAAACATTTAAAAAACGCCTGTCAGATCTAACCCTGCTGTTATGAAGTCTCTTCAACTCTTTCTTGGCAATTGTCCTTTTATGAGAAAACTCAGGAAGATGGGTTTAGTGGAGTTCTTGTTTTAAAAAACTACCTGTCGTAAAAGCTCATATTTTGATTTTTCTATTGAGCTTCCTGTTTGCATTCCTGCACGATGTTTAATCATTGTCAATTTGTTTCTGAAATATCCATTTGAGTTTGGTGTCAGCAATGTTAGCATTTCAGATGGATATGATTGGTTTTAAAAAACCCGGTGCAAGTCATCCAACTGACAATTAATTTTAGAAGAATTTTATACAAAAGGGCATTTGCACTTTGAAGACAGGGGCTTCTATCCCTATACAGGGTGGGCGCAAGTTGAGCCCAGTGAAAAACAGGGGGGAAGTGTTTCTTATCAATTTTTATCACACTTTCTGCAAGTTACAGAGTCTTCTTCACTCACAGTCCTGTGAAAGACTCACTTTTCTTCTATAAATTAGTGTGAACCAGTGACATCGTCCGATTAAGTTGCTCGATTAAATTTAATCAGAAATGAGCTAAAACTCACGTTAGAAATATGGGATCTGGGAGAGAGGGGAGGCCCAAAAACCGGGGGAAGGTGTGAAATTGAGCCCGGTTGTTTAGGGGATAGAAGCCACTGTTTGAAGATGTCTCCAACAGTGTTCTTTCTAAAGGGTAAAGAGTACCTATTGACTAACCAGATTTTAAGGCTACAGCAGACATTTGTGAGACAGTTGAAATCAATATTTTTTGTTGCCCCAACTCACTTGATACATTTGACATTGTGGAAGGCATTTTGATATAGCTAGATTAGTTGTGGGTCAGTTTCTTTGGGAATTTCTTGCCGTCTAACCCTGTATTTGAGATTTTTTTTAGCTTAATTGTTTAAAGTATGCATGACAATCAGCTTATAATCCATTTTCTTAGTTCAACTAAGCTGTTTTTTTACCCATTTCTTGCACTTCCACCACATATTGCACTTGTTAGCTTTCACACCATCCATATGATAACCCCTGTGAATAAGCTGGTTCCAGTGACTCTGTTTTTTTTGGGGGGTGGCTGTAGAAACCTCGAGATTATGACGGAGTAATATTTTCTTGATATTCACCTTTTGATTCTATCAATCGCGTTTGCTATATTCTCCTTTAGCTTTTAAGATTGTTCTGTTTCTCCAATCATGGACTGCAACATCTCATGAGTAGAGAATGTGGTATGTTACTAGCAACATTATACTTTTTCATTATCTGATCATTTTTAAGGCTGTTGCTGTGTGATTGTTTTCGTTTCAACACTCTGTTGTCTCCAAAAATTTGAGTGTTCTGTACTACGGTTGCTGTATGATGGTTCCCTTATAGTCTTATACGTTTCCAGATGACTCCATTGAAACCTGAAAAAGCTCTTCATGGATAAAATTGTATGTTATTCTCTTGAGCATTAGATGACCATTGCTGTTCATTTTCTATGCAGTTTACATGTCTAGCATAGTACTACAATATTTTGTTGAAATTTTCTAATGTTTAGACTCGTTTTTATAAGTAGCTGCTGTTGACTTGTCTTTAAATGTGAAGTTTCTTGCCTTTCTGCTGTCGGTGTGTAAAGGGGCTTACTTGGGACTTGCTGTGGGCTTACAGATTGAAGAAGCTTTTATTTCTTTATACTATAAAAGGCATGCATTTGATACTAAGCTTGTTATGGGCTTGCTTATTGGTGCATTGATCTGCTGTTGCATTTGAAATGGTTTTTATAGTTGTTTCATTTTTGTTCATTCTGTATTAGCTCTGCTAATGTATATACCATACAGGTTCTTGGACAGTATCATGAATCAGACCACTTAAGCTGGTTTGTAGAAATGCTTGTGCCAACTGTTGCATTATAAGGATGGATTATTGAGATATTTTAAGACTTACTAACAGTAATCAGTGTGACCACTCCTTGGGATTTTTCCCAAGATCTTGGGATTCTTGGGGTCCGACTTGGGATCTGGGGATTTTAATTAGCAATCTTGGGATTTTGTCTTAGGTCTACAGACTTGTTTTTACCGACTTTTCAACAGAAAAAACTCGCTCAAAATGAAAGATGCTTATTATTATTGTAACTTATAAACATCGTAATTTGTTAATTCAATGCTATGGTCCGGTTTTTTCTTGCCAGTTCTTAGCTTGGCATTTTTGTGAACAATTGTGACTGCTAAAACACATTTCATATTTCATCATAACTTTTTCCTTTTCAATAACTTGGGATTTTTTAGTACACTTTTGGCCAATCTTGGGATTTTTCTGGCAAGAGCTTGGGATTTCAGGAAATGAAGAGTGGTCGCACTTCTTACTGCAACTCCTACTGTCTGCATTATTTTGGAGAATTGGCTGACGTGCAATAAATATTTGAGCTATGGAAATCATGACGTTGTTATTGTTACAAGTACATGTATATGTCTAGCTACGAGTCATTGCTATGATTCTTGTTGTTCCTTAACTGTTTTCTAAATTTATATGAATTGACTATTTTGCATAACGGTTTAATGCTCCCTAATCAAATATTGTTTTTAAGAGGAGCTTTAATGTTTGAATGCAGTTTTTGTACATGTATATTGTTATAATGGATTTTTAAGCTTTACGGGGTTCATAGGATTGCATGTAATCCGTTTAAACCCATGCAGCCAACCGTCTTTGAGTTCATCTGTTTAATGATTGTCATACTTATCTACAACCGTTCTGTTTATGTTCGGAATGATTTTAATAATAAATCTGTATCATCCTTGGTTTTTCAGTATTTTTCCTGAGTCATAAAGAAAGATAAATTAACATAACAAAACGAGAGTTTTAAGTGGTTCATAAGAAGCAGGACGAGCCAGACTTAAATTCAAGGGGAGGCAACTTGGCAAAATTCTGGTTATTGGGGTCATTGGTCAATAAAAGTTAAAGAAAGCACGAGGAGGCAACAAGACCTAGTCTGTGTTAGAACCACTGATGTTTAAATAAGAATGAGTGCCTGAACTACAGTACTGAACGATGAAACTAGCAGAAAGTCACCTGATATCACAATTTCTTTTAATCATTCTAATTGAAATATTTTATCCTGAAGAATTTTTGAGGGTGGGGAATTATGGAATTTTCAGCTGCTATAACGTTTGCGGGTATTGACAAGGAAACTTGTGGGATGAACTATTCATGTGAAGGGAAAATAGGGTCTAAAAAATTCGAGTGCCTTATGAACAGCAGAAGGGTGTTGCAGCCCGCACTTTTGGTTTTGTTTTTAAGTGGCACCTGTGAATAAAAGGGTTCCCGTAAACAACTTTGTAATGGTAGCTATGGTAGTACTTTGGATGATTTTTGTTTGTTTGTTTTTCGTTCATTATTTAACATATTTCTATTTATGTTGTAATGTAATGTAAATCTCCTAAATTTCTCAGCACCACACAAAAGCCACGTAATGGAGACCAGACTAATGACCGGCGCTATATCAACTCAAATATCCGTACTATAGTCCGATTGGGAGGTCAAGTCGAAAAAGAATTGTGCAATGGTGGAAGTAGCCTACGTGGTCATGGGTAGTGCAGGAGTGGAATCAGGATAAGGCAGCTTCCATTTCCAAGAAAAAGGCGCTGTACACGAGTTAAAAACAAATCAATGACAGCCATAAGTTTAATTATAGGTTTTGAGCTGCGATTTTTAATGTTCCTATAGAGCGGGCATTCTTAACATGTCCGGGAAGACTGTTCCAAGAGGTAGGTCCAGCTTCTTCTTGTTTACTGTTTAACGACCACTGTGGTAACAAAGACCATTAGCGTCGCCCTCCTCCTTTATTCAGGCTTGGGACTGGCAATGACAGGGTACGATCAGTGGCGGAGTTAGGTAGGTCCAGTGATAGAGAAGGAACAATTTAGTCTTCAAACCAAAAGATCTTTGGCGAAAATTTGTAGATGACCGAGGGACTTTTAAAAATATTGGACCCCTTAGTGGAAACAAACGGGATTTTGAGCGTTAAAAAAGGGTGAACAGTACCAGTCTATGAGTCGTAATTTAAAAATATCGAAATGTTGTTATTTGCAGAATGCAAAACGCGGTCGGACGGTGTGATCCACAACTCCACTTTAACTCATTTCAATAACTGATTTCAATAACTAATTTCAATCACTCATTTCAATAACTCTTTTCAATAACTCTTTTCAATAACTCCATTCAATAACTCTTCAATAACTCTTTTCAATAACACATTTCAATAACTCATTTCAATAACTCATTTCAATACAGTGGCGGATCTAGGCTATTATTTTGGGGGGGCGAATTCGCCTTGAGTGGAGAGTTGCTCGCGCCAAGGCGCGAAGCCCCAATAACGATTAGGGGGTTTGGGGAGCGTCGTAAGCTCCCCAGCGGGGTCTGGGGCGGAGCCCCAGACGCAAACGCATTTTGCAGCATTTGAGATCAAAGGAGGCCTGTTTTTGGCAATATATTTCGGGGATTATTCAA
The DNA here is from genome assembly GCA_020284085.1 of Aporrectodea caliginosa. Lineage (NCBI taxonomy): Eukaryota > Metazoa > Annelida > Clitellata > Crassiclitellata > Lumbricidae > Aporrectodea > Aporrectodea caliginosa. The sequence goes on from JACEVL010000354.1 coordinate 156,988, forward strand.
TCATATAAATGTATGAAAAATTGAACATAATACGGTTCAAAAGTAAATTACGTGCATTGAAAACAAGCCACATTATTTCACATAAAAAAACCTTTAATCAATATGTCTGACAATTAGTCCATCAACACACTTATACTGCACTGGTCAAAATAACAAATCATTAGTTTCAGACCAAACTGAAGTACTGAACTACCCTTTGAATATCAAAACAACGTACAATTCTCATATAGGCTACTGTTGAACAGTAATTTAGACAACAAATTCCATTAAACGCTTTCTGCTTCGCGCATACCGATCAATGATATTGTCAATATCCATAACAATTTCTCGATGAATTGTCATCAAAGCTAAACCAGTTAGTCTATCTTCGCACATTCGTGACCGGAGCCAGTTTTTCAATCTCCTTAACGTGGAAAAACTTCGTTCTGCAGTGGCAACGCTCACAGGAAGTGTTAGCAAAATGGAAAGCAAGCTGTGAATTGTGGGATATATCACCTTATCTTTTTCACATGCAACAAGAGCATCACACACTGTTTGAGGGAAGCAGCTGACATCAGTGGCAAAACGCAACCACTTTACCCTCCATAACTGCAATTTTCAATAGACTGCAATTTCGTGCATAGGCGGAGACTTGCCGCTTAAGTTGGGTAGGACGGATTATGGATGCGTGCCCGAATGAGGCCGGTGAGGGTCGGTTAGGGTCAGTTTTTATGGTCGTGAGTGTCAGTGTGAGTGTCAGTGTTGGAATTACAGTAGTCTTTAGATAGTTGTTGTGGTCGGATAACAGCGTCGGCTCGATCTTTTTACTTTTTATGGACAATTGGGGGGGGGGCGATCTCTTTTCAATAACTCGTTGGATCCGCCACTGTTTCAATAACTCATTTCAATAACTCATTTCAATAACTCTTTCAATAACTCTTTTCAATAACTCTTTTCAATAACTCTTTTCAATAACACTTTTCAATAACTCTTTTCAATAACTCTTTTCAATAACTATTTTCAATAACTCGTTTCAATAACTATTTTCAATAACTCTTTTCAATAACTCATTTCACAGAAACACAAATAACACACAGAAACATACATAACACACAGAAACATACATAACACACAGAAACACAAATAACACACAGAAACACACATAACACACAGAAACATACATAACACACAGAAACACAAATAACACACAGAAACACAAATAACACACAGAAACACAAATAACACACAGAAACATACATAACACACAGAAACATACATAACACACAGAAACACAAATAACACACAGAAACACAAATAACACACAGAAACACAAATAACACACAGAAACATACATAACATCACAGAAACACACATAACACACAGAAACACACATAACACACAGAAACATACATAACACACAGAAACATACATAACACACAGAAACATACATAACACACAGAAAACACACATAACACATAAAACACACATAACACACAGAAACACAAATAACACACAGAAACATACATAACACACAGAAACACACATAACACACAGAAACATACATAACACACAGAAACATACATAACACACAGAAACATACATAACATACAGAAACACACATAACACACAGAAACATGCATAACGCACAGAAACATACATAGCACACAGAAACATACATAACACACAGAAACACACAGAAACACACATAACACACAGAAACACACATAACACACAGAAACCTACATAACACACAGAAACACACCTAACACACAGAAACGTTGCAGACCCGGTCAGGTCCATTGTGCGCCTACATTCTTTGTTATATGTAACGGTGACATTGTAACCCTAAAACTTCACGTCGGTACGAGTAGAACCGGGTATACCCGTACCCGTGATGACCCTTCCCGTACCCGACCCGACCCGTGAAACGCGTACCCGACCCGTACCTGACCCGCGGGTACGGGTCGGGTACGGGTAAACCCGCGGGTACGGGTATACCCGCAGACCCCTTATCTGCCGTGGCTAAGAAAATGAAGTTGCTAACGCCTTATACCCTTGATTGCCTTAGGACTAACTTAAGGGACTGCTCTTCTTCTTCTCCTTCTCCTGCTCCTTCTGCTTCGAATTCTTCTTCGAATTCTTCTTCGAATTCTTCACCTTCTCCTCTTTCTTCTTTTTTCTTCTTCTTCTTTAGTATGTTTTCAGACTTTAAAGATTCACAGAGAACTCTCTTTGTTTAACTTTGTTTAAGGATGAAAAGACAATGGAACAAAAACAATAGAAGTAAATGAACACACTTACACAGACAAATGAACTAAATAGAAGGTATACTGCTCAAAGCTGATTAGCAGGTAGCCAGGTACAGAAGATACTCCGTTGCAATGAATCTGAAATTAAAGAAGATACTGAGCGTGGGATAACCTCTGGGCCTATGGCAATCGTATCCGCGTCTACTGATAAGTGATGGCGGTGGTGTCTTGTTGCTACAGCAACGGCCTGTTCAGCTGCGGAGGATGGATGTCCGTGGAGTATATAGTTACTATAGCAACGGTCTGTTCAAGTGTTGACTGATGCAGGTGATGGAGTATAGTTACTATGGTAGCAAACTCTGGAAGACATATTGCATAAGAGGCTATCTAATTTCATCGTAAGGGATACGGTTGTATCACGTCAGACGGTGTTGCATAATATATATATATTATTACATTTTATATATTATTACATTATATATATATAAAGTAGTAGTCGAGAGGAGGAGGAGGAGGAGGAGGAGGAGGAGGGAGGAGAGGAGGAGAAGGAGAAGGAGAAGGAGAAGGAGAAGGAGAAGGAGAAGGAGAAGGAGAAGGAGAAGGAGAAGCAGAAGGAGAAGGAGAAGGAGAAGGAGAAGGAGAAGGAGAAGGAGAAGGAGAAGGAGAAGGAGAAGGAGAAGGAGAAGGAGAAGGAGAAGGAGAAGGAGAAGGAGGAGGGAAGGAGGAGGAGGAGGAGGAGGAGGAGAAGAAGAAGGAGAAGGAGGAGAAGGAGAAGGAGGAGAAGGAGAAGGAGGAGGAGGAGGAGAAGGATGAGGAGGAGAAGGAGGAGGAGGAGAAAAAAGAGGAAGAAGAGGAGGAGGAGGTGGAGGGCAGTCTCTTAAGCTAGCCCTGCGGTGGCCATGGATATGAAGTGTTAGAGACTTCAATTTCTTAGCCTCGTCATACGAAGGCGGGTGGCCAGTCCTCTCCCTCGCCCTCACCGTCTTATTTTCCCACTAACAGTATACGGTCAATGTACTCATTATAACTGAGTTGGCTAGAGCTTAGAGGGCGCAGTTGTAACAGAAATTTCTGCCCTGGCGGGGATTTGAACCCCCCGACCTCTAGACTGACAGTCCAACACGCTAACCAGTATACACTATCAAGCACTACCATATAAACCACTCCACAATCTGGACGTCTTAAACGGAAAACTGTCGTTGGTTGTTTCTAGGCGATCTGTCTTTTCTTTCCAGTCCACTTGTCTGTTGTTTGTAGGACGGGATTATCGGCAATTAAAACAGCTAAAGGTTGATTGGTGTGGGTCATCCGGGGTCAAGCTTATCACCGTCGGTCGGTGCGGTGGGGGCGGCTGCCCAGGCCTCCCACGTCACGGTCAAGGCGTGATTTGCCTAGGAGTTATTATCCAGCCGTCTGTCCATCCAGCGTCGGGGAGGGGACGTAGGAAAATCAGTTCCACCCATCCTCACCCATCACTCCCCTACTTTCCCTCCTCCCCAGTCGCACATTATCCGTGACACGACGGGCATTGGCCTGCATGTCTGGGTCATCACCCGGGCAAAGGGGGTGGGGTGGGGTTGGGGGGGGGGTCAACAGCGACCGGAGTCTGACGGGTGAGTCATCTGGAGACGACTACCCTCCTCCTCCCCATCTGACCAGCGGACTGACCGGATACGAAGTGACCAGTCGGTGTGGAACCACCATATTGATCCTGGTAGACGGATGGATCCTTCCAGCTTCTCCCGCGAACGCTGTACTCACAACATCCCATCCGCAGCTCGCAATAGAACGATCGGTGAAAGACAGCGGCTCCAATAGAAACAGACTAGAGGTCGCAGTGCATGGGATATCACAAGATGGTTATTTCTTATTAAAATCGCAATCTCAAATCACAGTCCGGAGTCGTGCAGCATGTATGAATGTATGTATGTATGCGTGTGACACCGTGTGTGTGTGTGCATGTGTTTGTGAATGTATGTATGTACGCATTGTATGTATGGTGTATGTATCATACATACACGCATACATAATGTACGAGTGTATGTATGAGTGTATGTGAGTATATGTGTATTGTGTATTGTATTGTATTTTAGGATTTATAAAGCGCCTCTCACAGTACACATCAATCAGAGGCGCTCCCAGTGCGAAAGTCCCCAAGAATAAATTCATACATTTATGGAATTATGTATGTGTGTATGTAATGTACTTACGTACGTATACGGATGTATGTTGTTACATATTTATGTATGTATGTATGTAACTATGTATGTATGTATGTATGTAAGTATGTATGTATGTATGTATGTATGTTACAGACCAGTTGCATAGCGCCTTTAAGTAACTCGCAAGGTCGCAGTCCAGGTCCGTGACGCAATTCAGACGTAACTATGTCATTACGCATTTTACGAGAGTCTGATAAAATACTTTATTATCGATTTCTCCGAATCGATTCGCATTACCCAAGTTCTTCTAAAGTTTTTAGTGCAGTGCCAGTATGTGTGAGTTTATGAATGTCTATTAGCCGTCGCTGATACATTGGGTCTGCTGTCTAAAATGGTAGTTTATTATGGTACACTATTGACCAAGACGCCTTTAGATATTGACCGTGTTTTGTGTTGTTTGCCAGAGGCTTAGGAAAGTAGACATATCTCGGGTGTGTTAGATGCAAGGTCAAAGCAGCTGCAGCAGTTATCAGTGTTAGCAGCAGTTATCAGTGTTAGCATACACGCTGTTCAAGTTAACAGTTCGGTTGGCAAGTCCTTTTCCAGGAACTCACTGGTCTGGTCTCTCTTAACTCAAATATATGGGGCATGGTCGGATACCCCCGTCAACTGGAGACGGCCCTGACCAATGATTGTGCCATGGCCTCTAAACTCCAGACCTACTGGTCAGATCTTTCCAGCAACCGATAAACTAAAAAAAATTTGAGTTTACATGATTTCTTGAGAAGCAGAACCAGTGACCTTCGTCGCTTTTCATTCATTGCTGTTTAACGACTCTTTGTCGTAAGAAAGGAGGAGGAGGAGGAGGACACTAGTCACGTGTCCTCCTCCTCCTTTTTCCAGTCTTGGGACTGGCACCCCGGTAGCGAAGTTCCTTTGTCCTTTTTAAAGTCTCCTCCTGATGTAGTTCCTTCGTATAACTCGCGCCGCTTTCTCCCTTCCTCCTGCTTCTCCTCCTCTTCTTCCTTCTCCTTTCACCTCTTCGACATCCTCCTAATCTTCCTCTACCTCCTTCTACCTTCCTCTCTTCCTCCTTTTCGTCCTCCTCGTCTTTCTCCTCCGCCTCCTCCTTTTCTTCTTCCTCCTCCTCCCTCCATATCCTCCATCTCCTTTTCCTCTTCGTCGTCCTCCTCCTCCTCTTCTTTCACTTCCTCCTCTGCCTCTGCTTTCTCTTCCTCTTCCTCCACTCCTTCTCTTCCTCCTCCCCTCCTTATTCTCCTCCTCCTCCTTCCTCTCTTCTTCTCTGTACACTAACTCATCCTCACTCCTCTGCTATCCTGCTTCGGCGTATCCGAATGAAGATGAAACCTCGCCAAGTGCAGCGCAGTAGAAGTAGATGCAGACGCCCCGCGTGGCCCTCCCAGCGGATAATCTTCGATGGGTCGAGGCCTCGTTCGCCTCCCTGAGATTGAGCAGACCCCCGGAGAACAAAGCGAGACCAATTACCCAGCCTCCTTAGCGGTCACAACAAAGGCGATCCAGCCAAGTTTTCTCAATCAACAGCTCATCAACATCTTCTCTCCTCTTCCTCCGCCACCTCCACTACATCCAACATCCGACAGACTCCCACTCACACGACCGACTCTCCCTGACGCACTAACACCACACACACGCGCACACACCCACACAGAGAGAGAGAGAGAGAGAGAGAGAGAGAGAGAGAGAGAGAGAGAGAGAGAGAGAGAGAGAGAGAGAGAGAGAGAGAGAGAGAGAGAGAGAGAGAGAGAGAGAAAGAGAGAGAGAGAGACAGCCAGACAGACAGACAGACAGAGACAGAGAGAGACAGAGAGAGAGACAGAGACAGACAGAGACAGAGAGACAGAGAGAGACAGAGACAGAGAAACAGACAGAGAGACAGAGAGAGACAGACAGACAGAGACAGACAGACAGACAGACAGACAGAGGCAGAGATAGAGAGACAGACAGAAACGGACAGACAGACAGACAGAGACAGACAGAGACAGAGACAGAGAGACAGAGACAGACAGAGAGAGACGCACACACAAGTATACACACGCATATACACACATACACACATACACACATGCACTCACACATACACACACACACACACACAGCGTAATGGGAGCATCGGTGTAAACTCTGGACACACAACCACATAGGCTGCAGACGAGACGGATGAAATGACACCCAGGCAGTTACACCATATCACCACCACCACCAGCAGTCGTGCAATCTGACGAGATTACACAATGGCCTACTACGTCAGCCAATCATCTCTCGCCCCCTGCCGTCCATCCGTAGTAGGAGGTATGGCCATCTGGCGGAGGCTGATGCCCGCCAGCTGAGATAATATTGGGTATGGTATAATACCGCTGATTAACGATGAAAAGTCTTTCCGGAGTTACCATTTGACTGACCAGGGGCAGGGAGGTATAGCCACAAACCCAACTACGTTTATATATATATTTTTATATATTTATATGTATGTATATACATAGGTGTTTATACATAGACAGGCAGAAACTATATATATATGTGTGTGTGCTGTATATATATAATATTATATATATATACATAGGTCTTTATACATAGACAGACAGAAACTATATATATAATATATATACTATATATATATATGTATATATATAGTATTATATATATATATATATATATATATATATATATATATATATATATATATATATATATATATATATATATATATATATATATATATATATAGGTCTTCATAAATAGACAGACAGAAACTTTGTATTCGGTGTACGCTGTCTACTGTAGTCTATTCATGAATCAAAATGATTGCAGCTACATGTAGTTCTCACGGTGCTTTAGTGAACGAAATACTCGTTCAGGTTTTTTCGCACGTAGCCGTCTGCTCGGGAAATAAGAGAAATTACTGAGCCCTATAAGGGCACGTGTGGCGTGTGCCAACGAATCGTACATACATACACACATATGCATACACGCAGATACATACACATACACAAACGCGCATTCACGCACATACACGCACGCGCGCGCACACGCAAACATATACACCAGAGGTGGGTATATACTGGGTAACTAATCGATTAGATTCTAATCGATTAGGCAAACAACTAATTCTAATTCTAATCGATTTGCTACAAGATTTTGCTAATTCTAATATTATTCTAATCGATTGGCAAATTTCAGTAGCTAATTCTAATTTTAATCGATTAGGAATTTTAACTAATCAAGCCCATCTCTGACATACACACACCATAGAACGAGTATGCGCATATTACGAATATTAAGATTTGTAGAAATTGACGAATATTGACGAATATTAAAACTGGCCAACGAATATTAAATTTCTAAATTTCTTTTCATTCTTAATTCTTCAAAATTCGGGATTAATTGCACAAAATTCAGTTCCAAAAATTAGACATTATAACAAGAACACTGCACATATTCTTAAATTAGTAGTCTTAAATTAGTTTGTGACGTCATCAACGAATACTTGCGAATATTTACGAATATTAAAAATGCCCTAATATTCACGAATATTTACGAATATTAAAGCCTCAAGTGACGAATTCTCGTTCTATGACACACACGCACATACATACACACACCCACACACACGCATACACACACAGGCACATACATGTACACACACGCACATAATATTATATAGTGGTCGCAAGATAAAGGTTACAAGTACCGCTGTAAAATAACCTGAGTTTCAAGTGGTTCAGAAATTATTTCATTAGTTGTGGTATTTTCATTCAGCTTCTTCTCACGTCCACTCAAACATCAGCTCAACTATCTCCTAATCATTCCTAATGGGTTCCCGTTGGAAATAAAAAAACATGGGGCATTGACAATGTACAGCAAGGAATGTGCTACAGGGAGATAACGGACGGGAAACGTTAAAAAAATTAAGGGCAACGAGAGCGATTACTTCAACAAGTGGAAAACTTGCCGAGAATTGAAAGCGGATAACAAAAAAAGTCATCTGGAAATTTTTACGAAGTGAAACCTTAAATTGGACTGAAGAACAGAAGTTTTCCACCATCAAAACATCCGAAAAAGAGTACCTTGAGAAGTGCATTGAACTAAGCCGGAGAGGTAGCCATGGGTATGAAGTGTTAGCTAGTTCATTTGTCTTCACCGCGGCATGTATGAGAGGGTGACCAGAGGCTCCTACGCCACCCGATCTTCCCACTGCTATTGTACGCTCAATGTACTCATTAATACCATTAATACAAAGTTTACTAGAGGGCGCCAGCGGAGCTGAAATCTCCCGTTGGAAATAGAAATCTCAGGTTATTGACATTTGTGGGGCGCGATGGTGTAGGGGTATGTTCCGTGCCTTGCAGCCGAATGGTTGCGGGTTCGAATCCACCTCAAGCCGCCGCGTAGGGACCCTGGGCAAGTCCTTCACTCGCAATTGCTCATGCGCTTCGGCGTGAAACCCCGATTCAGTGTTCGCGCTGTAGTCGGGAGCGCCTCTGAGTAGAAATCTTGAAGGGGCGCTATAACAAGTGCTCATACATACATACATCAGGTTATCGACGGTCATTCGAAGGTTGTCTGCCATCTGTGTTCTATCGCCATGTCAACCGCAGCGTGCGATTGGGCGGAGTGTAGTATAGGGTGTAACATCACTTGACCTCAGACGACACATAGACCAAAGGAAGATCAGATCGGGGCGCCGCTTCAAGGCATCTGGAGTCAGTTGTGTCTGACGCGTCCTCCTCTCATGCAGGGGTGAAACCGCTGACCCCGCGGGGTCCTATTCCACCTGATTTATCGATTTTCATTCCGACACCCTCCCCGACCGTCCATCTCTGTCGCAGACCGAGTGACCAATCGTTTGATGTTGCCGAACGAGACACGTGTCCTGCAGGTGCTGACTGCTGCACCCCTCTCCTCCCTGGCCGCTCAATCTTGAATCGTGTTTTACATTGAGGCTAAACTCTGCCACTGCCCGCACTCTGGTAGGGCCAGTCCCAAGTCTGGAGAAAGGAGGAAGGAGACGCTAATAATCTTTATTATGCCATATATCCTCGTTATACATCAGCTAGCTACACAGAATTCCAAATCTGTCGCAGTGCCAGTCTCAAGCCTGGATACAGAAGGAGGGCGTCGTCAACAGCTCTGGCACTGGCAGCCATTATAGATGTCATCAAACATTGGAAACTTCTACATCTTCTTCCCCTTACTTATTCTCTTGGATTTATCTTCATAGAACTTCTACTCATCCTGTATTAAACTCCTTCTCCTATTCCTCCTCTTCTCTTTCTTTTCTTTCTTCATCTCATCCTCCTTTTCTTTCGCCTCCTCCTTTTATGATCCCTTCTCCTCCTCTTCTTTCTCTTCCTTCTCCTTTTCCTGCTGCATCTGCTTCCCATCCTCTCCTCTTCCTCGTCCCCGTGATCCTCCTCCTTCTTCTCTTCCCTTTTTCCTTCTCTTTTTCCTCCTGATCTTCTTCTTCGTCTTCATTCTCTTCCTCCTCCTCTTCTTTCTTCTCCTTCTCCTCTTACTCTTCTTCTTTTTCCTTCTCTTCCTGTTCCTCTTCTTCCTTCTCCTCTTTATCCTCCTCCTCTTCGTTGTGGTCCTCCTCCTCATTCTCCTCCTCCTTCATTTCATCCTCCTTCTGCTCCTGTTTCTGATCCTCCTCTTCGTCGTCCTCCTCCTCCTCCCCATCCTCGTTTTCTTACTCCTCCTCCTCCTGCTCATGTAATGATGTAACCGACGTACAACGAAGACGATAATCAAATCCACTCAAATCGGCAGAAGAAGAACGGAGGATATAGTCCGAAAGCAGCGCCGTCTATAGAATCACCTGCGCATCTCAGAACGTCAACATCCCCACTCACATCACTCAAGCAAAGGTCAAGGGGTCAATAGGCCTCAACATATTATCTATCACTCATTCGCTCACTCACTCATTCGCTCACATCACCAAACGACGACCAAGCGAGGCACTTTGTCTCGTCCATGGTGCAGCAGTGTGTGCTATCCGCGTGTAACGGTATAGTTGCTGTTTAACGATACTATGTCATAACAAAGATGATTGACGTCGCCCTCCTCCTTTATTAAGTTTGAGACTGGCAGGGGCAGTGGCGGATTTAAGATTCAGTGCAAGTTAGTTGCTGTTTACTGTCGTTTTTCAAGGCTTGGGTCTGGCACTGCCAGCCGTACTTTCGGCATCTTTCAACATCGCTTGGCGCATACTGGTTTGGTTACTTAAAAATGCATAGGCCTACTGCGTTCATATATATTTCGCAGCAGTCTGAAGAATAGTTTAGATTTTTAAGTATTTATCATTGCAGAAATCCCGTAAATATTATTTTTTATAAAAAAATTATATGAAAATATATTTCGAAATTAATTGTGGTGAAGAAATACACTTACTCAATTATACAAAAATTGCATTGACAACAGCACAAATCATCCCTTTGAAGTTTTGAACTGACATAGCCTACCCACCGAAGCACCGTAGTATGCTTCTTATAATTCCCTCTTCTATCGGATTTCGACCTTGCTTCTCCATGGCGATAAAGTTTTGCAGATTATTATAAAGTAGCAAATACTACAAATATGAAACAAAAAAACAGATGTCAGAAGTGGGATTTGAACCCACGCCCACATAAGTGGACCAGAACACTCGACCCTTCAGCAGGGCAAGGCTTAGCCTTGAGTCTGGCGCCTTAGACCGCTCGGCCATCCTGACACGGGAACTAAGAGCTTGAAGTAGCAGGTTAATACTTTTTCAACGTTTGTTCTTTATAATAACTAAACTGTAGTTGAGACAAGATGGTTAATACGTTCACAAAACCATTTGATACAAGTCAAGAATGTTAACTGGGTTAAAAGACGGAGGAAAGAGCAGTCGCTATGCTGATTAGCTATGGTACGGCTATGTGCTTTTAATTTATTCGCTAGAGGACGCAAAGAGTCCGGCGTTAAGTCTCCGCTCTAAGATCAGTGAATGAGACGGAATAGAAGCCAAGTACGCAGCGGGAATAAAAAAAATGTAATGTAAATGCAATGTAAACATCCGAAATTACCCAGCGCCACACAAAATCGTTGTATGCAAGAGAGAAATGTTGTAACGGATGCGCTGAGGAACCTTTAGTCAATGAAGTGACTTGAGAATTGCCGTGACGTAACTAGAAATTTTCGTTGGGGGGGGGAGGGCTTTAAGCCTTGAACATAGCCCGAGCCTATAGTGGAGCCGGGGGCTTTTCACTCATTTTAGGGGGCTTCAGCTTCGTTTGGGGGGGCTTAAGCCCCCAAGCCCAACGCTAGTTACGTCCCTGGAGAATTGGGGTCATGTCGTGGGGTTTGGGAGTTTTAATGACTGAGCAGAGGGAGAGCGTTCTGTAGGCCCTACTGTTTGTAGCCAACAAGTAACAACATAGGCCTAGTCGGAAAAGCTCGCAAGAAGTCAACAGAGCAGTGGATATGGGAGGAAGTGCTAAAACGTGCGAAGGAAAGCAAACACTATATCCAAGCAACTAAACAACTAGGCCTATTATTATTATTGATTACGATGATGATGACGATGATGATGATGATGATGATGATGATGATGATGATGATGATGATGTTGTTGATGATGATGATGATGATGATGATGATGATGATGATGATGATGATGATGATGATGATGATGATGATGATGATGATGATGATGATGATGATGATGATGATGATGATGATGATGATGATGATGGTGGTGGTGGTGATGATGATGATGATGATGATGATGATGATGATGATGATGATGATGATGATGATGATGATGATGATTACGATTACGATGATTACGATGATTACGATGATGATGATGATGATGATTACGATGATCATGATGATGATGATGATGAAGTTATGTTACTGTTGTTGTTGCTGTTGTTGTTGCTGATGATAAATGACGACGATGGTGATGGTTATGATTGAGCCCATTGGTTAAAAATATGGAATAGCTCTGTGTGTCAATTTCTGAATCAGAAGGATCGTTTTAAAGTTGTTGTCGATATCTTATGGCAGTGTACTCGCTAGCTAGGCCTATAATCTTGGCAGACGAACATAAAATCTCTCAATATACGTATCTGGAGATTATTTAGAAATTTGTCTATAAGACTTTTCAAAATACACACACCTTTTTAGTTTTAAGCCGTATTGTCCCATAATGCCATCAGCATGCTACGAAAAGTAGACTAATTAATCGCTAAATGCGTCTCAGTGTAGATTTCTTGAAGAGGCGCTATATAAATTCTCAGAATGAATGAATGAATGAACGAATAAACGAATGAATTGATGAATTAATGAATTAATGAAAATTTTATACTACCATGCTTGTCCCTGCAGAAACACAAGCAGCCAGACAAACAGACAGACAGATAAACAGACAGACGCTTGACCTTGTCTGTCTGACCCGTGGTGTATACGAGGTCCCTAATGTAAGATACCTGTATCAGCGTCTCGTGTAAATCAGTCGGTCCTCCTCTTTGTTCTCCACCCGGTCTGCCTCGTCAGAACGAAGTATCCTATCGTCGTACCTGTATTTACAGGTACTTAAGCGCCATATAAATTTCTCCACTCGGCTGCCCCCTCCCGGTTGCTGAGACTGGCGCCAGTTGTCCTGGCGACTGCAGTGGCTCTCGGTCTCTTCTGTATAGGGAGCTGTCTGTCCGCAACGACCCCTCCACTTGCCCCCTTCCCTCCACGGAAGACGACCTCTGATAAGGGGTGATTTATATAGCTCCTTCAGTCAGTAACGTTGTTTGAGGAACGGGAGGAGGCGATGGTTCCTTCATGAATCACGCGGTAAGTAGACGGAGGATGGGTGCTTCTCGTCCGACCCCGTCTCTGGTTCCCTAGGCATCGTTTGGGCCGTGTAGGCCTACTACTGCGTAGTTCCTGGCGGCGGAGTTGGCATGTTCGAAGGCGGGAAATGGAGAACTACAAAGGGTTCAAGGTCGTCTTATCATCGCCTGCAGTCTCTTTGCTGTCTGTCTGTCTGTATGTAGGTATGTCTGTCTGCCTGCCTCCCTTACTGTCTGTCTGTGTCTGTCTGTATGCCTGCTTTGTGTCTGTCTGTCTCTGTGTTTGTCTCTCTATCTGTCTGTCTGTCTATCTGTATCTGTATCTGTCGCTCTATCTGTATATGTCTGTGTCTCTGTCTGTGTGTGTGTCTGTTTGTGTGTCTGTCCGTCTGTCCGTCTCCCGTTACGGAAGGGTGTGAAGCGTACGTAAGATGTCAGTTGGTATCGGATACCCTACGTATCTCGCTGGGTGGCGAAGTCGCTGTCTGATCGTCGTTTTTCATCGTCGTTGTCATCAATGTAAATCTCTGTAGTCGGCAAGTATGCAGATACTAGTATGCATACACTAGTATGCAGATACTAGTCAGTATACCATATAACATCCATGCCATCTTCAGCTGTCGACGAAATCCGTGGGTTGGTTCCACGTGTGTGCGTGGGCCCGCCACTGGTGATTCTTCTAGATTACTGTGCAAAATTGTTTTGCTAACTGATGTCGTATATTCGTTCGCAATCGGATACAAAACTGACAAGAACAGTGTCGTAGAATTCTCTCCGCACATGAGATGTCAGTATTCTGGCCAAGCAGAGAGGTCTTTGGTGTTATTTTTTATTATGCATTTATTAAGCGCCACTATCTAATGACGAAGCACCAATGAATGGCTCGGAGGAATTGCGAGTGAAGAACTTGTTCATGTTCAAGGACCCCACAAAATAACCGTCTCAAGGAAGGCGCTCGGGCCTCGAACCTGTACTTTCAGCGTTACAGGCGAGCACCAGAGAGTGACATGGGGAATTTCCCCGCGGGGAAACCGCGGTAACCGCGGTAAATCCCGCGGTAATGGGGACAACAATTGCGGTAATACCGCGGTAATGGGGACAACAATTGCGGTAATACCGCGGTAATGGGTTTACTCGCGCGGTTATACCGCGGTAATGGGGAATGAGCCGGCAATAAACCCGGCTGATGTTAAGAACTTGAGAACTGATCAGGAGATTTTTTTATTTCCTGAAGCACTTCTAGTCAGAAATAGTCAGGACTTGGTTAATGCAAACTGTCGATAAGATAATAACAGACTAATGCAGTCAGCAATACAAATAACTTTGTGAGCTAAAACATGTTATTTTTCAAATTTGAATTGGTGTAAACTTTTTGCGGGGAATGTGATGTCTTCCTGCGGGGATGGGGAGAAAACCTGCGGGGATGGGGCGGGGATGGGGACAAACCATGCGGGGATGGGGAGGGGATGGGGAAGATTTACCTGCTGCGGGGCGGGGATGGGGACGAGATTGTCTCCCCGCGTCACCCTCTAGCGAGCACTCTAACCACGCGGCAACGGCGTTCTACGCATGTTGTTTCTGCGTGAAGTGCAGTGCACATTCAACGATTCTCTGACGGAATTTGAAGGGCTTACATATGGCAGAACTGAACGTGCACTCTACGGTGTAGTCCAGCTCACTCAGGTAGGCCTATAGAGCTAATAGCTTTCATTCGATGAAGTTGATAAGGTTTACAGTGAGCACTGACGAAATGTGACTAAACACTAAACAGGTCAATAAATTGTAGCATTTGCTACAGGAAGAATTAACTCGTTTATTATATTAAACTTTACTGTTATAATTATCAGTAAAACTAATTTTCAATAACTTGGTTGCACCCAGAAAAGAGCCCTAATATCTTAACTTTTCTGCTACTATTTCATAACTGTGTATGTCAAGCGCCGTGCGTTTGCCAGCGTTTAATAAAAACACACTTACTTACTTACTTTCTTGCTTACTTACTTACTTACGACCATGTCTGATATCGGTTTCACTGACACTAATGTTCCTACACATTATTATGCAGAACTGATCAAGTCCTTGTTACTTGAGATGGTCAGTTTCATTTAGTTGCATGTCTATATTTTCTAATTCAAAAGAGCGAACCTCAACCAAAACCTGAAGTTCAAACAAAGATGCCAATGTTAAAAGGTTATATGCATACGTTGCGCATCACAAGAATACTCCCATTGCTACACCAGGGCTGGATCGACTTTTCAATATTATTGTCAGTTTTATGTTCATAATAACACAACTAAGACCGACAACTCTGCCTAAGAGCCCAGGTCAGGGCTATCGTCATCGTGTCCGATAGTGTATCTTACAAACGCTGCACTCATACTGTACAAATATTGATGTTACGATGGAGTTATGTTTAGGCAGAAGACGGTAGCGGTACTTGAGTAGTACTCTCGTAGGCCTACTAGTACCAAGTACTACAACTTAAACACTGCAGATAGCCTATAATGCTATTATGACGGATATGTGCACAAGGCAAGAAAAGGTTACTAAGAGGTCAATGGAAACTTATTTTCATTGGTTAGAGTTATGTTTGTAGTTTGGGCTGCGAGACAAAATTTGTAGCGCATTTTCAAGATATCAGAGGCAGGTAGCGATCACAAGTCATACGCTATCCGTCTATTATTTACAGGTCTCCTTATTTATTTTTCAATTTCATTTTTAGGGACAGCGCGAACGCAGTCCCCACTAGCAAAAATTGTGCACTCGACTCACCCACATTTGGGGTGATCGCAGGGGTCAACCCGATCGAAGTGCAATGAAAGGGCCTCGCCCTGGGGGCACTGCCTGCTTGATCACAGTATCCCCTGTGCCAGGTAAGTATGATTTCCCAAGGCTACTTGCAGTACTTGTATTTTTAATTGCATGCCAAATAAAGGTGTGTTAGGATGTTTTCGTTTTAACTTATGGTGTATCATTCTTTATCAAAATGAAGAATACAGAAACATATGTTTTTGTAATTCTTAATTTATCATACCTGAAACAAGCATAATAAGTGAGATTTATGCTTTGATCGTTTTGTAAACAAATGTACGAAGAGTTATAGTTTGGCAGCCGGGCGCGCTCTGCCGATTGAAACGGAACCTTCGAGGCACAGCTTGATGGGTCCCTCTGGCGATTGAATTGGAACTACGACAATTTATCGCACTCTATATAAAATAGACAATAAATTTTTGCAAATAAGTCGAAAACTATCAGTCTGTGCAGACAGTTTAGCGGATCGGCGACCATAGCTTTGCGGAGCGATGTCCATCCGCAGACTATCACCTCTGCAGCTAGGACGGTTTGTCACGTTGTGCATTGCGACACAATTCGGTAGGCCTATACAGAAGATTAGCCCTGGGACTATTATTACTTACTTACTTACTTACTTAATCCCAGATTAGCCTAAAGACATTGCCTAAGGCGATTCGTAATTTCGTAGGCTTGGCTGTTAATATAAAAAAGGTTTATGACATAAGCCTACGAGTATTTACATATAAAGTCGTGTTTGCACTCAAGTGCAGATGTGGTTTTACATAATGCCAAGCCCTACATTCACAGATCTTAGTCTAGAGGACATTATAAGGTCATTGCTAAACATAGGCTAATAAAAATAGGATTGGCACAGGGACTCATACAGTTGAAGAGGTATCCTTGATAGGATAGATCAGACTGTTTACAAATGACCCACACTCGAAAGAAACTTAGCTAGTGGCGTCACTAGGGTTGGTATCACCCAATACGGTAACTCATGTTGTCACCCTCCCATCGACCTCCTCACTTACCAGACCATACAGAATCCTCAGTAATCAGTTATGTTTTTGTAGGCCTACCTATGTTACTTTAGGCAAATTGATACATTACATGTAACATGTAGGCCCTAAGCTGGGCTTGCGAAAAATGCTTTTGTTGTTATATGTTATTGTTAATTTAAAAATAATAAATTTGTGCTGAAACTCTGCAAAAAATATTTTTAGCGAGTCATGTCTAACGTTGTCATTTTAGTGTCACCCCTCTGAATGTGTCACCCGGTAGGCCCGAACCCTCGCACCCCCTAGTGACGCCACTGAGCTATTGGGTACTTAGCATTTTTATAAACAAGCTTTTGCATAGTTTCCCCACTCCTTCCGGTAAACTTTATCCTCTCTTCAAAGTGCACATCACTGGCCTGCAGGTTACGTTAGCTATGGGCGTAGGCCACCACTGCCCCCGATAAAACAGACCTCATACTTACTGCACCCAAGAGCCCACAATAGGGTAATACCACAAGCGGACACTTTGGCACGCAAAACATTTATATTACGGATGATTTACGCATGCGTTTAGGGCTTTAGGCTAATGCCGAGGATAGATAGCACACCAAAACTTTATGACATGTTAGGTTCGCCCTACACATAAATGTGATTCTCTTGTAAACCAAAATGCGGTTAGCAATTGGTATAATAAAGGATATACTTACTTACTTGACTTACTTAAATGTAAGTCTCAGAAATTTCTCAGCGTCTCTGTACAGAAGCGCGTCAGAGACCACCTTAAATCGGCACTAAACCATACGTGTCCCCAAGAACGTGGCAGTGGTTATTTAACAATTCTTTGCTTGGCAAAATATAGAGTCGATTTTTGGCGAGGACGTTCTGATTTTTATACGGATTTAAAATCATTTCGCATCACTAGCCTATTCTATTTAATTAACGTAACCAGTCACACTAACTTTGGCAGGTAGGCCTATACATAAATCATAAATGTGTTTATAATACCATTGAGGTATAGGCTACATTACCTCAATGGGCAGCACCAAAGATTTTAATATGGAGGAAGATGAACTAATAATGACAAAACTGCGAAAGAGGGCGCGCAAGGGCTTCTGGTCTATCCCGAGGTGAAATAACACAGAGTTCCTATCTCTGCAATGTTAAATAAAATCCATCGGTTAAAAGTCGTTTTAATCGAAGACCTTAATAGAAATTAAGCATTTTAGCCGAGTAGAAAGTTAAGTAACATGACGCACTATTGTGCAGCCTGTAACTGTGGTAATGCCAGCGCAAAGAATTATGGAATTTCGTTTCCGCTTCCCAAGCGAAACTACACGGTAGGCAGAGAACGGAAACTTAATGATTTCACCTTTGGATAGACCAGAATGTACCACGCGCCCTACAATCGCACTGCGCAAGCCAATTTTCTTTCAGTAGTTTATCTTCCTTCCTGTTAAAATCTTTGGGCAGCACTAGCGTTGTAAAAAGTTTGTCGTTAAGATGTCGCTAAATACTGGATACGGCAAATAGTTGAAGTTGACTCACACAATATTCAATGTCCTCGTTCAACGCTGCCGACAGCCAATCAGATCGTTGGGCTTTGCACCTTTAGGAATTCAGCCAATCAGGTGACGGGATACCCACGCTTGTTGACGTACACGGATTTGGCGAGACTTTAAAGATACTTATATTCTAGATAACTATGGATTGATTCATCATTCTAATTAATATTCTAGATATCTATACATCATAAACAGTTTGAGTGGATGACACACGTTTTACCCGGAGTACCAATCGGTGATTGTTTTGGGAATTTTTATTCGTGTGGCGCGCTCTAGTGACTTCCTGGTGGGATTTTACAACTGGTAATTGCTCACCTGTGACGCATTGACTGAAGGAAGGAGGATTTTATTACAAGACGCAGTAGTGATTGTTAACACGTGTGTTAGAAAAAAGCGAATTGAAAGTCCATGTAAAGTTCACAGAAAGTTGATTTTGCGTTCGTTTGATATAAGAGATAAATTTCCTCAGCGAGATGAATTGTCTTACAGTCTGAATATCTCCTGAGCCGACAACAACGGAATTTAGGACAATTTCCAGACCAGGTACCGGTGCTATGACCGCGGAAACGCTACGACTGTGGAGCGAGGCCGTCAAGGCTTTCGATGCGAAAGACCTGGAAAAGTGTCTGGAGCTGTTCCAGGCGATGTCCAACCCAACTGCCCAGATTCTCTACAACTCGGCCGTTGTCCTCAGTCTGCTCGGGCGCCATGAGGAGGCAATTCAGGTAACTGGGCCTCCCCATTCGACATCATAGACAGGGTGCATTTGCATTACGCATATCAGTGTGATTCTCGTTAACGATAACGATAACGAAAATGTTCGTTAACGAAAATAAAATGATTTCGTTAACGATAACTATAACTATGACTAAAAAATATCATTAACTATAACTATAACGAAAATAACAATAACGAAAATTCATCTTCATTTTCGTTAATACAAAAAATAAAAATAGGAAGTGCAATATTGACGATTCGACATAAATGAGAACGAAAAATGCGATATTTTTATTATGCAATTTGTCAGTTACTTTGGAAACTTGTGTATTCGTGAAGCTGAAAGCACCCATGCTTTCAAAGGCTTTAAAAGCTCTGAGCAAATTGTGTTAATACGTGCAATTTTGCTTATAGCCCTAATTATTGTAACTAAGTAGTAACTAAAATTAACTAACATAAAAATCCATTAACTATAACTATAACTAAAAAAATACTAACTATAACTATAACTAGAATAAAAAACCATTAACTATAACTGTAACTATAACTAAAATAAAATCTGTAATGAGAATCACACTGATGCATATAGACTATTTATAGAGTCCAGTTCTAAGGGCAGATTCGAAGGCGTAGCCTATACTATAGTGGGGGTACACCCCAAACGGACTGTTATTTTGTATATCAATGTAATTGGGAGGGGACTGTGTGAACTGGTGTGGTATCTGTGCATGGTTTCACTTCCTTTATACTGACGACATGTAGTGCAGTGGCGTCACTAGTGGATGCGAGGGGTAGGGGCCGCACAGGGTGACACCTTCAGAGGGGTGACAACAATATGACTGTCTAAAAATATTTTGTGCAGAGTTTCAGCAAAAATTTATTATTTTTAAAGTAACAATGACATACAACAACAAAGGCACTTTTCGTAAACCCAGCTTAGGAGGGCCTACGTGTGCTGTATCAATTTGCCTAAAGTAACATTAGTACGAAAACTTTACCTGAGAAATGGTCACAAATCCTTTTTTGTGTGTGTTTACATGCAGAGATAATATGATGCAAATTGTAAACTCGTTTACATCTGCAGAAAGGGAAGTACTGTTTTGATAAATCGAATGAAAGATTAGTGTAGCTGTAATGTAATGTTTGAGGGTTGTAATTAATGCTAATTAGATGTTTTATGTTCTCTCAGAAGCTGACAGAAGCTGTAGAAAAGAATGGCTACCTGGCTGCTGCCTTCTATCGCAGAGGCTCTGCCTACTTTCTACAAAAGAGGTCAGACTGATGCTTTTCTTGCTATGCTACATGTACTTCATATGTCCCCTTCATCAAGGTCCCCCAACATCGACATCGCAAAGGATAATATACCAACCCAACCGTCTATTTACCTTATTCCTTGTTCCCAGGACCGCTAACCCCCCCCCAACCAATAGCCTGATGAGCAAAACATTTATTGTTAGGATGCTGAAGCTAGTGTATAATTTTATTTATGTATTTGATTAATTAATTTAATTGATTTATGCATAATATGGTCTTTAAATTTTATTTTTTTATTTTTATCATTTTGTATAAATGTACTGATTTTTGATTGCCCTTCAAATTGATGTGTTACGTTAAGATACAAGGAAGCAATCGAAGATTTCGAAAGCTGTGGACGCCTCTTTCGATCATCGAATCACATCAACTACACGCCGATGGGTCTGACCTTGAAGCTCTTCCTGTCTGATGTTAGTTGCTTCTCCTTTTCAGTCCAAAAACAGATAAGATAAAATAAACAGATAACAGATAAGACAAGGCATCTGATATAAGAAATTATTAATGTCCCACTTAGCTTTAATTGAATGACTGATTTAGAACAGTTGTCCTATGTTGTCGTGATGAGGTCTGGGTAAATAATGCTGAAACATTATTGCCAGTAGTTAAGAGCACTAACCAATTGCCAATAAAGGACTGACATATGCTGGTAATAGACATTGGGGAGTGTTCTGTTAAGAGCACTTAATGCACTGACCATTTGCCTGATAAGGAGACCTATGAAAGCAGTTGGTCAATGTCTTTGACATCTGACTACTTGTTAAGAACACTGACCAACTGTCGATTCCGTTGCCTCTTAAGTAGCCAGGCAGTTGCCTGTTCAAGGTCCCTGTAGGTCCTTATGGTAATTCGCAATTATGGATAGTGTGTATTACTTGCAATCTCTTAAATCTGAACCAATCAAATATGCATGAAAATATTCAAGATTGAATAACATTTAATGTTGTCTGTTGTAAGCTAGATAAAGCTCTGAGTGACTTTGTGGTACATGGTAGCAGAGTATGGATTTGAACCTTCTGCACTGAGACGGTTTCTGTCTCGGGATCTTGAGCAAGTTCTTCACTCAAAATACTAAGCACTGTAGACTTATGCTTGGTCGTTAGATTGAGGCTTTTAATTAAGGCGTAATAATAATAAATAATAATACTTTGACTTGCTATTTCTTTCTATTTTGTAGGTAAATGTTAATTGCGGAGTTTGTAACGTGTTGAACGGCAACCTTGTGAAAGGCGTTGAACTTCTGCGGTTGGCTCAGAAAGATACAAGCGGAAGAAACATTTCAGTTATTGAAAAGATTCTCAGTCAACTTGAGCAATTCAAAGTAAGACAATCTCATAAACCATACAGAGACCCTTTGAAACACTGTGAAATTTGTTTCAAAGGCTTGATTAATAATAATAATAATAATATCTTTTCTTTATTGAAGCGCCTGACAAATGCACTGCGCTGTACATTTACATGTTATGGAATTTAAATCTTCACTACTAACAGAACAGACAGCCTGTAATACAACGGCGCTAATAGCAGCCTACAAACATATCCGCCCAACGGGGCTCGAACTCGGTACCTCTCGCTCTCTGTGCCAGATGTTATCCAATGCGCTATCGGGCCCCCAGCATGTGTGTGTGTATGTTTGTGCAGGCGTTTAAAAGCAACATGAATTACTACTGCTGTAGAAAGTAAATTAAAACTTATCCAGTGCTTTCATTCAATGCCAGTAACTCTTTCTGCTTTTGTAGACTTTAAGCTTCTGTATTATATGTCCTTTATTATGCCACTTTAGTGACTTTACTAATATACGCATTAATATAATGTGCGTAGCATGTTATAGATCTAGTAAGTGAGGATACCATTTCAAGTGGAAGCCATGTCATATTGTCTTCTTGTAGTTAGGTTGTTTTAAAGCTGAATTAAATCAGACATCCAAATATTGTACCCGTCATATACATCAGAATATGTGTCTTAACAAAGTATATTAAAAGTGGTTTTGGTGTATGTAGGTATTGGTCATGTGTCTGTACAGTAGCATAGTGGTTGCGATGAACCTCTTCTAAAGTTTGAAGAATGCTGACCACTCGTTTGTTGTTAAATACAGCATGCCTATGTGGACTGAGCCTTCATCGGCACATGCGTAGAAGGTAGAAACTTGCTAAAAAACCTTGTGACAGAGGAAATGGAGATAAGCACATTCACAAAGTCCTCACCCGAATAGTTATTGTTTTTATTGTGTTTTTGTTTCTAGGCTGATGTCAATGCAACATTAATTCCACTGTCCGATGTGGCTCCTCTCTTCAGACCACCCAAGATTCTCCCCGAAAAGCCTTATGATTTCATGGGAAAGTCTAAGGTAATGCGATAATATGTTGCAACTTGCCAATTTACACATACGTGTACAAACACACACACCTACACACACACCTACACACACACACATACCTACACACACACACCTACACATACACACATACCTACACACACACCTACACACACACACACCTACACACACACACACACACACACACAAACACACCTACACACACACACACCTACACACACACACACCTACACACACACCTACACACACACCTACACACACACACACACACACCTACACACACACACACACACACACACACACACCTACACACACACACACCTACACAAACACACACACACACACACACACAAACACACCTACACACACACACACACAAACACACGCGCGCACACATCAATGGAATTAATTTAGGGTTTTATTAAGTGTGGTAGTTACTTCCTCTGGTTTCCTCTTCTGCTTAATAATTTTTGTTTGACTAATACTTTGAGAATTCATTGCAGAATGCCAGACCTATAATTATGCTAAACTTTACATAATGGGCATTGTGTATTCATGGCATCAAAAAGTGGGAGTTGCAGTACTCCCGATCCAATTGATAGAGGGCTTGTCTTGTAACTCGCCTTGGAGAGTACGGCCTCCCCTCTGAGACTGTCACTGTGTAGGAACCTTGAGCAAGTCTTTCATTCACAATTGCTCACCACAATCAACTGATGCTTGGTCATTAAATAGTGGTGCTTAATAATACAATAACTGATACAATAAATGTTATTTATAACAATTATTCATAGAGGGGGGAATGAAAAACCTATAAGCCTAAACAATTATGCCTATGACATGACTTACATATTGTGTACCGGTAATAGTATGCAGTGGGAACATTTTTCAGCCTATTATAAAAGACCATGCCATTTTATTTAGGTCTGTCAGGCAGTAGAGTTTCAGAAATCAGCATAGATGCTGTACAATTCGTCAAATATAAATTTAAAGATGTGCATACGATAATACTGTTAGAATGCTTACATTGACGAATGTTCGAATGTCTTTGGTCTTCATTTACAGGTAATTGCTTCAAAAGATGCAGAAAATTCGCCAAATAAACCCAATGAGGTAAGCTGAAAAGTGTAGAAATAATAATAAAAGTAATTAATAATAAAAGAAATTAATAATAAAGAAATTAATAATAATACGACGGAACATTACGAACTTGCTCAAGGTCTCTTCACAGTAACAGACTGAGTGGAGTCTCGAACCCATACTCTCCTTGTTACAGGCCAAGCGCTCTAGCCAATAGGTCACCACACCCCACACACCTAAAGCTACAAACATGCATACACACACCAGTGCACTGTTCATGGTAACTTAACAGTATGTCTGAAATTCGTCTATAGGTCAACAGCGCTTCCTGCGTCGATGGTCGAGAAGTGTCACCTGAAACCATGGCTTCAGTTCCTCCACCACCGGCCAATGCTCCTCCTCGAAGACCTAGTTTGCCAGGGCAGAAATCTGATCTACCACCACCGTATTCACAACCAGAGTTTCCACCACCACGGTCGTAGACCTGGAGTGGAAGTTGGAGCTGAAAAATCTACAAAATATCTATGTGTTGACACTGGTAAATTGGGCCGTTAAAATGTCCAGATCTGCACATACTTATCTACTTATATGCATATGCTTATACATAAAATGCACGTACATGCATACTTATATACAATACACATGCATATATACATACATGCATAGTCGCTTACATATATTAAATATTCATGCATTCACACACCTACATTTACCAGTGTCACCCTAGATGTTTTTTGCTAACGAAATAATTTCGTTTGTAATGATGCTTAACATCATAATAGGCTAGTGCAGAGAGCGCCTTTCATGCATACAATACATTTATATGCATACATACAATATGCATACATACTTATACTTAACGAACGAACCTGCTACGTCTTAACGATTAAAACTAACAACGACTCGCACTGCGAAAATGTTATGCAATAAGTAACGGCACTTTTATAACCAGTGGTCTTTTTTTATATGCAATTTCCATAATCTTGTTTTTGCACCCTTTCTGCAGTGCTATACAAATCGTCTTATTATTATTATGTTCTTATTATTAGAAGTTTATTTACGGTGAATTTATCAAATTCAGGGTAAAAGATGTGTTATTCTTTTGCAACTGCTCTCATTGAATAGCATTCCATTTTAAATTAGCCTACAAGCATGACTTTGGATAAGAAGTCGTGTATAAGGTCAACCAAGGGATAGTTTTTATTTGTTGAGTTTTGACATACTGCTTAGCAGAGACCATGGGTTTAATGCCTTGAATATTACCTCAATGGCACTATAGAAGTTCTTGGATCAGATTATTTGCTTGTGATAATGAGTATTAGATGATAATCAGGACCGTAAATCTGTTTCGACATGTGGGATGGGAAAACTGCCCCTTCAGAAGGGTGTATAACTGTATACTTCCGTAATTTTTAACCCTATATGGCACACTGTGAATCCTGGGCGACATTACTGATCACGGGATATAAATTGTACGCTGT
>JACEVL010000354.1:190000-192500 GCA_020284085.1 Aporrectodea caliginosa
ATTGGACGGCGCTTATTCAGGCAGCAACGAGCGACGGCTATTAACGCTAAGTCCTCGGCCGCCGCCGCCGTCGCCGCTGCCTCGGTCGACCGACGGACGGACGGGCGAGGGGCCGAGGGCGCTGGCGGGCGGGCGGCGAGTGGGACCGATTGAGCGCCGGCGGAGAGCCACCCGGAAATTTATCACGGCATTATATTTTCGCATGCAATTTAGCACGTCTGCCAATCACGGCCACAATGGTGCAGAATGGGAGAGAGGGGAGGGGAAAGAGAGAGGCAGGGAGGGGAGAGGGAAGGATAGAGGAAGGTACGGAAAGAGAGAGAGGGATGAATGGAGAGAGAAGCAGGGAGAGAGAGGCGGGGAGGGAGAGAGGGAGGGAGGGAGGGAGGTATGGAAGGAAAGAGAGGCAGGGAAGAAGAGAGGAAGGAAGGGAGAGAGAGCCAGGGAGGGAGAGGGAGGCAGGGAGGGAGAGAGAGAAGGATAGAGGGATGTACATCGTATGGAAGGAGAGAGAGGGCGGAAGGAGAGAGGCAGGGAGGGAGAGAGAGAGGCAGGGAAGGAGAGAGGGAGGAAGGGACGGGAAGAAAGGGAGGGAACGGGGATGCAAGAATGAGAGAGGGGAGGCAGAGGCGTTTAGAGAGAGAGGCAAGGAGCGAGAGAGAAAGAGGCAATGAGGGAGGGGAAACAGAGGGGAGGAGAGGGAGGCAGGAACGGGGAGAGAGAGAGAGGCGGATGGAAAAACGGACGGAGAAACGAAAGAAGGCAGGCAGGTGCAGACAGAGGGACGAATGGACAGACGGACAGACGGACATAGACAGGTACAGCCGGAGACAGAAGTGAGAGAGGGAAGGAGCGAGTGTGTGTGTGAGAACGGGTGAGTAGTAGGATGGAAGTATACGGGTGGATAATGACTGGATAATGTGGATATACACACGCTTTCGGGAAGGTGCATTTAGGCAGACACGCATGTGTGCATCAGTAGTGTAATGGGCTCTGTTGGTCAGTTGTTTGGTTGGCAGGGGTTGGGGTCCGGGGGGTTATGGCCGGTTGAGGGTGTTGGATGAGGTGAAGGGTAGTCGGTCGCGATTCGCCTTGTTTACCCAGGCATGGTGGATGGCTCGTTTTATGGTGAGGATCTGCTGAATGAGAAAAGAAGATGCATGGTATATGGAGAGTGGAGAAAAACGGAACGTGAGGACTATAAGATGTGGAAGAGGAGAAGGGGTGTAACAGTAAGAGGAGGAGAATGAGCAGGAGAAGAAGCAGGAGGAATGGAGGAGGAGGAGGAGGAGGAGGAGAGGAGAGGCGCAGGAGCAGGAGGAATGGAGGAGGAGGAACAAGAGGAGAAGGAGCAGGAGGAAGGGAGGAGCAGGAGCAGAAGGAGGAGGGAGAGGAGGAACAAGAGGAGAAGGGGAAGGGGCAGGAAGAGGAGCAGGAGCAGGAGGAAGTGAGGAGCAAGAGGAGCAGAAGCAGCAGAAGGGGAAAGAAGGAGCAGGAGGAAGGGAGTAGTAGAAGAAGGAGGATAAAGAGGAGAAGGAGCAGCAGGAGCAAGAAGAGGAGGAGAGGATCTGGAGGATCACTAACAGGCAAGGGGATTCATTCATTCATTCATTCCGAGCATTTATATAGCGCCCCTTCAAGGAACCTACTCAGAGGCGCTCCCAGCCCAGCCGCGGCTAAACAATGAGCAACAGTAGGACGGTAAGATGTAAAGAAAGAAGAGAAGAAAGAGCAGCTGGAGACAAAAGAAACTGATTCTGTAATCAGTTTCTTTAAATTATAGGAGATTGTAATATAATCCAATCTGATCTGATCTAATCCAATCTAATCGGGAAACTTATATAACAAAGTGTTATCGGATTTCGAATTGCTTATTCTGCGCAAGCATCATTCGATGGCCGCTCTTAGACAAACCCGTTTTCCAAAATTTGTCTAACCACAACCAATATTGCGAACCGTCAAGCACTTACATCTGAGGCTCTTTGTCAACTTACTTACTTATGTATATATATATATATATTATTATATATGTTTATTTTATTTTGTTTCCTACTACGATAAACACATCAAAGCAATAGAAATGCGAGTGCACTTTCTCACTTTCTTAATCATCCATTCTCCATCGAGCTATACGGTTGCTGCATGCAGTGTCTCTGTTGGACGTTAATTTTGAGAGTTCCAATCGATTGAGGAGTGCCTGGCTGGCACAATAGGAGTGGCCGCCTGAGCCGATCAACTGGCCTAGGATCGTCATTAGATCGCAATCCAGTTAATAGCACTCCTGCCTGAGATGCGGCAAATAAATCGGTTCCTCGGTTGCGCGCCGAAGCAAAGCCTGACCTGCGATTAGCGGGCGACCGAGAGCGAAGACGCTGACCCGAGAAAGGGACAGTCGCTCGCAGTCCAGTAAGGGGTGGCGTAAGCAAGGCGTCTTCCTTGCCTTTCGTTCTTAGTACTCTTCTTCCTCCGTCTTATTGTGTGCATCCTGCTTCTCCTCCTC
>JACEVL010000354.1:205000-220000 GCA_020284085.1 Aporrectodea caliginosa
GTAGAAGTATAGAGATGGAGTTAGCGGAGGAAGAATAGGAAAACGAAAGGGAGAAGAGTTAAAGGGAGGGGAAGAAAAGAAGAGAAAGAAAAGGAGGAATGGGAGTAGATTATATTCTAATCGATCAGCTAATCGATTAGACAAACAGTTTCAATTCAATTCAATTCAATTTTATTGTTCCCAACATAAATCAACATAACAAACGTAAACGATTGATCACAACTCTATCATGACTAAAAGGTACATCAAATTAAAGTATAGTGAAGGAGGTAAATGATCAAAATAGAATATAACCAATTAGTCAGTAGGTATACATAAATTACAAAAACTAACATAAGTAATGATATGGGAGCAACAGGCACCCCAAAGGGCCAAGTCCCGCTAGGAGGGGGGGCCTAAATAGCACTGAAGAAAAGGTTAATTCTAATTATAATCGCTTTGCAAATTTCAGAAGCAAATACCAATTCTAATCGGTTAGCAATTCAACTAATCGTGTGCCATCTCTGGTCTTAGGTCCATGAATTGGCAGAATACGACTCCCAAGGTCATATACAGAGGACCACGATCACCACATATACTTCCCGTTTATTTTCAAGCTTCTTATGCCGACACTTATTTATTCAAGTGATGGAGACAACTTGTCCATGCATGCAGGATTGCAGAGCCATTACATGGAGTCCCCTCAAAAGGCCCGGGTGCGTAATCTTTGGAATTCAGACGAAGCACGTTACCGCATACACCACCGCGTCACATATATGACGCGAAGAGAACGAGGCTGAACGGAAGTCACACTTCTAAACTTGGCCGAATTTCCAATGCGCATGCGCGCTAGTTCGACCAACGGGAAGAAGGGTCAAGGCTCAGCGCTCGAGGGCAAGATATATGCGCCGAGATAAAGCCAGCAAAGCCACTTTCCGGCCTACGTCGTCGCCACGCGAGTAACCGCACAGGCGCACACATCCGCGCAGGCGACTACGACCGCAGCCGCGATATAAAAGCCGCAGGGTGTTAGATTAATTTGTTCTCTCTTGGCTCGCCAAATCACTCTTTTATCTACCAACATTAATTTCTATTTGTCTTCAGACGTATCAACCAAACTACGGCAGATCCGCGCCAACCATTCACTGCGTCCAACTCCTATACGCGCCCAAATAGAACCGAATTGTCCTCCGCACGCGGCTCTGAGACGTCGCATGTCCTCGTTCGCCCGATCTCAACAGATGGCCCCAATAAGCCCATTATCATATATAATCGAACGACTAACTGGATGATTCCGGCGAAAATACCGGCGTAATTCCACCGGCGCAACAGAGTCCTAATTGTGTCGGACATGCGCCAAGCCGCGCCGAGTTTACGGCGCGCTGCAGAGCTCTTAGGCGTAAAACGGAACGCCGGCTTAGCGGCGACGGCGCAGCGCCATTAAGGGATCGGGCGGAAGGCGCTGGGAGCGACCGCAGGGTATCAACGTGGATTAGGAGCCGAGTCGATTTGTCGGAGCGATTCCAGCTGAATGGTCTTTGATGGCTGCGCGAATTCGGCCCCGAATGTATTGAGGAGCGGATTAGCGCCGGTAATTAATGCTGGAGCGTATACACGAGTATCGACGATCTTTCGCCTTGTTAGACGAATCAACCGATGCGGCATGGGGGGAGGGAGAGGAGGAGGAGGAGAGGAGGAGGAGGAGGGGAGGAGGAGGAGGAGGAGGAGGAGGAGGAGGAGGCGGAAGAGGAGGAGGAAGAGGAAGAGGAAGAGGAAGAAGAAGAGGAAGAGGAAGAGAAAGAGGAAGAGGAAGAGGAAGAGGAAGAGGAAGAGGAAGAGGAAGAGGAAGAGGAAGAGGAAAGAGGAGGAGGAGGAGGAGGAGGAGGAGGAGGAGGAGGAGGAAGAGGAAGAGGAAGAGGAAGATGAAGAGGAAGAGGAAGAGGAAGAGGAAGAGGAAGAGGAAGAGGAAGAGGAAGAGGAAGAGGAAGAGGAAGAGGAAGAGGAAGAGGAAGAGGAAGAGGAAGAGGAAGAGGAAGAGGAAGAGGAAGAGGAAGAGGAAGAGGAAGAGGAGAGAGAAGAAGAGAAAAGAGGAGAAGGAGGAAGAGGAAGAGGAAGAGGAGGAGGAGGAGGAGGAGGAGGAAGAGAAAGAGGAAGAGGAAGAGGAAGAGGAAGAGGAGGAGGAAGAGGAAGAGGAAGAGGAAGAGGAAGAGGAAGAGGAGGAGGAGGAGGAGAAGAAAGAGGAAGACGAAGACGAAGACGAAGACGAGGAGGAATTAGGAATAGGAGGAAGGAGAGGAAGAAGAGGAAGAGAAAAGGAGGAAGAAAAGGAAGAGGAAAAGGAGGAGGGGAGGAAGAAACGGACTAGAGGAAGAGGAGAAGGAGGAGGAGGTGAAGGAGGAGAAAAAGTAGACTAGAAGAAGGAAGAGGAGTAAAAGGAAGTAAAAGGAGTAGAAGGAGGAGGGAGACGAAGTGGAACAGGAGGAAGAAGATGAAGAATAGGGGAAGGAGAAGGAAGTGGACTAAGAGGAGGAAGAGAAAATGGAGGAGGAGGAAGAGATGAAAAATAGGACTAAGGGAGGGAGAGAGAAAGACGGTGGAAGAGAAAGAATGGGAAGAGCTCTGCGTGGAAAAGGATTATAAGAGGCGGAAGAGGAGTACAAAGGAAAAGAATTAAGAAGAGAAGGAAGTGGATGACTAGAAGGTGGAAGAGTAATATCAGGAAGAGAAGGGTAAGGAAGAGGCGGAGGATGACGAGGACGAGGTTTTGTTAAGAGGAGGAGGAGGAGAAGGAGAGGAGTATAATGATAAGAAGAAAGAGGAAGAGAAGGAGGAGGAGACAAAGTCTTGAATCTGGTGGACGCAGGGACTGGACACACTCGCTGTGGAATTTTTCTACTCATTACGATTGGAAGAGGAGAGGGAGAGGAGAGGAAGAGGACGATTAGGAGGAGGAGGAGGTAGCGGAGGAGGAGGAGGAGAAGGAGGAGGAGAGGGAGAAAAGAGGTGCACGATTAGGAGGAGGAGGAGGAGGAGGAGGAGGAGGAGGAGGAGGAGGAGGAGGGAAGAAGGATGTCAAGAGAAAGAGGAGGTTGAAGATAAATGAAAGAGAGAGGAAGAAGAATGCAGGGATGAGGATAAGAGATGGCGGAAGATGAAGTGGAGGAGGATGAAGAGAGGAGAAAGAGGAGGCAGAGGAAGAGATCGATAGACTAAATAGTGATTTGCGATGAGGTATAAGCTATATATTTAAATACGCATATATGAACAATGAACGGCTTAAGGATTGGGAAGAAGAGGAGATGGAACAGGAGGAGGAGGAGGAGGAGGAAGAGGAGGAGGAGGAGGAGGAGGAGGAGGAGAACGAGGAGGAGAACGAGGAGGAGAACGAGGAGGAGAACGAGGAGGAGGAGGAGGAGGAGGGAAAGAGTGGAGGAGGGGCTTTGGTAGGACAAGGAAGAAGAGGACGAGGAAGAGGAATGACGACAAGGATATAAGGGAGGAGGATGAGGACATGAACAAGGTATACACTGTCACGGTTGTAGAATTTGCGCGAAGCGACGTCTCAAGGAAAGTCTCTCTGTCAACACACAATCCTCCTCCCTGTCCTCCTCCTCTTCTGACTAATGATCCTCTTCTTCCTATTCCTCCTCTTCCTCACACTCATCCTCTTTCTCCTCCGCCTCCTATAGTCTTCCTCCTCCTTCCCTCTTATTAAATAACCTCTTCGTATACGAAAAGAACTGTCATAACTTAGAATAATATTGATATGTCAAATAATAATCATGTATATATATATAAGTAAATATTTGATTTTTTTACTAATTTTTTTATTAAATTCCTATTGACTATTAAATAACTAGGAATGTGTGATAGTGTATTGGTTAGCATGCTGGACTGTCTATTGAGAGGTCGGGGTTCAAAAATTTCATAATGCATGCCTGCCATGCACGGCTTAAATAATATTGATGTTGAGATTTCTGCTCCGCGTGCTCCCCGAGGGGGGGGGGGAAGTCAGCTCAACTACAATGAGCACATTGACTGCACACTGTCAATGTGAAGATGAGACGGCGAGGAAGAGGACTGGCCACACGCCCTCATATACCGAGGCTAAGAAAATGAAGTCGCTGACACTTCATACCCAAGGCTGCTCCAGTGGTATATCTTAAGCCTTAAGGGATGGATCTTTTTGTGTGAAATGCCTCGTACTCCTTGTAAAATACAGGTCGGTGTATAATTTACCTTGACTGAGTATATAATAAAGGGGTTTTACGAATACAATCACGATCCAGGCAGCAGAGATTTTTCCAGTGGAAAAAGTGGAAGAGGGAGGAATGGAGGATGGAAACAGGGATGGATGGAAGGAGGGAGGGAGGGTTCGAGAGAAGAAAGGATGGAATAAAACGTATGCGGAATGAGCGATATATAAGGAAGGAGGTACTGAGGGGAGAAAGAGTGCTTGACCTCTGTGACTTGGAAAGGACGGGAAGGGGTTTAAAGTTTAGACCCTCTCAACTATCGAGACGGAGTAGGAGTGGCATTGTTCGAGTCCATTGAGTGATTAATGAGGATGATTAGCGTCGTGCCATGGCGCCTTCTGTCGGGGTCTGTGACTCTGTGTGCTTTAAGTATATGAAGTCATTTGCTGAGACGCAGTGTACAGAATATAAACTCAGATGGATTCAAGGCCAGATAAAGTATAAGGTAAGACTAAATGAGATGAGATAAGGTGAGATAAGGTGAGATGATATGAGATGAGATAAGGTGAGTTGAGATGAGATAAGATCAGATTAAGTGAGATGAGATAAGGTGAGTTGAGATGAGATAAGATCAGATTAAGTGAGATGAGATAAGGTGAGTTGAGATGAGATAAGATCAGATTAAGTGAGATGAGATAAGGTGAGTTGAGATGAGATCAGATCAGATTAAGTGAGATGAGATAAGGTGAGTTGAGATGAGATAAGATCAGATTAAGTGAGATGAGATAAGGTGAGTTGAGATGAGATAAGATCAGATTAAGTGAGATGAGATAGGGTGAGTTGAGATGAGATAAGATCAGATTAAGTGAGATGAGATAAGGTGAGTTGAGATGAGATAAGATCAGATTAAGTGAGATGAGATAAGGTGAGTTGAGATGAGATAAGATCAGATTAAGTGAGATGAGATAAGGTGAGTTGAGATGAGATAAGATCAGATTAAGTGAGATGAGATAAGGTGAGTTGAGATGAGATAAGATCAGATTAAGTGAGATGAGATAAGGTGAGTTGAGATGAGATAAGATCAGATTAAGTGAGATGAGATAAGGTGAGTTGAGATGAGATAAGATCAGATTAAGTGAGATGAGATAAGGTGAGTTGAGATGAGATAAGATCAGATTAAGTGAGATGAGATAAGGTGAGTTGAGATGAGATAAGATCAGATTAAGTGAGATGAGATAAGGTGAGTTGAGATGAGATAAGATCAGATTAAGTGAGATGAGATAAGGTGAGTTGAGATGAGATAAGATCAGATTAAGTGAGATGAGATAAGGTGAGTTGAGATGAGATAAGATCAGATTAAGTGAGATGAGATAAGGTGAGTTGAGATGAGATAAGATCAGATTAAGTGAGATGAGATAAGGTGAGTTGAGATGAGATAAGATCAGATTAAGTGAGATGAGATAAGGTGAGTTGAGATGAGATAAGATCAGATTAAGTGAGATGAGATAAGGTGAGTTGAGATGAGATAAGATCAGATTAAGTGAGATGAGATAAGGTGAGTTGAGATGAGATAAGATCAGATTAAGTGAGATGAGATAAGGTGAGTTGAGATGAGATAAGATCAGATTAAGTGAGATGAGATAAGGTGAGTTGAGATGAGATAAGATCAGATTAAGTGAGATGAGATAAGGTGAGTTGAGATGAGATAAGATCAGATTAAGTGAGATGAGATAAGGTGAGTTGAGATGAGATAAGATCAGATTAAGTGAGATGAGATAAGGTGAGTTGAGATTATATGAGATTAGTTGAGATTAGATTAGAGTATATGAGATCAGATGAGATAAAGTGGGATGAGATTAGAGATAAGATGAGATGAGATGAGATTAGTTGAGAAGATATGAGGTGAGGTGAGGTAAGGTTGGGAACAAGGCAATGAAGTTGAGAAAGATACAGCTGTAATTAGGTAAGTATTGCAATTCAATCTTTATAAGCGGTAAGTAAATGGCTTATGCAAGCCATGGGCCAAATGACTTCTCCTTTTATTCACACGTATTAGGTATTGCAAGATTCATTTACATGTTTATATACATGTAAGTATGCATTTGTTGCATCCTTTTGCATGCTGTAGACATGCATGCGGGCACCATGGGCTGTTTCACAAATGACATGACATTTTTAATGTATGAACTGTATATTTATTATTGTTCATCAAGACCATGCAATTTTCCTAGATTTTTACTATAATAGGTCTATAAGAATTATATAATAAATCCTGCTAACATTATACTGTCTTGAAAGCAGGAATAATTTATTTCATATATACAGAGAACTGCATGATCGGGAAATACCAGTATATGTATGTATGTATGTATGTATGTATGTATGCATGTATGTATGTATGTATGTATATATGTATGTATGTATGTATGTATGTATGTATGTATGTATGTATGTATGTATGTATGTATGTATGTATGTATGTATGTATGTATGTATGTATGTATGTATGTATGTATGTATGTATGTATGTATGTATGTATGTATGTATGTATGTATGTATGTATGTATGTATGTATGTATGTATGTATGTATGTATGTATGTATGTATGTATGTATGTATGTATGTATGTATGTATGTATGTATGTATGTATGTATGTATGTATGTATGTATGTATGTATGTATGTATGTATCTATGTATGTATATATATATATATGTATATATATATATATATATGTATACATCTACATATTTATGAAGCGCCTTTCAAGAGGTCAAAGGGTCGCTTGAATGTAAGGTTTAGGGTCAATGACGTAACCTATATAATTACAGGTGAGGTTATCAATCGTGAATTTATTACACGCCTTGTCAACGGTGTATATAGTCATCAGAGGTATTGTCTTGAGGTTGGAGGATTTTGGGCTTAAGCGCAGAGGTGTCATGCTCATAATAAGGGCGAACAACCTTTCACTTGTATACGCATGGCTTGATTGACATTAAGTTGTCTCTGTCACTTGACGAATTGCCATTCCAATTCCTAAATGACATATCGTGATTCAGGGCAAACTGACAGGAATAGGGGGTGGGTTGGGGGATTCAATCATCCATCATCATCCAACAACCCCAGCTCAACTTTCCTTCTTCCATTCTTACTTTACATATA
Organism: Aporrectodea caliginosa; assembly: GCA_020284085.1. Taxonomy (NCBI): domain Eukaryota; kingdom Metazoa; phylum Annelida; class Clitellata; order Crassiclitellata; family Lumbricidae; genus Aporrectodea; species Aporrectodea caliginosa. Next base: position 212,339 of record JACEVL010000354.1, read on the forward strand.
TTTCATTATAATGTATTAATGCAGGTCTTAAGTCAATTTTATAGCGCACGCATAGGTACAATGCACGAGATATCGCCTATTAAGTATTAGCGAAGGAAGAGCCGCATTCCCTGTCTTTTTCAGAAGATGACGTTTTCAGTTAAATTGTAAGTATACACAGTTGAGGTCATGGACTTTGGCCTCCAATTGGTATCTTTGGACAAAACTCCGCCACGCTCGTACTTTGGCAGTGCCGGTCACAAGCCTGGATGAAGGAGTAGGGCGACGCAAATGATCTTTGTTATCACAGTGTCGTTAAACTGAAAATGCTCTCTGGACAACCACTCTCACACGACGCAGCGCTCGTGAATAAGTTGGTGCCCCGAGCTTGTAGCTTTTAAGTATATAATAACGCTTTAGAGATTATACGAATATGAGATGTTCAGGTATAGCTATACATGGTCACATACAGGATTATACCTGCAGGTATACAATCAAGCAGGTATTCAACCAGTCAGGTAACCAATTAATTATCCAGGTAAACTAATCAACCAGATATACAAATTGAAAAATCAATGACGAGGTAATCTGTCAAATCGCCTTCGTCTATACGTATATATGCAGGTTTTGGTTTCATTTTAATTGTCTGAGACAAGCCATTGAACCGTGTCTGTCATCTTTGTCTTGACGATGCATTCCGACTAAATCAAGGAGAACTTCCTGTCAGGGAAAGTCAAGGTCGATCGATCAGGGGGAGGCATGTACAATCTAAAGTGCACCAGCCTCAATCGTTGAGTCGCTTTACTTTGGAGGTGAGGCCAACTGCAGAAGTCGTGGGATTCCATCTGATGGGTTACCACATCGTGGTTACCGTCAGGTATATCGTGGTTACCATAATTACAATTCGTGGTGCCTCCAGATAGTTCATAGTTCTCGTTAGACAGTTCACCCCGTGTCCTCTCTTACCACGTGCCACTCCTGAGAGAGGCGGACTTCGAACTCATGACACGAAGAACCTCATAACTGCCTCGCCATTGTCTGACACCCTATAATCTCTTAACGGTTCTTTATCGTTGGATGGTCGTTAGAGGGCGTTCGGCGCGTGGGGAAAATAGATATTATACTGTCCGGCGGAGTATCCGTGAGGGTGAGAGAGCAGCCCCATGCTGGGGTTCAGCGTCCTCGACCCGTTCAGGAACGTGTGAAGACCCGACTGTCCGTAAAGAATCCCGGCAGCGGCGGCGGCGGACGAGTAGGACCCGTAGCTGGAGAAGGTTCCAGGCGGGGACGGACTGATCGTCGGACTGTTTATGTCCTGACCGGGATTCTGCTTCTTCCACTTGGTCCGTCGGTTCTGGAACCAGATCTTGACCTGTGTCTCCGTGAGGTTCAGGGACAGGGCGAGGTTCAGCCGCTCACAGACGGACAGGTACCGCGTCTGTTTGAATTTGTTCTCGAGGGCGACGAGCTGTTCGTAGGTGAAGGCTGTACGGGCGCGGCGAGGCTTCCCCGACTTGCTCGGGTCCGTCTTGTCGTCGGCTGAGTCGGTCCCGTCGTCCCCGGCCCCGTCGGCCCCTCGAAGGCTGTCCAGGTCACCGTCGTCGCTGCAGCTCATCACGTCGTCGACGTCCATCGCCGCCATCTTGGAGAGGTCGGCGTGTGAGACTCCGGAACAGTCGGAGAGGTTCACTTCCGGTGAGATCTTCACGCCGTAGGAACAGGCGCGATTCTCTGTGAACAAATATCGCAAATATGTAATGTAATGTAATGTAACAAGACATTTATATAGCGCCACTTAAGAGTCTCACAGAAGCGCTCAACACGTGGCCATCAAACAAATTACATCAGCATCATGTATATGGGGTGCTCGATAATCTAGCGGTTGGAACACTGCACTGTCGAACCGATAGGTCGGGGGTTCAAATCCCCCACTATAGGGTAATAGTTTTCTCGAGATTTCTGCTCTACCTGTCAAAGATGGGTAACTAATCGATTAGATTCTAATTGATTAGCTACCAGATTTTGCTAATTCTAATCGATTAACAAATTTGAGTAGCTAATTCTAATTACAATCGATTAGCAATTTAACTAATCGTGCCAATTTCTGCTACCTGCATGTGCCCTTAGCCAACTCAGCCGTTATGAGTACACCGACTGTACACTGTCGGTGGGGAGATGCATGAGACGGCTATAGGGAGAGAACTGGTCACACACTCTTATATGGCGAGGCAATGAAATTGAAGTCGCTAACGCTTCACACCCATGGCTTCTTCAGAGCTATAGCTTAAGGGCTGCTCTTCCCTTCTTCAAATATCTACAGGACTAGCCTATACATACAGAATTTTATATCTATGCGCGCATAAGCATACAATGACAAATCAATTATATATGCATGGAAACTGCAGCAAAATCGTTCGTATACATGCATAAGTTTATAATTATATATTTTAAAATGCCATATCATCTATATATTTCGTAATATAGGCCTATGCAATATTCAAACGTTGGCCTAAGCAATTTTTATGCTCATTCTGTATCATTTACATGCATATGAGAAGAGTTCGTCGTCATCATCAAAGGTTTTAGCCGTTAACGTTAGAAAATTTTCCTAATTAGTTCATCAATATATCGATTAAACAGACTAATTCAATTAATACGGATTATAAAGCAGAGATGGGTAACTAATCGATTAGATTCTAAATTTCTAATCGATTAGACAAACAGCTAATTCTAATCGATTAGCTACAAGAATTTGCTAATTCTATAGACTAATTCTAATTGATTAGCAAATTTCAGTAGATATAATTCTTATTCTAATCAATTAGCAATTTAACTAATCGATTAGCTAATCAATTAGACATTTTTGGACAAACAGCCAATTCTAATCGATTAGCTACAAGATTTTGCTAATTCTAATTTTAATCGATTAGCAAATTTCTGCAGCTAATTGTAAGTCTTATCGATTAGCAATTTAACTAATCGTGATCTTATACTATAATTCTTAAAGTTTGTCCTTCCGTATGTATGTATGTATGTTTGCAATGCATCGCTGTCCGGCTAAAGGCTCCGAAACGGAACGGTTTAGCGAGTTAAAAATTTACAAAGCATTATTACGCAACGTCTAGGTCAACGCGACTATTTTCAGTTCGCAATTTTATTTAAACGCCGATATATGGCCATTTTAAATTTAACTTTTCAGCGAGCTTATTTCAATACCGCCCAAGTAAGGCCATTTGTTCACGTCACGCATGCTTAATAAGCAATCTTACGTCACACTGAGCATCTAGCAACCAATCAGAAGTCGCCACGGGCGAATTTCTAGGTCAGCGCAACCATTTACAGATTTGGTGACCTAATTACACTAAGCTCACATTTTTTGCAACCACGGCCATTGCCGATTTTCTAGGTCAAAGCAACTGAAACTTACTTTAGCTATTCGAATTTCTATCTCATCCCAATTACTTTCAGCTCATAATTTGCTTTCAATTCCGATTTATGGACATTATAAGCATGCCCATTTGTCCACGTCACAAAATTAATATGCAATCTTAAATTACGTCACGCGGCTAAATATGCAATCTTACGTCACGCTGGACAACGGCAAATAATACGCCTATTATACATTTAGAAATAACCTACGAGTAAAGTGAACAAAATAATACAATGCAGTGAAATTAATTAATTAAAATACAATAAATTGAAATTAAAATACAATACAGTCATATTAAAATAAAATACAGTGAATTTGAAATAAAATACAATTTCCAAGCACAATATACGGACATTTTTGAAAATAATGCAGTGAAATTGAAAACAATATAGTAAGTAAGTAGCCTTTATTTGCAGCCGTTAAAAATTACGCCTATATATATATATATATAACGCCGGGTATATATTGCTAGTTAGTTATATATACATGAGATATTGAAAGCCGACAACAGGCGACATTACGACCTAAGAAATTACTAGCGATTGAGCGATGGCGCAAACATGCCACTATGTAATTATAATTGCTCTCTGTAAATTTATATCGTGCACTTTGATGAGGTAGAGAATTTCTCATTTCTTCCGCACTGGTCAGTATACACTGTACTGCATGTACAGTTACATAGAATTGCAGGGTTTTCAATTACTATAACCGTACTGTCAATAGATTACGATTTAATGCAATAGAGTGCAAGTTATTGGACGTTTCAATGGTATATATAATCGCTATTTATAACTGGTAGTTGAGTATCATGAACAATGGGTATATATACCGCGATTACCTTTCATCGTATCTCCCGATTGGTTAGCCTGCTTGCATTTAACGCGGAGACACGAGTTAGTCCTTCCCTGAAACGGTTGCTGCAGTGTGGAGGACCTTGAGCAAGTCCTTAACTCACAAATGCTCTGCGCCATCGATTGATGTTAAGTTAATCGGTAGTGGCACTTAATAAATGTATAATAATAATAATAATAATAATAATAATAATAATAATAATAATAATAATAATAATTATTATTATTATTATTATTATTATTATTATTATTATTATTATTATTATTATTATTATTATTATTATTATTATTATTATTATTATTATTATTATTATTATTATTATCATCATCATCATTATTATTATTATTATAAAACGGTTATTGTTCCTCTAAGATCAGAGTTCTAGGGCCCCATTGTAGCAAGGCATGCGACAGCGTTGAATCGCTGGACAGTAACAGAGATCTTTTGATTATTATTATTATTATTATTATTATTATTATTATTATCTTTCTAACTCGGCTCAGTTTACATTTTCTTGTTATATTATTATTATTAAGACGCACCTATATAAACAGATCTGTTGGACGACCACGTTTACAACTCCGCCACTGCTCATACTCCAGTCGTGCCCGTCCCAAGCCAGTATAATGGGGGAGGGCGACGCTAATTATCTTTGCTATGACACAGTGTCTTTAAGCAGCAACTGGGAAAGCAACCATGTTCACAACGAGTTTGAGAGGATTAAATATGCGACGTAAAAGCCCAGACTCATACAAATACATGTGCACGGATGAATTTTTATTGTTGTTGCTGCAGTTGTCTCTTACCGTTGATGAAGTTCTGGAGTTTGGCACTGTTTCGTAGATGGAGATCGAGACGCTGGAGCCAAGGATTCCAGACGGACTGGAGGGCGGCTGCGGATGGTGAAGACACGAGATGACCAGCAGCTGCAACAGCAGCAGCAGCGGCGGCAGCAGCTGACGTCGGTTCCCTACCCGCATCCCTCTCACCAGACCCAGAAGACCCGTTGAACTTGGCAGGGTCGAGGATGTCGGCCACGGAGAACCCGATGCCACGCGGCGGGGCCGTCGCCGAAGCGGGAGGCGGCGGCGGCGGCGCCCTGGACGGCTCGCCACCCCCTGAGGGAGCGGACGGTGCAGGCGGCAGGGGCTGGTGGAGTCGGGCCTCGGGGGTGGACGGGGGATGTCTCTGCAGGGAGCAGGGTACGACGGGGGACCTCGACGGGTGACCCCGAGTGTGGTCCTTGACCGACGATCGGTCTCGAATGACTGGAACGGCGTTGGAACAGGCACCGGGAACGTCTGGACCGGTCTTCTCCAGGACCGGTTGTTTCAGTTCACGATCCTCTTCCGCCATTCGCCGACTTCCCGTCGCAGTCCAGTTCTCCGCTTTCGTCTCCGATCCTTCTGCTCCTCTGAATTCAGCCGTCGAGGACGACGAGGAAGACGGGGTACTCTCCTCCCGCACGGCCACAACGTACTTCCTCGGCCCCTCCGTCGTCGCTGTTCTCCCGTACCTCGTCGCTTCTGGGTCCTTAAGTCCAGCGGTCAGAGACGGACATTGGTCAGTCACCTCGTCGTCCGGTTTGCTGTCGCGTCCCACGACATCCATCGTTGCCAACGAGGGTTGGAATGGCTTGTGCTTGTTCTTGTCCATTTCATTTGCTCACTGCAGCAGCCCACAATCAACGTTTAATTTCGGAGAAGTTTCGGTCCAGTTGCCGTCGAATGATTTCGAATTGTTTCATACATCGCGTCTTCCCGAATAATTGAAGTTCAGTTGCGATGTTAAGTCCTTTCTGACGAAGGTATACCGCAGTCGGCGTTATATTCAGTTACGGAATTCCGAGGCCTTTACGTGATCAAAATCCACTTAGTGAGTCTTTAGAATCTCTGCTTTCGGGAGTTTTTGACGACAGTCTTCAACTTGTTTCAAGACTCCAATTCATCCTAATTTGCAATGTAAACTCTTCGGGCTCCTCCATTTGTCGCCGGCTTTCCTCAAAAATCTCCTACTTTCTAACTCCCTCTAAAAATTCTTTTTATATCGTTTTTCTCGCTGATTCTTTTTCCCTCGGACGCCTACTTCCATCTTACTTCTCTTGCCCTTAACTCCTTCTCTCTAAGCCTTCATTCAGTTTAAGTCCTTCTTAAGTTCCCTCGGAGTCCTTGAACACTCTAAGTCTTCTTCCCTCCTTTAAAGTCTTCCCGCTCTCTAACCCCTTCTTCTCTCTAACTCCTCTCTGTCTTTAACTTCTCCGTTCCTCCTAACTTCTTTTCGCAACACTTAACTGCAACGTCTTCCTCTTCTTATTCTTTCTGGACAGCTTCAGTTTGTCACAGATAACTGATTGCACGGCTTAGTGCGACTCCTTCAATAAATACATTTGAGTTCAGCGGCGGCGGGCGCTCGACCACCGCCGACACCCGGCAGCTTGCGTCGGCGGCGGCGACGGGCGGCGCACGGCCACGACGCCGCCGATCATTCCAACCAATGAATAGCCACGCTGAATCGATTGACACATTGCACGGGGCACCTGTTAGACGCGGCAGGCTGCTGCTGGCAATGGCGCGTCATCAGTCGTGTCCTTCCTCTAAGCTTGTAGATACGTCGACATCGTAATCGGCGTACTGTGCAGTCATGCATGCAGTAAAAGGCTGACTGAAAGTCCGGCGATTCTCTCTTATCTTCTTAACGAAACTGAGATTGAGGCGCCCAATTGATAATGATAGCGGTGTCCGATTTGGGCTGCAGCTATTGCGGTCAATTAACTGAATTCGAGAAACCGGAGGAAGGGAGGTGAAGGTGAGAAGGGAGGTAAACGTGGGAAGGGAGGTGAAGGTGTGAAGGGAGGTGAAGGTGGGAAAGAGAGGAAAGGGAGAAAAGGAAGGGGTGGAGTGAGTGCGAATGTGAGCGTCAATAATTTCAGACAACTTTAGAATGGGATATCGATAGTAGCCTAATAGTTTGCGTTCCTTTGCGTAGAAGAGTGGGAGTATAAGAGGAGAGATTTCGACTTACTGAAAAACTTTTATGTATACAAGACGCAGTCATTCGTATAGTGCATGCCGACAAATACATGGAACCAATTTTGATGTTGTTGCTGTTGCTGTTGTTATTGTTGTTGTTGTTGTTCATTTATGATGATGATGATGACGACGACGACGACGACGATTATTATTATTATTATTATTATGACGATGACGATGACGATGACGATGATGATGATGATGATGATGATTATCATGAAAAGCGACGACGATGATGTTGACGATGATGACAACGGTGTTGTTAATGTCGTTGCTGATATTCTTGTTGTCCTGTTGTTTCTCCTATTGATGATGATGACGGCGATGATGGTGATTATGATAAATGACATCTGTGGAGCCAAAGATATGCAT
>JACEVL010000354.1:225000-245000 GCA_020284085.1 Aporrectodea caliginosa
ATCGACAGCGTACAATGCTTTCTCTCACAGATAATGTTGATGCAAGAAATTGCCAATTGCCGTATACGCCTCACCTGTGCCGCCGTTCTTTCATCCTCCCCCACGCCACCAGGTGAGCCGATACAATGGCCGCCCACCGTTTTCAAGAGGACGCTCGGTCGCCCCCCTCTCCCGATTAAAAGCGATCGCTTACAACGGGTGCGTGCAAGCCGCGTCCCTTTGTCGGAATATTAGTGGAATTAAGAGAGGCCAGAGGGCTTAGGTCTTGTCCCAGCGAGACTTATTAACTCGAAGAAGCGATTTCACGCGTTCGCTACTTAGTCGAGCCCGTCACAACTGACAGGTTTTAATTATTAAGTTTAAATCGCTAAAGGGACTTCTTTGTTGTCGGTGCGACGTGCGAATCCGCGGCGGACTATTTGAAGCGGCGGATGGTTATTAGGACCGGATGACGCTTAATAGAGCAGTCGGCGGAGGAGCTGAATGTCGAAAGAGAAGATTCCGACCATTGAGGAGTGCATACGGTCGATGAGGAGGCGATTGTAACAGGTCCGCGACAATTTACTTACTTAGGGTTTTGTTTGCAGTTTACTTAGTGCGGCTTATTTGCTGTGAAGTGAAGCGGTAATTCGCATGGCGGCGGAATCTCAGTCCACAAACGAATTCATTCTGTCATGTTGAAATGGCAGAGATATAATAATCTGATGTGACTCAACAATGCATCGGTTTCGGCGCTCACCCGCCTTTACATGACAGAACAAGGTGTGTTTTCAATCAGAGCTTATATATGAGCACGTCGATGGGTGATGGTGATGCTGATGACGATGATGAGCGACAACAAAGATGATTACGAAGATGATAATGACGACGATGATGATGACGATGATGATGATGACGATGATGATGATGACGATGATGATGACGACGAATCTAATCACGAGGACGAGGACGGCTAAGATGATGATGACGATGGTGACGATGAAGATGATGACGATGATGGTGACGTCATCATATTGCGCCTCTGAGTAGGTTTCTTGAAGGGGCGCTATTTAAATTATCGGAATTAATGAATGAATGAATGACGCCGATTATGACGATGATACCGATGATGGTCACGACGATTAAGACTATGGCGAAGAATAATGAAACGTTAGTAGTTTTCAAAACACGTCAGATAGATGAAAAACAGCCGCACATGCAGCTCAACAGATGGCATGGCGGAGGTTGGATAGACAGAGCGGCTCATTCTATAGCGAGCCGCTTATAAAATATACAGTTTCATTTCTTTATCGATCTTTATTTAGCGCCCGTCAACGGTCGAAATGGAGGCGACGGTCAGCAGAGAATTGGGACGATGGCAGGACTTCAATGGACCTCGGACGACGATCCCAAGCATCGTTTACCTTTAATTAGCCGGTTAAAAGGACGGATGATTTACAGAGCCCTGTCCCAAAGGATCGCCTTTGTCACTCGAGCACCGACGCTATCACACCAAATCAAACCTGTTTGGTCCCGTCTGCCTCTCTGTATGTTCCCGTGTCTCTGTGTGTGCTTGTGCCTCTGTGTTCTTGATGGCCTGTCTCCTTGGGCTAGGCGCATCCCTGGACACCATCGTGCGTCGCGTCATCCGTCCCTCCCATCCATCAATGGGGGAAGGGGGAGCGGCCGCGTGAGCCGTGAAATATGAACGAGATGAAGATTAAATGACATCTCTTCTTCACGCTGTTACGGACGACCTAATTCCCGTCAAAAGCTCTTTAGAAATCGGGCCGTTTGACGTTGAATCGGGCGTCAATTGGGCTTGTTTTGATTTCATTTAGCGCGATTTGCATAGCTCTCCCGCGCCTGGCAACCGCGGGCGATTCGAGATCGTCCGCCCGTCCCAAGGCGAGCCATTAGACGACGAGAGATGGGGCGCGGCGGCGGCGGTGGTGGCAGCCGGCGCTTTCAATGCACCCGCTCTTAGCTCGGCCCGGCGGCGGCGGACGTGGAGGGCCCCGTCGCACGGTCGTCCTCCGGCGGCTGACGACCGGTTCGTCCACGGTCGGTCCTTTGGTCCATCGTGCGGTTCGTGGGGAGTTTAATGACGGTAATCATCCGTCAGGACCAACTTAAAAGCGAACGTGTTTTTGATGAGAGTGTCGATTTAGGAGGGAAACCGAGCAGAAGCCGTCGCGAGGCCTCCACCGCCAGATTACACGTCGTCCGGAGAAACGTCGGTGGCCGGCCAGGGGTCGATCGGGCCTCGTGTGTGTGTGTACGCTTGAGACGAATGCATGCCGTCCATTAGACCTGTTTGACGAGATATCCCTAAGGACGGACATATAGACACAGCCAGACAGACAGAAAGACAGACGGAGAGACGGACGGACAGACAGATAGAAAGACAGACGGACGGGCAGACGGACAGACGGTCAGGCAAGCAGACAGACACGCAGACAAACATACAGACAGACAGACATGCAAACAGATAGGCAGACACATAGACAGATAGACAGACAGACAGATAGACAAAATGGACAGGTAGACAGGCAGGCACACATACACGCAGACAGGCACACAGGTGCACATACAAATAGAGAAAGAAAAATACAGAAACACAAAAGACAAAAAGACACATGCAGACGAACATATATATAGTTAGACAAACACACAGATATTCAGATATATAAACACAGACATACATACATACATACATACATACATACATACATACATACATACATACATACATACATACATACATACATACATACATACATACATACATACATACATACATACATACATACATACATACATACATACATATACAAATGGCGCAAACAAATAAACACGCACTTTGTGTGAGAAATGCCTGAATTCAGACAGAGAGACACAAACACAAACAAGCACACAGACTTAGAAAGACACGCAGACATCATATCACTTGACATATAATTACAGGACTGCAGACTTCCCGTTTGGTGAATTGACAGAGAAGCAGACAGACAGGCAGACAAACATACGTATACACAGATATACAGACAGACGAACAGAAAGAGACAGACAGAGACAGACAGAGACAGACAGAGACAGACAGAGACAAAGAGAGCATCGAATTGCAACATTTAATTTCGTCATTAAGTGTTCGTCTCGTTACGGGAACAATAAATTGTTCCACAGACGTTTATTAAACGAGATTAAGCTGTCAGCAATATAAGACCTTAATCCTAATCTTTTAATCTCTTTCTGGAGGCAAATTTCCCGTTATATAGTCCCTCTTTATTTCAGCAGCGGTTGGTGGGACATGGGCTTCTAGAAGGGCGGGAAACATCCTCATAGTCGTCACAATCCTATAGCTCTTTCATCGTCGGATTTCACAGTCCTTTCCATTTCGCGCCAACTCCTTCTTCTTCCGCCATAAAGACCTTCTAATTGTCCTCGCCGCCGCTAGAGGCGCTCTTAAGCTCCTCGAATCAGTGCCGTCGTCACTTCCGCAACGACAGAAATTGTAGTCTATGCTCTTCCGCGAACGCTCCCTCCGCGCCACTAAAGACCATTCGCCCGTCTCCTTATAAAGCGCGCCAATTATCGCCCCTCCACCTAGCGGTCCTAATCGCCGGTTGTTGCCTCGTATACTTCCGCCGGAAGTAAACGCCAATCGATCGCCGGCCGTCGGCGTCGTTTTACGGCGCACACCACTTATTAAGGTGTACTTGGATGGAGAAACGCCGCCGCTGCCGCCGAAACGCCAGCCGGCGCACAGCTCTTACTCGCCGTGGTTCAACCAGTCATGGAGGATTATATGGCAGACGACCTATCATTAACAATTAAGTGGTGCTTTTGGCGGGAAATATCGACGTCGCAGCGCCACCTATCGATGGGAAGTAAATTAATGACGCAGCTTCCGCTGTAGTAAAGTCTCTTAACCGATTGTCACTTCTTGAGAAAGGTCGCCAAAACATGTCCACTTCCAGAAAGTCTGCATGTCTGTATGGGCCCTTTGCTAGTTTGTGTGTGTGTGTGTGTGTGTGTGTGTGTGTGTGTGTGTGTGTGTGTGTGTGTGTGTGTGTGTAGGTGTGTGTAGGTGTGTGTGTGTGTAGGTGTGGGTGTGTAGGTGTGGGTGTGTGCACGGGTGTGACTGTGTTTGTGTGTATGTATGTGTGTGTGTGTGTGTGTGTGTGTGTGTGTGTGTGTGTGTGTGTGTGTGTGTGTGTGTGTGTGTGTGTGTGTGTGTGTGTGTGGATGTGTGTGTGTGTGTGTGTGTGTGTGTGTGTGTGTGTGTGTGTGTGTGTGTGTGTGTGTGTGTGTGTGTGTGTGTGTGTGTGTGTGTGTGTGTGTGTAGGTTTGTGTGTGTGTGTGTAGGTGTGGGTGTGTGTGTGTGTGACTGTGGGTGTGTGTGAAAATTGTCATTGGACCATAGGAGGCGAATCGCAGTCATAACAAAACATAACATAGCATAACATACCATGAAATAACATGACATAAAATAACACCATAACATGCCACGGGCAATAACATAACATGAAACGAGACTATATATAGACAGGCGGCACGGGTGAAACATAAGTCTCGAAATACAAAACTTCTACTCTCCCGTAGGATTTGAAACCCTGACCTCTCGAACGACAGTCCAGCGTGCAACCACTGGACTATCGAACTGTTTTCTGCTCTGCCAATGCCTCTCTCTTTTTCTCGTGTCGCATTTCGTATGCATGCACAGGCTTCTGTATGCGATCCAGCTACAACCTGGTTTAACCATCGATCACTCTCAGTTGTTGCAAATGTATGTCTATTCCATCCCATCTGGAATCGTCATATTCAATCCATCACCGGTATGACCGATTGACTGGCTGGCTGGCTAAGGGATAGTTGGCTGGCTGGCTAAGGGCTAGTTGGCTGGCTGGCTAACGGTTAATTGGCTGACTGACTGACTTACTGGCTGGCTGGCTGGCTATAAGGGCTAGTTGGCTGGCTGGCTAAGGGCTAGTTGGCTGGCTGGCTAAGGGCTAGTTGGCTGGCTGGCTAAGGGCTAGTTGGCTGGCTGGCTAAGGGCTAGTTGGCTGGCTGGCTAAGGGCTAGTTGGCTGGCTGGCTAAGGGCTAGTTGGCTGGCTGGCTAACGGTTAATTGGCTGACTGACTGACTTACTGGCTGGCTGGCTGGCTATAAGGGCTAGTTGGCTGGCTGGCTAAGGGCTAGTTGGCTGGCTGGCTAAGGGCTAGTTGGCTGGCTAAGGGCTAGTTGGCTGGCTAGGGTTAATTGGCTGACTGACTGACTGGCTGGCTGGCTATAAGGACTACTTGGCTGGCTGGCTAAGGGCTAGTTGGCTGGCTGGCTTAGGGTTAATTGGCTGACTGACTGACCGGCTGGCTGGCTATAAGGGCTAGTTGGCTGGCTGGCTAAGGGTTGGCTGACTGATTGACTGGTTGGCTGGCTGGGCGACTCATTAACTCATTGTCTCGTTTGGAATCATTAACTCATTGTCTCGTTTGGAATCATTAACTCATTGTTTCGTTCGTTTCATTTGCCAAACCGCTGCCCAACAGGTGTCAATTAAATCGCTCAATCATTCGTTTATAATTCATTAATTCATTAATTCATTAATTCATTAATTCATTAATTCATTAATTCATTAATTCATTAATTCATTAATTCATTAATTCATTAATTCATTAATTCATTAATTCATTCATTCGGATGGCGGGAGAAACAGCTTCACTGACCATTCATTCATTCATTCATTCTTTCTTTCTTTCATTCTTTCATTTTTTCATTCTTTCATTCTTTCATTCATTCATTCTTTCATTCTTTCATTCTTTCATTCTTTCATTCATTCATTCTTTCTTTCTTTCATTCTTTCATTCTTTAATTCATTCATTCTTTCGTTCTTTCATTCATTCATTCTTTCATTCATTCATTCTTTCTTTCATTCTTTCATTCTTTCATTCTTTCATTCTTTCATTCATTCATTCATTCATCCATTCTTTCTTTCATTCTTTCATTCATTCATTCATTCATTCTTTCTTTCTTTCATTCTTTCATTCTTTCATTCTTTCATTCTTTCATTCTTTCATTCTTCTATCTACCGTATCTATCTTTATTTTATTAACCCATCCATAATCCTCAAACGCCCCTCTAAAACAATTACCCGTCTCCGAATCTATTTCTCGTGCCATCCGAAAGCAAATTCATCGCAAATTCCGAGATCATTACGACGTGCAGAACTTACTGAAAAACAGTTGAACTTTTTAAAGAAGCCCCCGTCCACAGAGGTCGGGAGGGACCAGACCCTACCACACCGGGAGGGGGGTGTCCCTGTCTCAGAACTCACTAGCGTCGATAGACACGTGACCTGTATACATAGGCAGCGAACGAGACGAGTGATTTGTCGTATTAACAAGTTTAGCGATCTTCCAATGGAGACGGGAAGAGCTTCCAACGACGGAACGTTACTCGTTTAGCGGCGACATCCATCGACCAATTAAACGGTCGACTGTCGGACGGATCGGCAGATTAAGGGGACGCTAACTCGACCCCCGTTTGGAAACCGGGCGCCATCAGCAGAACGATTAATTTCATTTTAAGTCGCTTTTCTTGACGGGTGCTGAGTGAGTGAATCTATCCGTTGACGAAGTTTCGAGAGAGGGCACTCGGATGCCCTAAGTGGGGGCTTGATACCCGGGCCGCTGGGAAACCCGATTAGGCGGCGGATTAATGCGCCGGTTGTCCGCCGGGCTAAGGACGCCGGCGACCCCCGGCAACTCGTCCGAAATTGTTCCCGATTAACCGCTTTCAGATGCGCCAATGCCACCTAGCGACCGGTAAGGATGAAGCAACGGCGTGGTTACGGCATCGACCGGATGATAGAGATGGTAGGCGGTTCTACAGGGGAGCTAGGGAGCCATGTCCTCCGATTGTAATAAGAGTTATAGAAATAGTAATAGTTTTACGATTAATAGTAGTAATAATAGTAATGTAGGGCTGTCAGCAATTAAAAAAATTAATAGTAAACAATTTAAGAATTAACGATTAATCAATAGTTAACTTTGACTAAGTGTATTCGTCAATAAGTAATGACAAACACAAAATTAACATTATTCTTGCTTATTTTTTAATAGTAGTATTGATATCTAGTACTAGTTAGTAGTTACTTAGTAGTTAATTGTTCATATTAGTAGCCTAGTCTTGTATAATTTTTTCAGTTCAGATGTCTTTCTTCAACCAATTACGCAAACAAACTGTTAACACTGCCAGGATTTAGTGAGCATCGTGTTTTGTTGACAATATAACCGGCTGAGCTCAAAAGTCACTCACACGGAACTAAAGTGGCAGGCATACACAGAACAGTTTGGGCGGTCTTCGATTATAATCGTTAAAAAATTGAATCGCTAAAATTAATTAAGGATTGTTCGATTAATTAATCGTTAACTTCCGCAGTTCTAAATTATAGTAGCATAATAATTGATGAGAAATGTCTGCCTGTCTGTCGTAAAATTAGCATTCCTGTTACGCGAGTTTATATTCTAACTAGATTTATCTTGAACCGAGGACTGGTGACACCCCGTGGAAAAAGATAGTCGAGAAGGTCTAAAGATTAAAAAGATCAATTTAGAAGGTTTAGTTTTTAACAGGAAAATTTTAAGAGGAGGTATGTTTAAAAAGGTAAGTTTAAGGTAAGCTAACTAAAAGGTAATTTGACATTTTTGTCTATGTAAAAGACAGTGTTTCATATTTGAGTTCTCTATCGAAATTTCTGTATCCGTCCCCCCACTCTAAAAAACAGTGCCGCCGCCACTGGCCGTCAGTCTTCTGAAAAGGATGCGGGAGGCAGAGGAAGAAGATGCCGGATGCTGCTGCTGATGCTGCGTGGTATATGTGATGGAAATCATGGTCGAGGGGTGGAAAGAAGAAGGGAGGGAAGGGTGGAGGGATGGAGAGAGGGAGGCAGCGCTTGACTTAATCTGATTTGTGCATTATCCAAATTAGATGGGCGATGAACGACGACGACGGAAGGGAATGATCACCCGACGAAAGGAAGAAAGAATTCGACGAAACAGAGACACAGTAACTTACCTACTAATATCTAGACACACACACGCATACATACACACACACACGCACATACATACACACATACACATACATACACACATACACATACATACACACACAAGCACACGTACAGAGATACCAATATAGACAGACATATACACAAACACAAACATACATACATACACACATACATACACACATACATACACATACACAGTTTTTACACACAAACACACAGGCACACGGGCGTGCAGAGGTACCTAAATAGACAGACAGACAGACAGACAGACACACACACAAGCACACGTACAGAGGTACCAAAATAGACAGACACATACACCCACACACACTTATACACACACACACATAAGCACACGGGCGTGCAGTGGTACCAAAATAGACAGACACACGCACAGACAGCCACCAAGTCAGACATATAGACACAGACAGATAAAGAGAGGCACATAACAGTTGCTCAGACGTTCAGACAGACAGACAGACAGACCATACAAACAGACAAACCGATCTAATGCAGACAGAAGACGCATACATAACAGCTGACTTACTTACTTAATTACTTACGGACAAACATATCATAACCTAGACAGAAGGCTGAGTAGACTTTCTCGTGTCCATGGGAAAACATTTAAATTAGTCTTACAAAGCCTGTGTCTCACTAGAGCAGAGTGACTTAATTCAAGTCTTCTGCACACCCATTATTAGCTTTCTCAGTCGTAGATATTTGGGATCAACGTCGCCCTAAACGGTCATCTTTGGTGAACGAACGACCGAATTTATGACCGGACGAGTGACTGACTGAATGAATGAATGAAGTGTCAAATGAATTAATGAATGACCGGAAACACGAATAAATGACTGGCTGGCTGAATGAATGAATAAAAGGTCGAATGAATAAACGAACGAACGAATGACTAAATGAATGAATAAATGAATTAACGAACGAACGAACGAATGAATGAATGAATTAACGGAAGAACGAATGAATTAATTATTCAATTGATGAATGAACGGACACATGTTTCAAGGAGAGAATTATAAAATCACACAATCATACACTTAGGCGTGACACTACGTTTAGGGCGATGTTGATCCCAAATATCTTCGACTTAGAAGCCTAATAATGGGTGTGCAGCAGACTTGTATACTAAGTCACTCTTTTTAAGACTAATTTTACTTCTGTAATGGCAACATGACATATAACGTATTGAATTAATTACCTTATATATATAATAATTTAATTATTAATTAATCACCTTATATATATATATATATATATATATATATATATATATCAGCCTGATGTCAAATTCATTTTAATTGTCAAAATAAATATTAAATTTTAGTTTGTTGATCGAATGCGGTGAAAATTTCTGTATAATTTTGGTAAATTTATCTGTCACATCATAACCTAGGTTGACTTTACTCAGAGTCGAGGCCAGATAATTTAGCAGACAGAGAGAGGATGAAGCGAGCAATCCGATCAGCCTCCATTTGTTTTTAAGGGGTTTATGGGGTGGGGGTGGTCCATACTCCATAGTGTAGTGGTAACATAACTGGCGTGAAGAGCAGTAGGTAGCGGGATCGCTTCCCGTACCCATGGGCGTCGAGAGCCAAATCTGGCCCCGGGGCAGACATCCATCAGGGCCCCTCGTTTTTATTATTAAGCCCAAGTCCGGTGTAAGCCTGAAAAACGCTATCAAACTATATTTAGCAAATAATAATAAGGGTAATAATAATATTAACAGGGCTTTTTAGTGTGCAGTTCTACACAAAAGGGCAGTTCTAAATGAATTTGTGCAGCTGTAGAAGCATTTTTGTGCAGTTAAAACTAGTGTTAAAATGTTCATTGTCATCCGATTTGGAATAATTCACTATGGCTTTTTAATGGGTCGTGCAGTTCTAAAAATTCCTTTAAAAAGCCCTGAATAATAATAGTAAAAGTAAATGTGAAAATCAATTTCTGGTTTAAAAGGTCCATCAATGACCATAATTATAAAGAAATTTACAGAAATTTAATATGCAAATGTGATTATGTGAATGTGATAAATGATTTTTAAATGACATTTATCGCATTATGATATCCAATTTCAAGAGGTGAGGATACGTCAATTTTCTGTGTTGCATTGTCTACATGGACTACGTCAACAACTCGCTCTGTAGCCTACCATGATCAGCCCCACGTACATCTACTATCATATTAGCAACGATATTGTCAGCTTGATTTGCTGCATCATTCGCTTTTGATGAAATTGAAAATGCAAGGCTTTGAAGGATTGTTTGTCTCTTGTTTGCATTCCTGACTTTCACCAATCTTTCTCTCCTTTAGGCCTATTGAGCTCCAGATTTCTGATGGTAATTCATCTTCTAGGCTAATTCGTTATCAACACAATATCAAATATTGGTAATTTGATATCAATTATTTATTGTGATAAATTACATCCAGCTGTCGGCCTAAGTTAAAGTATTACTTATTTTGACAATAACTCAAATTTCAATTCAGAAATTTACATCTAGTACAAATTTTTTGCCTCCCAGAAAACGAATAATCAATTCTAGGCGGCTGCTGATAAATCTCAAAATAGGCTTAGGCTTCTGATAAGCAGTGTTTTTAGAATTCAAGTTATTCAACTATAACGTGGCCTAGAACTTTTCATTACGCACTCCGTAATGCAAAGTTCTTGGCCACGCATACGATTCTGGTGGAGTATAGAATTCAGTCAGAAATCGAAATTTGTCTGCATCAGTTAACTTTGCATCAGCAGATAGTCCAAGACCATTCTGATGAGTGATGAGCAACTTCTGTAACTGTGCTCACTCCTAAATCCTCTGACTGAGCAACTGAGACTGTTAAGTTTCACAGTTATTAAATCGTTTTCGTTAACAACAATGCTAACCTTTTCAGTCCCATTTCCACCGTTACATTCGTTATTGGCTTACATTTTGGTAAACAAATTCAATGGATCTAGTACCTCGTTTACTTCATTACCTAGCTATTAAATTGAAGCAATTAGACTGCATTAGGCAAAAACCCACAGGTTTCTTCCGTTTGGAAAAGTTTTAGACATTTTAGGGGCCCCTGCCATACCGGGCCCCGGGGCAGCAACCCCACCTCGCTTCCCGTACCCCCTCCCCCCAAAAAAGTCCACTCAGCCTATCATTCGCGAGATGGCGCGTTGGTAAAATCAGATGTAAGACGTGATGGGCCGCATGGGCGCCTTGCATGGCTGCCGTATACAGTTAAATTCGACTCCTGTAATTACTTGTGATCATCCGTTCATACTGATTTGTAATCAAACTGCGTAATTGTCAGTTTGAAAATATTAAACGAAGAGTATTCTTTTGATTCAGGTACATAGAAGACAATTATCTGGTGCACGCTTTCGCCATCTAGCGAGTCATTTAGACATAGAATGCGTTTTGTGCGTGTAAATTCATACGTGAGATGGCAGCAGTTCACGTTGAAAATCCAACATTCAGAGGCCATCTAGGGAGAAGGTTGAGGTTTGAGCAAGGTTAGCCTAAATCGCAATGAAATCGTCTTGCCGAGACACACACACACACACACACACACACACACACACACACACACACACACACACACACACACACACACACACACCTGAAATGTTTTAACTGTTCTGAACCGATCGAAAGTTTCGAATGCTAATGCTAATTGATGTCGTGGAAGAAAGTTTGTGAACAATATGAAGAATAAGTCAATAGTACTGGAATAAGATGGTAATGATTACGTAATTATGTAGTTTATGGTTACGATTGGTAGAATACGATATCTTGGAGTCATTATTTTGTACTTGGAATTAGATGACAAAACATTATGACTAAATAACTGACGGATTAATTGACTATTAATTACACAATGAAACGTGTAATCTGTTTATTAGGCTAGGCCTACATGTAAATAATTAAATGAAATGCAATGGAATTAAATAACAGAAATGTATACAGTTCAACAAGGAACAGCAGAAATTTGATATGTTGTCAGTTCTCTGAGACTTGCCGTAAGTTCTTTCGGTTGGCATGCAGAAACGTCAACTGTAAGCAAACAGCGACCAAAAATCTGAGAAATCCCGATATTGTGAAATCTTATCGTAGTATACGTATGTATGTATGTATGTATGTATGTATGTATGTATGTATGTATGTATGTATGTATGTATGTATGTATGTATGTATGTATGTATGTATGTATGTATGTATGTATGTATGTATGTATGTATGTATGTATTTTAGAATAAACTAGTAAATATTTTTATATAATGATCTGGGAATAAATTGAGAGTTGTCCTTGGGTGGGAGAGTATGGTTGTGTGCTTTAGGTCTTAATTGGTGAGAGGAGAGGGGTCGGAGTGGAGGTAGGAGTTGATGAAGTACATGCTTGGGGTTGTGTAATTATTATAAGTTTATAATATATGTATATGATGTTTACAAAAGTCACCTGAAATGCAGCGTATAGCATGCTAATGGGGCTGTAGATATTGTACCCTGAAGATCAAAAGCATTGTTCCACCAATATGCGTGGGTCTGTGACCACCGCCAAATAATACAAGCTGTGTACACGATAGATGCCTGTTCAAAGAGATCGCCGATTTTTTCCAAAATGAATGAACTCATACGTACGATGATACACCCATATAAATACATGTATTCACATTATTATACATATGCATCATATATAGAAATACATAGGACTCAAATATATATATATATATATATATATATATATATATATATATATATATATATATATATATACAGGGTGGCGCAAAATAAACCGGACTATTAGTTTTTTGCAATTGCATCGCTTGAATAATCAAAGTAATTATCGCCTTAAAACTATCATTAGACAGAAATGACACAGAAAATGAGAACGGTATACATAAAATAATAATGACGTCAAATATTCTATGGCGTTAACTATTCTTTGTACCGTCATGGCGAAGCGTCTGTTGACAATTGATGATAAATCGTTAACTCGTGCGTTAAGACTCGAAAAAGGATGGGGTTCGCTTCGAATGATTAGAGAATTCCCACAGCTAAATTGGCCAGAACATGGTTTACGGATGAAAAGATCTTTACAGTCCAAACACCAACCAATTCACAGAATGATCGAGTGTACGCCAACGTAGCTGTGAAACGAGACATTCCTTCAGAACGCTTGCTGAAAGGTCGGAAGCACTTCTCACTGCAGAGCATCATGGTTTCGGTTGCCGTGTCGCAGCTGGGGAAATCGTCATTAGTTTTCGTTGAACGAGCAAAAGTTAACAGTTCCTATTACTGTGACGTCGTCCTACATCAAGGATTACTGCCAGACATTATAGCTCACTCTGGTCACAATTTCACTTTCCAGCAGGATGGAGCACCTGCTCATCGTTCACGAAAAACAGTTGCTTTTCTCACTGCTCACGTTCCAGACTTTATTCAAATAGAAAATTGGCCACCGAACAGTCCGGACTTGAATCCCGTAGACTATTCCATCTGGGGAATGCTTCAGCAGCTTGTCTACAGGCAGAGAATTCGATATATTGAACATTTGAAAGAAGTTCTGACCGCGTGCTGGGACGAAATCAGCGAGGACACTATCAACCGGGCTATTGGACAGTTTCGCAAGCGATTATCATTGGTTATCGCAGCAAACGGAGGACATATTGAACATCACTTTGACTGAAATTTCTTACGCATTCAGAAAATTCTGAAATTTTACAGTTCATTCAATGTTATAATAAATGCCAAACCAATACCATAATAGTCCGGTTTATTTTGCGCCACCCTGTATATATATATATATATATAATGTATATATATGTATAGACTATATACAAATGGAAGAGGGTGCATCATAATAGAGGGTCATGCAACCGAGTAAGAAATATGTTTCTAATAATCGACCCCTCTTCATTATATCGTGCGCGTATCTTCTGATGTCGATACTCTCCGTACTAGGCTGACCGTTGAGGGAGCTCTTCGTAGGCACCGGCACTTGTAACAATATTGACTCAGTTACTTACTATACTGATGCTACCATGGGTGCTCCCCGCACCTCGGGGGAAGGGTTGGGCGCGGTGCATGACGACCGGGCCCTAACGATTTCGGTCTGCTAGACAGATACCAAACTCTAAACACAAACGCCGGTCTTTGAAGTTCGTCCGACCGCGCCGAAAGACGTTTACTAACGCCGGCTAATTAGCAATCGGCGTAGGACGCTATGGAGCCGGGCGCCTGACAGTTTAGCCGAGTTAAGCGGGTGGAACTCGAAGTGCAGCCGATGCCAGAGACCCGTGTACACGACAGACGACGATCTCTGAGACCCGGGCGGCTTTGAAGGAGCTGCCAAAGACATTTGTCCTTCGGTGACCTCTGCTCGCTTTCTGTCAAGTCGCTTAGAACGCAGCTGTCAGCCTAAATTGTTCCCACTTAAACGGAAGATCTTTTTTGCCCCTCGGGGAAGGGTGAATGGCGTAAAGTGGTAAATTGCGTGTACCCGTGTCGGGTTTTGCGACATGAAGGGTATATTCAGCGCTTGCCTGTTGTGTATAACAGTTCATTATACACAGTTGTACAGTTATAATGTACGCAAAAATCGTAGCAACAGTGTAATATGGTAAAAGTTCTTTTTGGCAGGAACATTTCGTTACATTATTTTCATCCAGTATTTAGCTGCATTAACATGGCGTCTGAAACTGGCGTCCCGGTTCTTTTTTTTAAGGAAGGGATCACTGAGTAAACGTGATCATACCTGTTAGCATACGTGTATACATAGGCTATTATAGCCTATGTATATTTCAATATATATAGCCTGGCTATATATATTGAGGCACGAGAAGGCAGTTGCCTCCTTTTTCTTTTTTATATACTGGAACTTCGATTGACTAATTACCCCAATGACCAGGATTTTGCCAAACGTCTGTGAAGTTGCCTCCTCTTGAATTTAAGTCTTGCTACGTGCCTGCCTGTTAGACAATTGGTTGTAAAGTTAACTGGAGCCGAGCAAAATATAAAAAGAGCATCATAGCGCATTTGATAACACACTGGCATAGAGAGCGAGAGGTACCGAGTTCGAGTCTCATAGGGCGGACATGCTTTGTAAATTGTAGGCTGCTATTAGCGCCGTGTATTGCAGGCTGTCTGTTCTGTCAGTAGTTAAGATTTATGTCTTCTGCCATATGTGTTCTTGTGAATTGTTTCAATTGCATAACTGTATACTGTAACCGGTTGCGGTTTGTCAACCGGATTGTTTCAATAAACGAAAATATTATTATAAAAAGCCTTACGATTGCGTTTTACATTACTCTGTGATGCATCCTATTGCACCATATCACTTTCAAATGCCCTCCAAGGTCGTTGGTGTTGCAAGCTAGGATAAGCTGTTGATGTTGTTGCCTTGTTCTTGTATATCTGCTACTGTTCCTTAGTTGTTGTCAAGTGTCAACTTGCTGTCAACTGCTGGACCAGCGCTGCCAAAACTTTCCAGTGTCACGGACCGGCACAAATTCTCCCACTGCAGGAAAATTTATTAATTATTTATCTTTTTCGTTTCCGATCACGTAAATTCCTCAGCTATATGTGTTAAAATTGATTTAAATGCACGTTTAGCCAATTTTATTACTCTATTGTCCTCTAAATGCTAGCCTATAATAAGTGCTTTTGTTATGACTTTTAAAAATATAATAGCCATTTATTGATTCCGATACAATTTGACCAGTTTCTTGACTCACTTTGCGGACAGCCGCCGGACCGGCAGCGGTCCGCGGACCACCACTTTGGGAAGCCCTGACCTATAGAGTGAACATCGGCTTCCTCAAGAAAGTTTGTGCATGCATGGTCGGCCACAGTATACCCGATTGTTTAGTGCGCTCGGCCTATAACGTGAATAGTAAGGGTTCGAACCTCCCATGTAATTGTAATTGAATTTATAAAGCGCCAACCTGCGATTCAGAGGCGCTCTCGACCCAAGGCGTTGGAACCATTTTCCGTAGGAATTGCGGATTGAGCTCCTCCTCCTCCTCTGTTTCGGAAACGCCTTAAGTCCATTTTATTTGTTAAGTGCTTAATGTTACATTGTTTAGTGTTTTACTGCTTAATGTTCTATTGCTCAATGTTAATGCTAAATACTTTAATGTTAAATTGTTTAATGTTTACAATTTAAATTGCTTAATGCTAAATTGATAAGTGTTTAATTACTTAATGTTCTAATGTTCAATTTTAATGCTAAATAGTTTAATGCTAAATAATTTAATGTTTAATAGTTTAATGCCAAATAGTTTGATGTTAAATAGTTTAATGTCAAATAGCTTAATGTTAAATAGCTCAATGTTAAATAGTTTTTTGTTAAATAGTTTAATGTTAAATTGCTTACTGTTAAAATGTTTAATGTTCTTTCTAGATACTTCGCTTAGAGTACGAAAGAAGCGGCACGACATAAGACTTAGGTGCACTCGTGAGAAACCCCGCACTGATCAAGGGACCCGAGTTCTCAGTTTTTACTATTCTGTCGAACCGCCCTCTCTCTGCAGAAAGAGACAACAAAGGCCCGCGTACAGCTTACACTGCACAACATCATAATCTTCCTCTTCTTCTTCTTCTTCTGCTCTGAAGTAAGGCCTTCTCTTTCCTCTTCGTTGGCCTGTTCCGACTAAACGAAGTCAGACGTGACATTGACGCCATCTGACGTCCAAACTGTCATTAATTAAGGCCTGGCGAGATGTCTGAGACCCGAGGGAAAGTCTGTCGGAAGATAATCGATATCTTAAGTGAGCCGATTAGTTGCCGGGTAAATATTGACGGCTGAATCCGCCACAGATGTCCGCCACCCTTCCAAATACCGAAGCCACGGCGCGGGCGGCGGCGGAGAAGGCCGCACCAACCAACCGACCGACCGACTGCGGGCATCCTCCTCCGCTATAGACCGCGGCGAAGATGCGATAATTCCCGCTTATCTGAGCTACGGAGGCTGGTGCAACCGGGGGACCCGAAATTAGCTTCTAAAGGCAATTCATTAAGCTCTCCGCAGCCGCATCAATTCCCGAAGCATCATTCCCGTTTGCTCGCCAAGGTGCGCCGTTATCGCTGGCCGGGGCGTGTTACAGAGGGGGGAATTGCGCCAATCGATACATTTGCTTAACGCCTAATACGCAACAGGTGAGGCCTAATTGAGCTGAGTTTCGTGACACGCCGTCCCTGCGGGGTACTGTAAATAATGCGCCTAACTATCGCTGCTTATAGTAATTGGGGGTGGAAACGGGGCTCGAATGGGGGTGGGGGGAGCGTATACATTGCTGCGGGGGAAAGTACGGAGAAGGTGTCCCCAGATGCTGAGTATCCGTGAGGTTCTTACTTCTTACCCTAAACATTCTTCTCCAACAATACATATGGTGGAATCTTCCGGGAAAATGCCTCTAACTGTTGATCCAATTTCAAGTAACGTCTATAGGTATATGCATGATATACAATACACGAGCGGTTCTGAGCGGTTCACCCTATATACTGATCTGCACTGATTTTCGTAATGCCATTGCAACTGCCAATTTGAAGATTTATTTTTTGCAGCTATAGCCAAGCTTTTAAGGCGAATTAATAAATTAACGCGAATTAATTACCTGATGATGATGATGAAGACGATGACGATGGTGGAATGATGATAGTGAAATTGATGATGATGTATAGTGGTGTTGTTGTTGGTGCTGACGAAGTGACTATAATAATATTCATGATGAAGAAGAAGAATAGTCTTTATTGAAACCATGCAGTTGCATACCGCACTTTGGTGTACAAAAACTCAGCATACAAATAACATCAAAGTTGATGGTAATGGCGGGATGTATATATAGAGAAGTCTATGATGATGAAGATGAAGATGATGATGATGATGACGACGACGACGACGACGATGACGACGACGATGATGATGATGAAGATGAAGATGATGAAGATTATGATGATGTGATGATGATGACGACGACGACGACGATGATGATGATGATGATGATGATGATGATGAAGCTGAAGGTGATGATGATGAAGATTATGATGATGATGATGATGACGACGACGACGACGACGACTACGATGACGATGACGATGACGATGACGATGACGATGACGATGATGATGACGACGACGATGATGATGACGATGATGATGAAGATGATGATGACGACAACCACAAGAGCAAATGTTAGTGTGTAGACAGGCCGAGCGTATACACAGCCCAACGGAACTATTACGTCGATGATTGGCTCGATCCAATCCATCCGTTAGAAGTCGCGTCTCGCCCGTCTAACAACCGTCGAAATTGCACGATAAACATATCATCGTTGGACACAAGACTTGAATTAGTCGATCGGCGGCGAAGGCGGCCGAGGGGGGCCTTCGGTCGGTCGGTTGGCCCCCTCAGCCCTCCAGTCCTTCTGCCGATCGTTTTACCTGAACGACTCGGTCGGCGACGGACAAGCATGGCAGCAATCAGACGGGGAATCTGTGTCGAATAGAAGCGATCTTTATCTGGACAGAGAAGGCTTTCGTCGCTTCGTAATGGCTGAATTAGAAACCAGGTTTCTCCGCCGGCTGTACCGGGGGTTAGAGCCGGGCAGGGGGAAGGCAGGGGGAGCGAGTCCGGCCGGAAAAGACCGGTGGAAGGGAGCGGATAAAGCGTTCTAACCGGCGGAGAAGGCATGCAGACGCTCGCTAACAGTCGCCATCTTGAACGGCCGGCGCTGAATAATTAGAAGCCGATGATTGGCTGGAGAAACAGGAACGACTGATCATAGAGACTAGAGGTCTGCGGGTAGCAGTGGCGTAACTAGGACTTCTCGTTTGGGGGCTTTAAGCCTTGAATATGGCCACTGCGGTAGCCCGAGCCTATAGTGGAGCCGGGGGCTTGATTCATTTTTGGGGGGGCTTCAGCCGTTTGGGGGCTTAAGCCCCCAAGCAACGCTAGTTACGTCCCTGGCGGGTAGAGCATTTTTGCTACCCGACCCGTACCCGTAAAAACAGGACCGTTACCCGTACCCGTACCCGACCCGTACTCAAAATTACTACCCAACCCGACCCGTACCCGCGGGTATACCCGTACCCGTACCGTACCCGCCACGTAATTAATAGGCCTTCCCACGATGAGTTTTATGCAGCCAACCATAACACGGCAGTTTGCCACAAATACCGCTAATTGAATAATTTAAGTATTTGTCATACGTAAATGAATGAAAGACCTGGTGCTTCAAATATGTCTAGCCTCAACTACCATAACTGCCACAAACTCTTTTAAAGAAAACACGGCTGCTGAAATGCCAGGCTCGGCATCAGAGACCTCTGACCCCGGTTGTCGGGGCTGAAACTCCGATTAGATATTATGTAAAAATACTACGATCGGATTGTGTTAATGGAAACAAGTCATTTTGTAGCTGTAAATTGAGCATCTATAAATGAATGTCAAGCTCACTAAGGTGCAGGGACATAGATCAACAGAAGGATATGGTACTCACACAGGATACCGCCAGTTATAGTTAGTGCAAGACTCACATTAACATGTTACCCCAAAATTTCACTTCGGTACGGGATACCCGTACCCGTAATGCTCCTACCCGCCGACCCGACCCATAAAATGCTCTACACCGTACCCAACCCGCGGGTGTAAACCCGCGGGTACGGGTATACCCGCAGACCCCTAATAGAGACTTCACACGTGGAGATCGTCCCTGTATAGCGCAACATAATTGGCCGGGCCCATCATCTGCAAACGGCTTGCGTCATTAAATTCATTCAAACGCCTGGAAAGAGGGAAGGAGAGCGGAGAGAACCGGAGGGAGAGAGGGAGAGACGCGGGGAGGGAGAAGGACGAAGCGGGGGATGGTTGCCATGATAACGGCGGTGGCGCCAGGCTCTGTAACCGCCGGAGGAATGAAGCATCAGTGGAGAAATCAGGGACAGC
>JACEVL010000354.1:252500-368837 GCA_020284085.1 Aporrectodea caliginosa
GAGAGAGAGACAGAGACAGACAGACAGACAGACAGAGATAGACAGACAGAGACACACACAGAGAGAAACAGGGACAGACAGACAGATCAGAGATAGAGACTGAGACGATTATTCTGCAATCAATTATAGTATAATCGTCGCTAACGATTATTTATAGGAGTCAACATAGTGATTATAATTATAATAATAGTAATAGTAATAATAACAGTAACGATAATAATAGTTATAATAATAGACGCCATCGTAGCATAGCATTTTAACAAATTCCTGCGATATGAACGAGTATAATATACGGACTGGAGGAAAGCGTCTTACTTACTTCGATCGTTGTTCACGTGACTCCGATGCCTATTCATCATAGATGGAGTCGATGATTCGATGACGTCACTGTTCGCCTCCGACCTTGACCTGTTCCACTCGGCCGCAAATGCTTCCGTCCTCAAACCTAGTCCTTCATCATCAAACCCTTCCATGTGCACCTTCGACGTCGATCCACCGTGTCTGAACCTCGACGGAGACGGGTGAAGTGTCAGGCTAGTAGGAGAGGGTGAACTGGGTTTCTTCGACTCCGCGGCCAAGATGTCGGCGACGAAGAACGACGTGAAGCGCCCCCTGTCGGTCGGTGCGTCGTCCGTCGTCTTCGCCAGGTGTCGCTGCTGCTGCGCTGGAGGCGTGCGCCACCGGTGAGCGGCGTCGTTATGCAAGTAGCAGAGATGGAGATGCTGTTGGAGTTGCTGCTGCATCTGGTCGGCTGCAGCCAGGCGGGCGTCTTTCCACGCTCCGTCGAGTCCGATCAGGGGCAGTGGACCGTGGCGGTGATCGGAGGAGCGGGGAAGGAAGAGCGGGTCGTGGCGCCTGACCGAGTCGGAGAGACCCCCACCGAGGAGGATCCCATCAACCGTTTCTGTCTCAGCAGCTTTCGGAGCATCTCCTTCCGTCGTTACGCTTCGCTGGTCAGGGCATCGGCTACTTCCGGTTTCGACCGACGAATTCTTACTTCCGGTGTTCGCTTCTTCGTCTGTGCGCATGCGCAGCTTGTTCAGATTGTCGTTGATCTGCTTTCGAATGCTTTCCAAGTCGACGCTAACTAGGTCAGGTTCGCTGACCGACCCAGATTGGCCCGTTTCCATTGGATGACCGCACACCCCAGGTGACCAAAGAATGTTTTCGCTGAAAAAAGAGAAAAATATCCAGTCTGAATTTTAGACATTTGATTAACAAAGAATATAGTCAGAGTAGACCGGTATAAGAATTAAAATACTGTAAACTGAATTTGTAGGAAACGGTAACCGAGTGGTTACAGCGCTCGACTTTTAACGGGGAGAATAGGGGTTCGAATTTCTTCTGCATGCATAGACGATTATTGTGCAAGGACCTTGAGTAAGTCCCTCACTCACAATAATGCTTCGTGCCTCAGATTCAACTTTACTGGCTATGCGCACGTAATCAATGGAATATGATGATGATGAAGATGATGATGATGATGATGATGATGATGATGATGATGATGATGATGATGATGATGATGATGATGACGATGACGATAATACGACGACGATTAATAATAATGATGATGATGATGACGATGACGACTACGATGATGATGATGATGATGAGGAGGAGGAGGACGATAATGACGACGATATTGATAATGATAGTAATAATAGAAATGATAATAATATTAATAATAATAGCCCAATAATAATTGCGATGGGCATTAGGCAATTCTGCAGATTATGAAAATCCCTAATAATAATAATTGTAATCGTCAGTAATAGCCTTGTTATTGATTGCGAATGAATGAATGCAATGAACGAACGAATTAGTGTCGGAACGAAATGAATTGCTCAAAAATTGTGCAAGTAAAGCAAATGAATGCGAATTGTTTTTCTAAAAATATATTTTACCACCCTAAGAATAATCGTCATCGTCATCGTCATCGTCATCGTCATCATCATCATCATCATCATTACCACCACCCTACCAGGACCACTATACCATCACCATCACCATCACCATCACCATCACCATCATCATCATCATCATCAGTGGCAATAAGCTATCGCCATTAATCTACCGCCATCCATCTTGCAGCAGACCATAGTCATATCAAAATCTCATAAATATAATATGTATTTCTTCAGATTCTTCTCCAAAGACTGGTGCCAAAGTTCATTTTCCTTTAATATATATGAACAGAGTACACTAGTACAGCAAACGATCACGCTTCAATAGCCTCTTGCCTCAGCGGATCAGAACAAAATATATAGCCTACGTATTCCGTTATTTTAACACGAGGGTATATGAGATAGGACGGCAAGATGAAGTAGCAGGGCGAGGAGAAGGACGAGGACGAGGACGAGGAGGAAGAGAAAATGAAAGAAGAGGAGGACGAGAAGGATATATAATTATTTCTTCTCCAAAGACTGGGGCCAAAGTCCTCTTGTCTGTTATAGGAACACAGTAATTGCACTATGGCTTACAAGTAATTGCACATTTTCTTACAAGTAATTGCACTTTTTCTTACAAGTAATTGCACTTTTTCTTACAAGTAATTGCACTTTTTCTTACAAGTAATTGCACTTTTTCTTACAAGTAATTGCACTTTTTCTTACAAGTAATTGCACTTTTTCTTACAAGTAATTGCACTTTTTCTTACAAGTAATTGCACTTTTGCTTACAAGTACTTGCACTTGTGTTTACATGTAATTGCACTTGTGCTTGTCTAGTTTGATGTAAAACAATGTAACCTCATGACCTTATACGTTACCCGGTGTATGATTAGCTACGGAATGTTAAGATGCTGGTATACCCTGTTAGCCCTTGACCCTCTGACCGTCAGACCCTGACATTCCATATAGGCATTCGTCGTGTAAGAACTAAGAAGGGAGAACTGCCCTCTGTTAATTACTTATGCAGAAATAGTTTCGATGATCTGATTAGATGGACAAATAGGCTACCACTTCAGATGCCTTCTTCTTAAACGTACAAATACCTCTTCAGATCCTTATGCTTCGATGGACAAATACCTCTTCAGATCCTTATGCCTATATGGACAAATACCTCTTCAGATCCTTATGCCTATATGGACAAATACCTCTTCAGATCCTTATGCCTATATGGACAAATACCTCTTCAGATCCTTATGCCTATATGGACAAATACCTCTTCAGATCCTTATGCCTATATGGACAAATACCTCTTCAGATCCTTATGCCTATATGGACAAATACCTCTTCAGATCCTTATGCCTATATGGACAAATACCTCTTCAGATCCTTATGCCTATATGGACAAATACCTCTTCAGATCCTTATGCCTATATGGACAAATACCTCTTCCTTATGCTTATATGGACAAATACCTCTTCAAATAGGCCTACCTTATGCTTGGATGGACAAATACCACTTGATGTGACTTCTTCTTAAACGAACAAATACCTCTTCAGATACCTTTTTCTGAAAAGGGTAAATACCTCTTCAGATACCTTTTTCTGAAAAGGGTAAATACCTCTTCTTAGAAGGGTAACTACCTCTTCAGGTACCTCTTTCTTAAAAGGTTAAATACCTCTTCTTAAAAGGGTAAATACCTCTTCAGATACCTTCTTCTTAAAGGACAAATACCTCTTCAGAGACCTTAGATGGACAAATACCTCTTTAGATGCCTTCTGATGTACGATACGTCTTCTGTCTCATCAGTCTCCTCTCAGCTGCTGCTGCTGGTGATGGTAGTTCAGATGCCAGTCCTCGTTCATCCGAGCGTATATCCAGCTGTCGCCCTCTCTCCTCTTCTTCGTACACTTATTCCGTCGCCTTAGGCGTCGCTTAGCAAACTGAATGGTCTAAAGCGCTCTGCTTATTAAAACATTACGCAGCCAATAAGATTACGGGCGTTGCCTCCCATCCTCGTGTCGACCGCGACGCCGCATCCCAACGTGGGGCGTGGCCAGAAGCTGCTGCTGTAGCCAATCGGATGCCAGCTCTGCTTCAGCAGGAGATTGACGGACGCTGCCGCGGTAGCTGGTGCCGCAAAGCCAGCATCCACTGTCATTAACTCCCGCCCGCACCTGCTCGCATCCTAAGCACCGCGTACGCAGGTGCGAAAACTGCCGACACACCCGCGCGCACCTACACACACACACACACACTCTCTCTCTCTCTCTCTCTCTCTCTCTCTCACTCTCTCTCACACACACACACACACACACACACACACACACACACACACACTGGACTGTTACTGCCACCTAGCTCCGACTTATTTCAATCAGGAAGGGAAGATCGCGTAGCCTACAGAATCTCGCACGTTCGGATAATTAGCCAGTCAATAGCGTTGGTTAATTTCACGGTCTGGTATTCTGTTTTATAGGCTGAGGAAGCGCATGCAAGGGGCGAGTCAACAGAGATTGGGGTGGATGGGTGGGTGGAAGAGTGGAAGGGTGGGTAGAAGGAAAAGCATCACTTTCTGCGTCACTGATCGGTTGCTGATGCTGGAGTTAAGGATAAATGAATGAATGTGTGGAGAGGAATACCAAAGCGCAGGAGGTATCAATAACAGCTGATAACTGCAGCACATGCGTCATATATATTTAAAGACTCTATTATTCATTATAGTGGTAGCCTACATTTATCTCTGGACAACCACTCTAACACAACGCAGCGCTCGTGAATAAGACGGTGCCCTGCGCTTAGCTATATATAGAGCAGAGTTTTATAAATTTGTGGATTACGATTACGATTATTTTTAACTTCGAGAACAGTAAATGCGCTATACAAAGTTACGCTGGTCTGTTTAGCTTTTAAGTATAGCGTTTTAGAAATTTCGATATTAATTTAAGATATAGGCCTAAAGTATGCATGCATCAGTCAGTATAAAATGCCAAAATATTCGATCAAACGCAATTTCTTCCGAATGATCATGTAACAAAACTAACAATCACAATCAATAAATCAATCGCCAGGTGAAGGAATTTCATATAAAACTTTCACTTAAATACGGACTGAGAGTTTTATTCTAAAATTCCTGTATAGTTTAACAACTTTTCTATACAAATGCTTTCAGTTCACAACTGCAAACGCATGACAAAATATGGGTTCAGTTTGCACACCTGCGTATCTGTAGACGCGGTGCCTATAATTATATGCATGCGAGCAAGTGCAGAGCGTATACGTAATATAATTCTTCACATGACTTTGTTAGGCAAATCATCAGATCCTGACGCCAGTCATTTGGCGGCGATGGGTACATGTATAATAAATAAACGGGACGCATATATAAGCATATATATACGGCGATCGTCGTATACATATATTAGCCACACTGTGTGTATTGTATGTGCGTGTATTATTTGTAATAATTAAATAGTTATGCATTTATTAAGCGCCACTATCCAATGACCAAGCATCAATCGATGGCGCTGAGAAATTGTGAGTTAAGAACTTGCACAAGGTCCATATACGCAGCGTATGTATACCCTTCACTTTACAAGGGGAGTGCTCTACCGTGATCCATATTTATATAATAATAATAACTATAGGCCTACATAAATATAAGTAAAAAATAACTTATAATAATAATAATAATAATAATAATAATAATAATAATAATAATAGTAATAATAATAATAATAATAATAATAATAATAATAATAATAATCTTTTCTTTTTTGAAGCGCCTGACAAACGCACTGCGCTGTACATTTAGGCCTACATGTTATGCAATTGAAACAACAAATGACAGAATACATAAATCTTAACTACTATATAGCCTAACAGAACAGACAGCCTGCAATACATGGCGCTAATAGCAGCGTATACAAAGCATGTCCGCCCTATATATACGGGACTAGAACTCGGTACCTCTCGCTCTCTATGCCAGTGTGTTATCCAATGCGCTATCGGGCTGAATAACTTATAGACATATATCAGCAGGCACAGAGAATTTCTCAATACGAGGAGCTGCATACTGAGTTTTCTAATTAGGAACCGTAGCGAAATGTTCGCGTATATATCCTGTATAGTGTATACTGTATACATAGCAGATGTTATGATGATGCAGCGTCTTATAATAAGCGGCCAGGGATTATATACGAGCGGTCATTAGCGCAGCGATGCTTTTACGACCATATTATGGCCACCTTATTCTAGGTCTTTTTCTGACACTCTGTCCATTTCTTTGTATATATCTATCCTCACTCCCTCTATATGCCTCTTCCCTTCCTCTGTTTTCCATCCAATCTCGCCTATCCTCTTCTCTCAGTCACTCTGTCAATTTGTCTCCCCTCCCTCTCCCTCCGCTCTCCCGCTCGCTCTCCCTCCCTAACTTCCTCAACCATTACACAGATTTGTCGGTTTGCTAATATTAGTTTTTCGCAGCGTTAGTTCTGCTCTTCAGAGCAGGGCACCAGTATGACGATGTGCTCTGTATTATCGCCCATCAGTTACACCTCGCCCTCTTGAGTACCATCTTCGAAACTGACCCGTTAATGTCATCGAACAAGACCCGTTGGAGGGAAGAGGGTGTGTCGGGGCGTATCATCCCCAGGGTTCAATAACTACCCCATTGACCCAACTCCCTCTCCTTCCTAATTTGGTTCCACCGACAAAGTTTCCCTAAAGGACCTGAGCGATAATAAATGATTGGCCATGGGCTACGCATGCATGAGCACATCGGAGCCATCTATAGTAGCAATGAATTTCATATATATATATATATATATATTATATTATATATATATATATATATATAGGTGCATGTGTACGTGAATAAATATACATATAAATAAATGTACATGATTGCATGCTTATAAACATACACGTTATTGTATATATATATAGGCCTATGCATGTATTGTATGTATTCTTAAAATTAATTTCTATTCAATTCTATTCTATTTTTCATTCAATTCTATTCAATTCCATACATTTAATTTAATTCCATTCTATTCTATTCTATTGCATGCTATCCCATTCATTCCATTCATTTAAGTGATTAATTCATTTCTTTTCATTCCATTCTATTCCATGTATTTAATTCTATTCCACAGCGCTTCGTTCAACCAGCCCTTAAGCCTTATAATAGGGGGCCTATAGTATACTATAATAGGGCAATTGGGAGATGATCAACCGACTCTGCAATCCACAAATGGTTAGAGCTGTGTGGGTATGCTTCCCGGAGCGAACGCTGCAATGGAAGGAGGTTGTCGGTGTTTGTTGGGGCCTGCAGCGGGCGCTCAGGTATTACGATGCTCGTGACCCCCAGCAGTGTTTTCTGCGCACAGGTCAGTGTTTATCTGCCGCTGAAAATTACGTAACCCATAATCGACACTTCTGACTGTCTGTCTGTCTGTGTGTCTCTCTCTGTCTCTCTCTGTGTGTCTCTCTCTCTTCTCTCTGTCTCTGTCTGTCTCTGTCTGTCTCTGTCTGTCTCTGTCTCTGTCTCTGTATCTGTCTGTCTGTCTGTCTGTCTGTCTGTCTGTCTGTCTGTCTGTCTCTCTGTCTCTCTCTCTCTCTCTCTATCTCTCTCTCTCTCTCTCTCTCTCTCTCTCTCTCTCTCTCTCTCTCTCTCTCTCTCTCTCTCTCTCTCTCTCTCTCTCTCTCTCTCTCCCTCTCTCCAATTCCTTGAAATTAAAACCAGAAGGAGCTGAATGAAATCGGACCTCTCTTTGCCCAATTCTGCCACCTCTCTCTAATTTCAACCCCTGCAGGGTTCGTGTACACTCCTTTACTTGCATCTCCCGCTAGTCCAGGAGGCAGGAGCTTCACCCGATGTCGCTTCGGCGTGAGTCGTTCTCATGACCAGCGGTCTACGACTCTACGCAACGTCCCTGGTGGGTACAGATTCAAAGAATAGAAAACAGGTGCGTGTCTGGCGATTGGTCAGAATCCGTGTCAAACAAACGGGACAACGGGAGACTTACCTACCAACCTTTCAATGCTATCTGGTGTAACAAACTTTCAGAATGATGACGAGCATGCAGCAGCAATTGGTGGAAATTAAGGGGATGTCGTGTAACAGCCCTCTTCTATCTGCCTTTCTTATGCATGCCTATCGGTGGGTGGGTGGGTGGGTGGGTGGGTGGGTGGATGGATGGATGGATGGATGGATGGATGGATGGATGGATGGATGGATGGATGGATGGATGGATGGATGGATGGATGGATGGATGGATGGATGGATGGATGGATGGATGGATGGATGGATGGATGGATGGATGGATGGATGGATGGATGGATGGATGGATGGATGGATGGATGGATGGATGGATGGATGGATGGATGGATGGATGGATGGTTGATGGATGTGTGTAATGTAAGAATGAATGCAGAGAGAAAGAGAGACAGACAGACAGACAAAGACAGAAAGCAGGAAAAGAGAGAGAGAGCGAGATTGGACTAAGTTGTTGAATTGAATAACATCAGTCGAAAACGTTTTGAAGGTGTGCATATATATACAAAAGGAGAATTATTGTATATTGTCCAGTGGTATACACCATATGGCCTTGACGTCGACCTCATAGTATATAGGCCTACACCAACAGATGCAATGTTGATGGTGGTTGTTATCGTTGATTTGCTGCAAGGATGTGGTAAAGTGGTGATCGTGGTTGTATATATGGTGTCTATGTGTGTATATCGTGAGTGAGTGTGTACGAAACAGGTTTCTCTGCAGCCTCTGTAGAAATGGAAGCACCTGGAGGAGGCATATAGATAACTTAGAAGGGTTCTGCTGACGGGCGTTGGAGTACTTTCGGGTATCAATGTGTTCCAAGTGCTGGCTAATTGAGTTAAGTATATGGAGTCATTCTGGAAATTAGGAGAAACGGTTGAACGGTGGAAAGGTGGAAGACATCGTCGACCGCTGGTCCCAATTACGACGGAAGAAGATGGAGTTGCTGATGCTGGCATAAGTGATGCGAGGGAGCATCCATGGATGCTGCAGTAAAGGTGGTTTTGTACCTGACGATTTCTATGGACAGCCGGCGAATCAACAAATCTCTTCCAAAATCCAGAAACTATATTCCCTCAAGCATGCCTCATATATTGTATTTATTGCTTGTTATAGCGCCCGTAAGACATTCAGAGGCGCTCCCGATACTGCGCGGACGCTGAATCGGAGAGAAGAGAGCAATTGCGAGTGAAGGAGCCCAGAGAGCGAGAGGAGAGAGAGCAACCCTCCAGCTGCAAAGCACCGAACATACCCCTACACCACCGCGCCCCAGTTGTATTGTGATGTGACATTGTGTTGTAGTACTCCACGTTTATAATGCGACCGAGCCACCCGCAGTAAAGATCCGAGAAATTAATCTCTGATAATCCGACCCGAGAAGCGAACCCGGGGAGCGGCGAGCGGGCACCAACCCACTCGGCCACTCAGTTTGAGTACACTAGGCAGAGTGAGAGATAGAGAGAGAGGTGAGAGAGAGAGGGAGAGAGACAGACAGACAGACAGACAGAGACAGACAGAGACAGAGAGAGACAGAGTACAAGGCAAACCGATAGTACGAGCAAACAGATAGAGTACGAGAGAGAGACAGAGATAGACAGACAGACAGACAGAGAACATCTTGGTTTGCCTTTGTACTCTATCGGTTTGCCTTGTACTCTATCGGTTTACCCTTGTACTCTATCGGTTTGCCTCGTACTCTATCGGTTTGCCTAGTTACTATCGGTTTGCCTCGTACACTATACTATTGGTTTGCCTCCTAATCTAGCCTATCGGTTTGCCCTGTATACTCTATCGGTTTGTCTTGGACTCTATCGGTTTGCCCTGTACTCTATCTGGCTTGTACCCTAACGTATTGCCTCGTACTCTATCGGTTTGCCACGTATACGCAATCGGTTTGCCTTGTACTATAGATATAGTGGTGTAAATTTACCGGCAAAATGTATTTGCGGCAAAAAATCCGGATTTTTACAGGTAAAATTGGTAAAATGATAAAAAATGATTTAAGTGATGTAATATCTTGATTATGTTCCCCAACGGTGTGTTTACTGTTTAGCCATTTATCAGTTACAGACAAATGTGGAAATGCCTTAGAAGTCCTATACTGAATTGTTAAATAGCCTATCGTTTAGCTCGATCGTATACACTATCGTTTAGCCTCGTACACTATCGTTTATCCTCGTACACTATCGTTTAGCCTCGTACACTATCGTTTAGCCTCGTACACTATCGTTTAGCCTCGTACACTATCTAGCCTCGTTTAGCCTCGTACACTATCGTTTAGCCTCGTACACTATCGTTTATCCTCGTACACTATCGTTTAGCCTCGTACACTATCGTTTAGCCTCGTACACTATCGTTTAGCCTCGTACACTATCGTTTAGCCTCGTACACTATCGTTTAGCCTCGTACACTATCGTTTATCCTCGTACACTATCGTTTAGCCTCGTACACTATCGTTTAGCCTCGTACACTATCGTTTAGCCTCGTACACTATCGTTTAGCCTCGTACACTATCGTTTATCCTCGTACACTATCGTTTAGCCTCGTACACTATCGTTTAGCCTCGTACACTATCGTTTAGCCTCGTACACTATCGTTTAGCCTCGTACACTATCGTTTAGCCTCGTACACTATCGTTTAGCCTCGTACACTATCGTTTAGCCTCGTACACTATCGTTTAGCCTCGTACACTATCGTTTAGCCTCGTACACTATCGTTTAGCCTCGTACACTATCGTTTAGCCTCGTACACTATCGTTTAGCCTCGTACACTATCGTTTAGCCTCGTACACTATCGTTTAGCCTCGTACACTATCGTTTAGCCTCGTACAATATATCGTTTAGCCTCGTACACTATCGGTTTGCCTCGTACACTATCGGTTTGCCTTTCCCAATCCACTTTCCAATGCATTTTCGGATTTTCCCTCCGCTCCTCCCACCAACGCGTTCCAATCTCCCATTATCACTACATAATCTGTTCCTTTGGTCAACTTGAACTTGAACAGTGAACACACGTTAGTAACCGTTACGAAAAGTTGGGTTTCTGTTAACCCTATATGTAACGGAACACCTGTCTATAGCATTTCTGCACATGTATAGTTTAGAGTTTTAGACAGTTTTATAAGTTTGACACATACCTCTAATTAGAAAAATACAAGTCAGAGAAAAATTAACCTTGTGGAATGACGTATAGAACTCGGCTAAGGTGGGCTTCACCGAAATTTATGGAAATTGTTAACGACAGATACCCTTAAGGTCCTCGCAGCCCCAATATACGTAGAACAGTGATCCGCTGTACGACCGCGTACACTCACCAACGGTTAGCAGACTTCAAACTGTAAAGATGTCTGTGGGCAAATGCTGCGCGTCAGGGTCTAACAAAAACTCGTTTGAACCCCGACTGAGTATATATGTCGAACTTTTTTCATTTGCATTCTTGCATTGGAAACGGAAATACGTCGAATGCGTCGATTATACACAAGCAACCATGTTCGTTAGGTCCACGTTTGGTCCACTTTTGGCCCTTCCGTGGTCAGCGGTATAGGCACAATGCTGGCCCGTATGGACCC
Source organism: Aporrectodea caliginosa (assembly GCA_020284085.1). Lineage (NCBI taxonomy): Eukaryota > Metazoa > Annelida > Clitellata > Crassiclitellata > Lumbricidae > Aporrectodea > Aporrectodea caliginosa. Next base: position 264,016 of record JACEVL010000354.1, read on the forward strand.
ATAGAAAGTGACTGTCTATATGGGCAGTCGAAGTGTCATGCAGCTTGAAAGTTGCATCACACACCCTCCGCAATCGAATCTAAGTTATAATTGTAAGGCAAGCTGCAGCCAGTTTGTAATCTGCTACCTTTCCTTTATAAGCCTACATTTGCTCTTCGCAACAAAACGATTTTCATTGGACTAAATTCGGACTCTTCACACTCATGTCTGGCGTTAAGACTTAAGCGACTATAAGTTACAATAATAGTTGGAACCCGGGGGGTATAGAATTGGTGGTACACTGGTACCCATTCTTACCCAATTTATCTATCCAACAATAATTATAAAGTTTACTGATATAGTTTCAAATGTCTTTGGCGGAAGCCAAGCGCATGCTAAACATAATGGGAATTTTACACAAGGTACAGCATGTATACAGTGAGCTGGAAAATCGTAACCTTTATATATTCCAAAAAGTTGGGGCAAGTTTTGATAAACGCGTTTCAACATTGTAATATTATTATAATTACGACCATATTACCACAAATTCAAATCAGGTATTACTACACTTTTATCAATACACTTTTTCTCATGACGTCGCCATTAGTTTTACAAATGACGTCGCCTCCATATTATGACGTCATAATTTGTATACGCATTAAGATTATTGTCTTTTCATGAGCTCTGCTATGTTCATAACAATGTGATAACTTCTATAGCGCCACTCTGAAAGCGCACAAGGCATCTGTAGCCTATAATCAAAGTGCTATAGCCAAGTTCGAGAAAGGACCTGCATGGCTGATATCCAAGAAGGGAAATACAGAAACAGCCAAATGGAACATTCAGACAAATTTATCCTACAGCTAGAGCTGTACCGATTAAACGGCCATACGCGTAATCGGGCCGATTATTAGAACAATCGGCATAATCGGGTATCGGCAGAAATAATCGGTTAATCGGTGCCGATGTCAAAATTGTGTTATTATTTAATAATTTTACTTGAATTTTTGCATATTCCAAGTTGTTTTTATCGATTTTCATCTATCGTTTTACCTTCCTTATCATTTATGCATTAAAACATATCGTGAACAACTTCCCAACTTAATGTAAACGTCCACCCTTAGGCCTATAGTTGTGACGATAGATTACTGGTTTATGTTTCGGAACCGAACATTTTGACTAAACAAATAATGAAATATTCGGTCTCATAATGGGTATTGTCAGTTTAATATAATCGGCTATATACGCGGTATCGGTATCGGCAATTTAATAATCGGCTACACGCGGTATCGGCATAATCGGCAAAAAGCGATATCGGTACAGCTTTACCTACAGCTATGACAAAATTCTATACAGAAGAAAAACAAGTAAACTGCCTATATATGTGCCTCATGACTAGAATTTCATGTAGCCTAACGTATCGACATCCGTGTATTTACATATTTGTAAATCAGTGCAAGTAAATGCAATGCCGTTCACGACTTCTGATGAGATACTTCTCATAATTATATGAATATACAAAACCTCGGCTTTCCATAGATGAGTTAATGCTTCGGCGGTTTGTCTAATAAGACAGATAGATTCCTATAGCAGCAAATGATAAACATCCAAACGAACAGCTCATGAGCCTAAAGATATATACGCCCTCCACGAAGCACCCATGGGGCGGGAGGCAGCACGGCCGACAGTCGGCCCGTAATTACAACCATCAGCCAACTATAGACAACAAGTACCATCAGCTGAAACCGTTTCTCCGCCACTTACTTACTTACTTACCTGTGGCTTCGCCGCCGCCGGCTCTGATCAGAAGCCGATGAAAAACGCGTCCAGTTATAAGCGACGCTCGACGTTTACAAGCGAATAATCAGCTTCTTATTCAGCGGACGTCGATGTATACGTCACTTCCGCTCGATGTTTCGTCATGCGCCGTGCCAGGCAACGCTGCTTAATTGGTGCTTACTAACATACACACACATAAAAAAAAATCAATCAATTCTTCTTTATTGTACCACTCATCACATCAAAGCAAACATAATCTCAGTCAAGTACAAAAGGAGCCCTACAAAAGCTAACGCTTATACAGAGTTAGGCCCCTATTTCTGTGTTACAGTCTTCACATTTCTGAGTTAACATGAGCAAATAGTTCAGTTCTTGAAACAATCATTAATCCTAATTATAGTAGCAAGAATAATATAATAATAATAAAAATAATAATATTTTTATGATGATGATAATAATAATAATAATAATAATAATAATAGTAATAATAATAATAGCGTAATAATAACAAACATAGCGATAACAGTAACAGTATTAATAGAGATACCACCAGCAATAAACATCAGTAAGAAAACTTCAGCACCAAGACTCCTATTAATGTTATCAAAGACCCAGCAATAAGCACTATCATCCCTATAGTTGATAACAGGTTCAGTGCACTATGCATGACAAAAACATGGTTACTACAGTCATATTGTCATCATCCTCATTTAGGTGACCTTCTTAACGATTATCCATAGACAAATGCCAATTTTACAGTCATTAATATACATGTTTAACCAATTTTATGCATAATTTACATTCATTGGAAACAGCTCAAAGATCAGTGCAGTTGCAAAGATAGCTCATTATACTGGTTATTCCATAATACTTCCAACACAAAACATAGGATGTCATTATGTGGTAATGTGGTAATTTTTTTTTTTAACATACAGAATTATATCTCAGAATCAGGGATTCTTTTATTTTAGCTCTAAACTTTGTTACACTACTTTCACTTGAAATATCTACAGGCAAGGAGTTCCAAAGACGTGGTCCAATTGTTCTCAAGCAATTGTAGCGACAGGTAGTTCGGGCAAAAGGGACAGCATATCTATGGGAACTGCGTGTATTTAATACACTCACACACACGCACGCACGCACACACACGCATATGCATGCACACACACACATACATGCACACATACGCAATGATACGCTCAATCAATCAATCATCCATTCACTCATTCATACGTACACATACACATAAGTATACTTACAAGCATACACGCAGACTTACCTGCATGCATGCAAACGTAGCCTAGACCTTTGTTCTTGAATTCATTTATTCTGTCATTCAATTATTTCATTCTTGTTTACTTATTTCATTCATTCATTTATTCATTCATTTATTTATTTGGTACTTGTCGGTTTCACGACCCCAAAAAGATCTTTTAATTATAACTAGACGAGACCTCTGTGGACCTACAGGAATGTTTTCGCGACATTTAATATGTCTTCTAATGACGACACTAACCCTAACCCTGACCCTAACCGACCCTCACGACTTCAAGTTGTATAGTCCATATCGGTTACGTTGAGGTTATGCCTCGTTGTCACGCGCCGTGAGGGTCGGTTAGGGTCAGGGTTAGGGTTAGTGTCGTCCATGTTTTCTAATGACGAAACGTTCAGGTTTATGGCGTAATAGATAAGTTCTGACGTAACATAGAATTAAAATATCGTAGAATATGAAGAATTTTAAATGAGGTAATATATGAAGAATTTTGGGGGTCGTGAAACCGACAAGTACCATTTATTTATTTATTCATTCATTCATTCATACAGTAAGAAACGTATAAGTCCCCTTTTAATATTTAAATCTGTTATAAGACAGTCCCTTGAGTATGGGAGGCCAAATACATACATACAAGCATTAAAACATAAACACGTGCATAGTTTGCATACCTAGATACATACATAAATACACAAAAATAAGCAAACATACATACGTATACAACTATACAGTATACATACATACTCATACATACATGCATAGTTGCATAGGGCCTATACACAGCATGACACACACATACTTAGGCTACATGCATACATACATACACACATACATGCATGCATACATACAATACAATACAATACAATTAGACATTTATAACGCGCTTTAACAAGACAAGTCTTGCACAAGAGCGCGTTGCGCTGTGTTCTTAGTCATAGTATAATGAGAATAGATAAGTTTTTAATTTTGATTTAAATTGAGTAGCAGATGAACATTGACGGATTGTAGCTGGAAGACTGTTCCATTCCCTAGGTCCCGAGACAGCAAAAGAACGATTTCCAAACTTCCTCTTGGTACGAAGAACGGTAAAGTCTCCTCGCGTGGCTGATCTGAGTCCTTTAGGATACATGTATACATCTATATACACATACATACACATACCTACATACTTACATACACACGCTCAAAAGACATCACATCCTTCGCATGAAGAAACGCGGCTTAAGCGCCTCCACGTCTTCAAATCACAGCGCTATATAAACCATGATGACGTTGCATTATTTCGAAAAGGTCCGCGTCCTTCGTAACCCGGTCGCAGCTCGACCGGAAATGACGCGAGCGTGATAAATACATACATACTCCGGGTTCGAAGAGGAGGCAGAGCAGGGCCGCGCCCCGTGCTGCCCCTGGCGGTGAGGGGCAACGCTAATGGGACGCCCGATCTTAACAGGAGCGCCCATTATATCTTAGATTACAGCGTTCGCATCGGATTCTCTTCCAATTTCTTGCGCCAACCGCGCAGACTAGGGTTGGCCATAGGAAGCGGGATTACCGGGGATTTTGGACGGACGGGAACGCGGTCGGGGCGATAATCTGTAGCCGTGCCAAGTGAATAATTGAGCGATCGAGTCAAAGCCTCCGCTAACGAACTACTCAACGCGTCACGTTGAACGGGGTGCTTTTAATTGAACGCTGGCCATCCCCTTACACCCTCCCCTGCCCCGTTCGATATAAAACCTCGCCGACGCCCTCTCATTATTTTTCAATTTGACGGTACGTTGGTCGGTCGTGACGTGGTTAAGCCAACCTCAGAAGAAAGACTAAGGCCGCTGGATCACCGTATAGGCATCGGGCGATAACCATAAATCACTCAGACAGACAGACAAGCAGACAGACAGACAGACGGACAGACACACGGACGGACATATACAGACACACACGGACAGACACACACACACGGACAGACACACCTAAAGATAAGGAACGAAGAGTTAAGGTGAGATAGATGAGCTAGAATGGAGATGAGATGAGATGAGATGAGAGAAGAGGAGAGCATGCAAGCACGTATAGGCCTACGTGGGCTTCACAATTTGATACGTTTAAAGACACCTTCGTAGGCTACCAAAGACGACGGGCTGGCGTCGTTTGATAACTAGGCCTACACCAATTGTCTCAGTTACTCTATAGACCTCACAGCTCTGTATTTATTCATTTAAGATGTTCACATAACGATCATTGCTGGGTTTGAAGCGGTTGATCAACCCGGTTGGTAAACTAAATAGTCATAAACGCATATTCGTGGCTTTGGCATACATAAAATTATAAAGCATCTGCGTCTCTGTATCTGCTAGGCTATCTCTGGCAGAAGGTCTCCTCTAACCCGCTTCTTAATGGTAGGTATATTACAAAGTCGAATATGCAGAAGACCAAGAGAATTTGGAATTCTTTGGCCAGTCAGAGGCCATAGCCATGACTAATAGATCAAAATATGGACCTCTGTACTTAGTCATTGACTTCCTGTTCAGCTAAAAAAAATTGAAATTTCGGCTTATGGAAGTTATGGTTTAGAAAAGATTAAGCCAATCACGGTAGTCCCCTGCGTACATTTAAAACCAGTTCTTATTCCTAAATGTTAGCACCATTTAACAAGGTCCTCTGACTGCCTTTCTGTAGTTCTACCCAAGACTAGGACTGCTCTTTGTGAGCCACTTTTTCGGTGGTAGGACCTAGATTCTAAAACTAGCCTACCTTCCATAGGCCTAATATATCCGTTTGTTCTTTTCAATCACTCTTTCAAACTGCATATCTACCATAGGCTGTCTCCATCTTGGTTCACTGATTTTCAGGATGTTGTCCTGATTACGGCTTGGTTTTGGTGCGTCATCGGTTGATGCTTTATGGAAAGATTATGCATTCAATAATTATGTATCACAACAATATTACTACATGGCGTGTTCTCGTTTACTTAATCAAGTTCAATAAGTACCGCCATCTAACGAACATTTATGCGACTTCTACAAATCTATTTATAGCCTCGTTTTTAATTCTAAAATTAATATTGTTCAAATGAAATAATCATCCAGAAAAATGCACGTATCGCAAGAGACACGAAGTGTTCCACTGAACTTACACCAGACATGTTTACCCTTTTTCTATTATAATAATATTATAACTATTCAATTACTCTTCCTTTTCTGAATGAAAGTAAACATTTCCCGTGATGCAATTCGTTCTCGCACCGCGAAAAACACAGACACATGTTGACGTAGATTCAACACCAAAGCTTTACAGACATCTAGCATTTGACAGATTAGGTTAACTAATGAGAAAGGTTGATGTAGTTAAACAAATTTATTTTGCCTGTATGGAAATAATTAAAAATAATATGCGTTAAATTTCCAAAATTCTTACTAGTCTAACAACGGATGTTTAGAATTTAGCAGGTTGTGGCTCGAACGCTGTATCAGCGATCAATTACGTCATCAAGTAGAGATATCTCTATAATTAAATATGTAATCTATGCGCTATCTTGTGGTTTTAGCAAAATGGTTTGTTATTTTCGCTTTGCAATTGTTTTGTTTTTACTGTTTCATTTTATTTGTTGCATCTTTTCATCTTATAGGATTATAGAACTGAAACAGCGTAGTTCATAAGTGAAGTGTCTGGAAGCAAAACGATTGCCGTAACTAGCGATGCAGCATATGAGGTACCTGCAACGGGATTTATATAACGCCTACACACTGTGACCCGGCCTCGATAACCATTGGGCGATATTTAAATTGAAAGGCAGTCTTTTGAATTGTATGGCCTAGTTGAGAATTTGAAAATATTGCCACAGATCCACTAGATGAAGCACATATATTAGCTACTAAACTGAGTCAGCCGTAAAGGACGAGTACTGAATTTGTAGACTGTCAAACTGAACGAGGGACCTAGAAATTGGATGCACAGTGAAGCACAAAGTTGCTACAGTCAGTTATGCATAATACGTTGACCTTGTTGTTATTCAAGCCAATGTATAGAAAAGCTTAAAATTATGTAGCCAGTGGTACTAATTAAAGCGCCTCTGAGTAGTTTTCTTGAAGGGGTGCTATAGAAATGTTCGATATTAATGAATGAATGAACGAATAAAGACAATTTTGTTGTTGACTCAACTGCAGCAGTGCTAATAGTCCAGATTTGGTAAGTTTGGGTAAAGTTGGGTAAGGTGATGACGGGGCTGTGGCAACGATGACAAGGGGATCTGTCAGTTTTCTTCGGATTTGATGTGTAGTACTGCAGTTGATTGATTGATTGGTAATCCTGGGAACGGCGGTCGTAAATTATGAAATGAAAGAAATCAACAGAGGCCGCTTTCTTGTAGTTTCGCTAAAACGTGCTATATATTCTCAGGAATCCAGCTTCTAATTACCGAAAACATTATTTTCATCCAGCTTCTATTGAATGGAAACTTAGTTTCATCCATGCAACGAGCTTGGTATCCAGCTTCGATTTACGGGAAAAATTATTTTGATCAATCCAGCTTCTATTTCAACACAGGAATGTTTTCATCAATCCCACTTCCATTTATGGAAACAGTTCTTTTCATCAATCCAGCTTCCATTTTAAAGTGACAATATCAAATAATTTTGTAGACTTCTTTCATTTCATAATTTGGGTCCGCCGTTGCCAGGATTACCGTTTCGGAATTTACGACCGCCGTTCCCAGGATTAGCGATTGATTAGTGTCTTGAATGATTAAGTTTTAAATAACTTACTGATTGATTGACTGCTGTTTTATGAAACCTCTAGGGTCCAAATGCATCACAGTTGGAAAAAGAATTGGGAGCTGGACAATTTGCGATCAACGAACATTTCATTGGCTTAGTCAATGTAAGCTTTGGTCAATACTACAGTGTAATGCAATTAATGGGACCACTGGTTTGTGTAACTCATAGTGCAAATGGAGATTGTAAAGAAATGTTTTGAACTGCTTTTTTCCTCTTATTTTAGGAAGATGACGATGATGTTTAAGGTGATGATGAGGTTAATGGGGGATGATGAGGAATAAGGACGAGGAGGATAGCAACGATGATAATAAGGAATTAGGATTCGGAGGATAACGACAATTATGATGAGTGTCCATGATGCTGATCATCATTACCATGTCACTCATGGCATTGGGAAGTATTGTTAATTCAAGATAGAATGTGCTGAAAGTCGGGCTTACTGAAATAATTGTTAGAACTGCTATAGTATACATACTATTCCCATTCATTTCGATATTAAATGCATCACAGTTGGAAATATAATTGGGAACTGGACAATTTGCAATCAACGAACATTTCATTGGCTTAGTCAATGTAAGCTTTGGTCAACACTACAGTGTAATGCAATGAATAGGACCACTTGTTTGTGTAACTCATTGTTCTGTTTGTATTTCTAGTTTGGCAACACGTGTTACTGCAACTCCGTGCTTCAGGCGTTATATTTCTGTAAGCCGTTTCGCGACATGGTACTTCTGTACAAGCAGCAGACGAAAAACCAGAAGAAAGAGACATTGCTCACTTGCCTTGCAGATCTTTTCTGTTCCATTGCGATGCAGAAGAGGAAAGTTGGATCTATTGCGCCCAAGAAGTTTATTCAACGGCTGAGGAAGGAAAATGGTATGTGCTAATTGTTTGTCAGTTTTGATTACAGAAATTGAATGACACTGGGTTATTAGTTCCGTAGACGCCTTAAGACTTTCCTGTTCCCTGACGCAGGCACTGAAGCAGGTCGAGAGCGCTGCTGATTTTGTTGAGCGGCGCTATATAAATGTTTGATTACAATTACAATTAGTAATGCGTACCGGACACCAGTGCCATAGAAATTACTATTTGCTAATGTTCAGTATGATTAATTAGTAACTAGTGTTTTTGGGGTGTCGTGAACCTTGACTGGTTCTGTCGAATGGATCGAGATTTTAGCTTCAGGTTGGGTATAAGCCTTGTGCATTGTGCTAATGAATTTGCCAGCTTGTAGTAGATTCTACTTCACAGCTGCCACGACGTGACCTGTGCAATGTCGATATTTTGAGTCATTGGTCGTGACACCTTCAGTATATGCATGCTGAAACTTTCAGTTTTGGCCATAACTAATTTTATGTTGAAATTAAGAAACTGGTTTTATATTGATTACACTTAAAAAAGCTTCTGATGTCATCTATCTACTCATTCTTGTTGGGACATGGTAGACATGGTAACCAATTCGGTAGAGTGCTGAGTTTGTAAAGCTTAGAGTTCGAGCCTCCTCCCTTGAGATGGTTACTGCGTAGGGACTTGAGCAAGTCATTCATTCACAGTTGCTTGCTCAGTGACATTGATTGATGCTTCATAAATGTTTAATAATAATAATAATAATTCTGTTAGAAAAAGTTTGTCAGTGCTCTTGAATTGTGTTTTGATGTAGTTGAAGGGATTATTTTTTCGGGGCAAGGTTGTGATTAAGATTATTTCGTAGTCGTCGGTTATTTGTTATTGCAATTGTTGAATCTGATTTGTAGTGGCATTCGACAACTACATGCAACATGATGCCCACGAATTTCTCAATTACCTCCTAAATACAGTGGCTGATCTATTACAAGGTCAGTTTTTCCAATTACCGTATTCTGTTTTGATTAGGCTTTGAGTTCTTATCTTAACGGAAATCATAAATTGTAATTACGACAATTTCTATATGATCGTCAGTAGTAAACTTCCTCTAGGATGCTTTACACACACTGTCAACCGTCAGATATAAATGCTAAGTTTAGAATCATCACTTTTGATTTTTATGAAGAAACAAACTATAAATGTCTTTGTGTTGTGTTTTGATAGAAATGTTTGGTGCAAAGTAAGACCTTCAGAATTTTGTGACTTTAAAGTTACCACGGGATCAAAACTAAGATTCAGCAAGGTGTATTGTTTGTGTCTGCATATACATTCATGCTTTATGTAATTGTGTATCTATGTGCTTAAATGTATTTCGGTTGGTTTTAGCTGAAAAGCAGCTGTTGAAGGGTAAGATTACTCAGAATGGGCAGCCGTCAAAACCCGAGCCTACGTGGATACACGACATATTCCAGGGAACGTTTACAAGTGAAACGCGCTGTCTCAACTGTGAAACGGTATATATGCAATTAAAACCACATGTGATTGGTTACGTTAGGAAAGACACAAACTCAGAATAGATAGCTGTCAAACTCCAAAAGAGTGTCGATACATGATATCCAGGGGATATTTAGGAGCAAAAGCATTGTCTCAACTGTGGTATGGTAATAAAAGGCAAAGGGATTAACACCTAAGGTGAGGTAAGGTAAGATTTATCATTTAGCCCTTGCATGGCTGCAACTTTGTTGATTTATCTCTTCTGTAAATTGTGTTCTTGTGAATTGTTTAATCATCATAACATGTACAGCGCAGTGCTTTTGTCAGGTGCTTCAGTAAAGAATAAATATTATTATTATGTTAAGTATTTAAGTTCATTAAATAATATCATTTCACAATTTATCAACAATAAACAGATGTTCAGTGCGGAATTAGCTAGTAAACATACTGTACCTTATAAAAACCTCTTGGGGCTCTCACAGTGATACGGTGAAGTTTATGGGGTAAGCCGACAGATGGGATTGTGTTTTAGGTGCGAAGCAAGGAAGAGGATTTTCTCGACCTGTCCGTAGAAGTTGAACAGAACACATCGATAACGCACTGCCTGCAGGCCTTCAGTAACACAGAGACGCTGTGCAGCGAATGTAAATACTACTGTGAAGTCTGCTGCAGCAAGCAGGAAGCACAGAAAAGGTTCTCTTCGTCATTTTCTTCTTAAAATTCTTGTAGTATAGCGGTATGTTCTGTGCCTAGTAATCGGAGGGTCACTGGTTAGAATCTACCTCAAGCCACTGCGTAGCGACCCTGGACAAGTTGCTCACCTACAGTTGTCTGTGAGGAAGGCAGTGGGAAACCACCTCAGTCATCTCATCCCCGGGTGGCAGCACTTGTCTGGCGGTGTCTCACTGGTAGTGCTCCGTCCTACTTATCTGATCTCTGTCGCCCGGTTTCCGACTTAGCCTCTCGTCGAGCTCTTCGACTAAGGGGAGCTATTGGTCCCTCGGGCCCGCTCCTCGGTCAGACAGCGTCGAGCCTTTTCGGTTGCTGGCCCCTCCACTTGGAATGGGCTGTCGCTTACATTACGCTTACTGCCCCAGAATGATTTGCTTGCTTTCTACCAACTGCTAAAAAGTCCTTTCTGTTTGGCCGTGGCTGGGCTGGGAGCGCCTCTGAGTAGGTTTCTTGAAGAGGCGCTATATAAATATCCGGAATGAATGAATGAATAAAAGCCAATGGACCTGCCTTTGAGAATTGATCATCATATATGTTTATGAAAATAGAGCTTTCTTTAATGACTGTTTGCTTTTTGGTTGCAGGAAATACTAATGTGTGACCAATCAATTGATGGATTTATTAAAGGAAATGGTTGTAAAATTCAATAAATAATTTGCTTGGGATTGGTCATCAAGAGCTTGCATACATTTTTAAAGAATATCCTTTGGAACTAGTTAACACAGAATTCCCGTAGAAGCAAAAATAACTTCAAAATTTTATTATTGTTATTTCAGAATGAGGGTTAAGAAATTACCACACGTTCTAGCGCTACACTTGAAGCGATTCAAACTGGAGCAACCGAATCGTTCGATCAAACTGTCATATCGCGTTGTCTTTCCACTGGAATTACGACTCTTTAACACGGTTGGACTTCTGTCAATGCATCTTGTTGGCGGGTGGACAGACGGACAAACATATGTATTGACGGACAGAGAGAATGAACTGTGCAAGGGATGTGAATTGTACTCAAGGGCTGTTAAGATTTGTCAATTAGCAATGGCCAAATAGAGAGATGGAGAGAACAGCGGAGAGAAAGATAGAGGCAGAGAGAGTGTTTGTGGTGTGACATGGCAAGTTTCTGAAGGAATGGTATTGGGTTGAATCAAGGGGAGTTGAATGAATGTGGTTGAATGGAGTTGAGATGCATGGAGGTTTTGGACAAAGTTAAAGAAGAGCTAGGATTTTGTGTAAATAATTGTAAATACATATAGTAAAAAATTTAAATAATAACAAATTTTTAAGTCGACCAAGCAGGAATTTTTTACTCTACGACTTCACTGTATCACTTTGAGCCCATAAACATCTCTACATGCAGCATATTAATCAATCGGTCATTAAAATCTTTTATTGAACAAGCGTATGCATAAGTAATTTTTAAACTTGTGGTATATGACTGCATTGTCTTCTGGCAGTAGACTAGCTCCTCATATTCAAATTTCTGTGACTTTGTGTGCATAGCATTCATACTTAATAATGATAATAGTAATTATTATAATGATGATGATAGCAATAATGATGATAATAATAACTGTAATATTCTTTGCTAAGATTGAGTTGACGTATGTTTTGTTCTCAGTCTGACGACGCTTGTAATCCTGATCGCATGTACGACCTCATATCCGTTGTAATACACTGTGGCAGTGGGCTCAGCCGAGGGCACTACATCAGCATCGTCAAGAGCCATGGTCTTTGGTTACTCTTCGATGACGACATTGTTGATGTATGTATTGTGGACAGCGCATCTGTTCAAGAGTTCATGAGATTTCTAGTTACATTACTTTACGACTGTAGAAATAGCGAATTACACAATTGAAAGTATAATTATGCAATTGATTGGTAATGTAAGGACCACTTTTATGCCTTCTGTATTTTGGATGGCAGATAGCATCTTGTATTTGTCTCTCAGTGGAGAGATTCCAAGGTCATATTTGCAATTCGGTCAATGTATTCTTAACGTCAGATTCACCACACTTCTGAAAACTAATATGTAGTAAGTGTTCAGTATCTTGCCTATGCTGTGTCTACGTTGAGACATCAGGTACTGTAATTGGGAAGAATTTATTACATGTGGAATTTTTATATGGAAATTTTTTATAGTATGTAAAGGTGTAGTTGCTCAAATTTAGAATTGTGGCATAACTTAGGGATCTGTTCTGCTGTTAGATTTTGCTAAATTTACTGTGAAATATTTTTGTAGAAAATTGAAGCATCAGCAATAGAGGATTTCTATGGTCTTGCAACGGACATGCAGAAAAGCTCAGAGTCGGGTTACATATTGTTCTATCAGTCACGAGAATGAGTTGGTCAACAACGTCGAATGCTCTCCTCAGACATTTTCCTAATTATTCATGCAATAACATCCTCATCTGGTTTTGTTGTCCTTGGGTTGCCACGTCTAAGCATCAATGTATTGGAGTTTCCTACAGTTGACTACCGTACTCTGTTTTCATCAGTTTATACTGTATCCGTTTTGCTTTAGCTGTCATTATTGGTGTACAATTATAATTATTGATCTTATTTATGGTATGGTATATGCCTAACATGTGTAGAAGGATTTTGCATGAGTGCCACTTATGTAGGTGGCAGTCGCCTTTGTTCTGGACATTGTCGTGAATCCCAAGCATCTATTTCCAACACAAGCTTTCCACTACAGGTTGTGGTTCTGAAATCCTGGGAGATTGAATTGTTTTTCGAATTGTAGTCAAACAAAGCTTTCATGTTTGGGTGTTGGCGTTTGGCTACAAAATATGGTACACTGGGACATCCATATAGCATGCGGTGCATTCCGATGTCATTTAGTTGCAGACCATGTGTAAATCTCCTTTGGCTCATTGGTTTTGTGTTCACCTTGTTACGCAGGTTCAAGCCCGTGGATTGTTGCTATGTGAAAGATTTGAGCTAGTCTTTAATGCAGAACTGCTTAGGGCCATCAATTGAGAGTGGAACTATCTATTTAATAATAGCATCTAGACATGTGCTTGCTCGCTCTGGTTATTTGTGTATTATTGTGTATGCATGCTGGCACTATCAGCCAAACCATGCGAGAACAAAAAACAGTTGTTTAGAAAAGATAGTATGCAGGGAGATTAAGTTAGCTTGGGACAGTTTTGCAAACTGTTTTCAAGGCTTATGGCTGATGGGGGGAACAGTGGTTTTTCCCAGGAGGGATTTTATGCTGAGCTAGCATGCAAGAGGGTGGTACAAATGAACAAATTTAAGAATGAAACCTTATTGTAAAGCAAACTTGGTATCCATGTACTGTTTTGGATATGGCATCAAAGAGTAGCAATTTAAAGGGTTCAGGATATATATAATCTATAACTTCTGAATTATGTATAACACATGTTAACAGTTAACCTTTTCCTGTTTCATTGTACTAATTTTGTGCACACGTGTTCTGCAGGGATAAAAATAGATGGTACGACAATCCCGTTCATAAACTCGGTGGTCAAACTTTTCGTGCATGCGTCCATAAAATATTTATTTGTTTGCCGTTTTATTTTGATGTTTGGTGTCTTTTAGTAGGCTGCTTCTGTTTCTTTGGCAGAATTGTTGTGTCCTTGTCATTGTAAGGGGTGTCTTTGAATTTGTATTTGGGGACATCATTTGGAACTGTATGTATGTCAGTTTAAGCTTCTTTTTCATTGTATTTGCTTATATGAGCAGATCACTGTAGCATTTTGTAATTCTAAAGTGTGTTGCACAGTAGCACAGTAAGAATCACCAACTGTCTGTTGTTTTAGTTTAGCTGTAGTCATTCTGAACTTCTCAGTGTGATAAATATAGTACAGGTTGGGTGGAGAGTTTGATAATCCACAAAAGTAATAAGTTCTACTGCACTATTCTTAGTTTCAAGAACAATGGACTTGTTCTTTCCAGGGCTTTATGAATTGGTTTGTGTATCGCTGTCTGGGAAGTGAAGAAACACGAAGTGTAAGAATCTGTGTTGTCTGGTATTTAATCGTCCACAAGACAGAGAAGACTGGGTACATTGTCGAAGAATCACTGTTCCAAGATTAATTTTTTTTAAATGCTCGGACATTTTAGGGCTTTATGAATATGGATCAGTCGTGTAATGAAGTCTTTCGTGTGCATGTATACTTCATCAGAAAAAGTCTGGTGAAGTTTTTGGTTACCTGGATGATCCGATTTGTTTGAAAGTCTAAGTGTGTACTGATATTTCCACTGTTTTCAAGTATCTTTGGTGGATTTTAATTAAGTTCCAGGAATGGTCGTCATTGCGGATATCAACGCATCATTAAAACACCAACACAATGTGAACTGGTTTAAACAGTTGAAAAAATTAACAGAAGTGTACACATGAGACATTCCAACCAGCGACTAGTTTCCTTTGTACAGAATATTGTAAATGCGCTCGGCTTCCCCGTCGTTTAAGAGTTGTTTTCCGATGCTATTAAGTTTGTCACATTTCTAATGAGACTTTCTGATGATTTGAAGTAAATATATGGATTTTCAAGTCAGTGTTTTATTGTGATTATTTTGCAGCACTTAATAATAATAATAATTACGACAATTTATATGGCGCCGTAACATGGTTTAATACAAGGGCGCCTTACAAAACAGCCAATAGTCGGGATAAAACCTGGCGAACAGATGTGATTTTAGCATGGATTTAAAGGAGTCCTACGGAGTCGGCCAATCGAATAGTTATAGCAGGAGGAAGTCTGTTCCAGCATCGAGGACCGGCGGCCGAGAAAGCACGATCGCCGACGCGCGTCCTCCTCCTCCGCACACGGAGCTCGATCATCGCGAGCGGCCGGAGCCCGGACTCCGATGAGCGGAACCCGGACGCCGAGGAGCGCGTCCCGGTTCCGCAATCGCGCAGTTACTTAACCTTTAGCCTCTGAAGCCCAAGGGCATAATTTTGCCCAGCAAGAATTAAGGCTCAAAGTGGCGGTGACCAATCCCCTCTGATGTCACCTTCAACAAGAGTAGTAGTAGTTTCAGTTTAACGCCACTGTGATAACTAAGATCATTAGCGTCGCCCTCCTCCTTAATCCAGGCTTGGGACTGGCGCTGCCAAAGTACAAGCAGTGGCGGAGTTCTCTTTAACAAGAAGGATGACGTCACCAATGTATGCGATATAAAGCAATAAATAAGTAAGCAAACGTGAAGGCATCTATCAGCGTTGCGAAGAATACACCATTAATTGTCATTGCTTGAACTTGCTTCAAACCAAAAGAATGGTGTCGTGTTGCAAAAATACTTCAGCACAGGGCTAAAAAGTGGTGGTGGTTGTCACCATGGGATATTTAGGGGGCTTTTAAATACGGATTCAACCCCCCCCCCCAAAAAATAAATAAATTGCGGAACAAATTTTTATGTGCGAAATACAAAAAACAGTTGCCTTCTCTTGCTTTTTATATACTGGAACTTCGATTGACCACTTACCCCCACTGGCCAGGATTTTGCATTATGGTGTCGCATTGGTGTGTGAAGTTGCCTCCTCTTGAATTTAAGTCTCGCTGCGTGCCTGATAGAACCCATATTTCCTAGCTACGTTTAAGAAGCTAATAATATATTTTCGTTTATTCAACAATCCGGTTGACACACCGCAACCGGTTACAGTGTACAATTATGCAATTCACAAGACACGAATCTTAACTACTAACAGAACAGACAGCCTGCAAACACAAAGCATATCCGCCCAACCGGGGCTCGAACTCGGTATCTCGAGATCTCGGTCACTTTGCCAGATGTTATCCAATGCGCCACGGGCCCCCCGCAAGTAGCACACTCCAGGGACTCCACAGGCTGGACCCGAGGCGAGCCCTCAACCAGCGCCAACGAGGTTATAGAAGTGGTCTACAGGTGGCTCTGTGCTGCAAAAGCAATCATGTTAGGATCATAGATATTTGGACGCTGCATGCATTCGCAGACAACAGGCGAAGAAAACTCAGAAATGCTTGATTTTGGAGAACAAAAACTAAGGCGCGGTCATTGATCACGTGCTTTATCCATCCAATCACTGAGGACAAAACTAGGTCAGAAAGACTGCGTCACTCCCCATGGTTTCGCAAATTCGTTGTTTCGGTGTGTGAGCGAAGGCTCAAAAACTGTCCGAAAAAACGAATAATTTCAGAAGAATCCGTTTATAATTTCTGACTCATCGCAAAAACCCGTGAAACACTTCAACGACTTTTGTCGTCCCATTTCTGGATTATTGAATTTGACTAATTACTCGTGTATTTACTGTTTAGTCGTCGGCGCGTGAATTCGGAAGCATAGTACTAGGCCTTACTACGGTTGCTCTTCATCCGTCGGAGGAGGCAGTGTCTCGATCGGGTTGCTGCTTACTAATATGTTATTTAGCGGTAATAAATGATCGATTTTTGTATTGTGCCTCGACAGAAATAATTACCGAAATATACCGGGTAATTACGAACGTTGTTCATCGTATGAGTATTTACGAAAATCCAGTGGCGGGATCCGTACCTATCTAGGCACGTAGTAGCAATGCCGCTGTTGCGCAAAGCGGAATTTGCCAGGCTGCCGCCTCCATCGAATCTACGTCCAAATGATGAAATCTTTTACTGCAAGCTTACTGGAGAAGTTTTTGACGACTATGAGTAAGTTTTGTTTCTCAGAATGCTTGGCAGCAATCTCTGTATGGGACTAATTTGACTAAATTCCTAGAAACTTATAGAGGCATTTGATAAAATGGTGGAATAAACTAATTAAATCCATCTAAGGGTAAATTTAACTTTGGCTGATCATGTATAAATACTATGGCTGCCCCAAATTGGGAGAGAATAAAATGCTGCAAACTCAGCCTTGCGGCAACACATCCTAACTGATGGAACAGCGTATTCTGTATCGAAACTTGGGAAACAGGATGACCATGCCTTGTCCAGTTATGCACAAACTTAAGTTTGTAAAACAGGACAAGAACTAGGTGCCTTCTGTTGAGAACATGTGGATGCAGTCGAAAAGGAAACCTAAACAACAGTTTTTGCACAAGTTAAAATTTGTTTCCAGCGTATCTGTGGGGGTTCATTTTCTTGAACATTCTTCTGTTTATATTAGAAACTGACCCAATAATTTCCTCCGTGCAGAGAAAGTTTTTTGCAAACATGTCATTTGGTGCTCGTTGATTGCTCATTTATTGCAGCACTCATATTCTCTTTCAGTTTGGGTGGCCATAGTGTTTATAAGTGATCAGCTGCAGATGGGCCAGAATAAAATTACACCGGACTGACAATGAAGCATACACTAAAAATGTGGAAAACACGTGGATGCATGTGATATGCAAATTGAAAAGACAAGTTGTTATTGATTTCCGACATTATTGGAGAAGTTTGTCTGATGCATTGAATTTCTTCCAATAACGTTTCGTTTATGTCATAAACTTATGCCATTTCAAAATCTACAGAACAAAGAAAAGTATTCTTAAAAGCCCTCGGATTTCATTCTTTCTGGTCCAATTCTTATAAGGTCTTTGTTTATTTGGTCTGTCTAGTGCAATCTTGGTCCTCCTTTGTTTCTCTTTCCTTCGAGTTCTGTATACGTGCAGTGCATTGTGTGGAATTTGATCAGCTGGCATTCTTGTCCACATGATGACACCATTAGGAGATGTCGCTGAACGAATATTGTCAAGCAGAGTTGTTTAGATATCTAAGAACTACCTTAGGGCATCATTTGTAATTTTTTTTGGTCTTGAAATTCCTAAACTTCATCATTTTCATACCTTTAAACAGTGCTGTTATCACTGCTACCATATAAAATTTTATTTTTGTGTTTCAGGAAGTTTTTCCAGCGAATCATACTGTGCAACAGCTTAGTGTGGACATGTGCCTTTACGGGTCGACCAAATATGACCTTCTCGGAGGCCTTACATTCCGAGAAGAGAGCCCAGGAACAGCTGAACAATTTTCCCACCTACTTGCAGAGCCCTCTTCTGTACCTGGCCCATCTCACACATCGTAGCCGACTTAACGATGTCGTTGATGATGTCTTCTTGTTCTCCAAAGATCGATACTTCATTGGGGAAGCTGTATTTGTGATGATTTCAAATGAAAGGTTACAATTCTTCATTTTAAGTGTACAACAGAACCTCATGGGCATATTTAGAGGGTTTACGGGTTCAAACCCCCGAAACAAGTCTCCGAAAATTTTTTTATGTGCTTTTACATGTGAAATAAAAAAATCTGAACTTTTGCAATGGAAACCCCCCAAAATTTTAAAACCCCTCCGAAATTATTTTCTGGCTATGCCCATGGAGAACCTTCTTTTTTAATGTAGTTTTATTTATAACACAAATTCGATGTGGAATGGTCATCAATGTGGAAATTCATCTGCAGAATGTGACCTCGTTATAATAGCACAACAGAAAACAACACTGTTCTATGCCGTAGTTGACATGGTTCCCCAAGACTGTTTTTGTATGGAAATTCCAGTGTGCACAGGAGGATTTTATTACCCAAAATATGCCCAAATTGTAACTTCTTGTCTAATGCACTTAAACTTCATTGCCTGTTGAACAGTTTGAAGTAATTTACAAATCTAACTAATAATAGCCTTAGTTGTGTCCAGCATGGTCTGGCTCTATTTATACGATGATGAACACTGATACTGTTTGCCAGATTAATAAAAGAAGAAGAGTTGTTTGAGAAGGTTGTGTGCTGAGGTAGAGTTCTCAGAATCACAGCATGTTTTTGGCAATTCCTTTCATGGCTTCGAAAATGGGGAGCAAAAGGGGCTTACCCGAGAAGGGATTATTTTACCAAACTAGCGTTAAGTACACTACGCAGAAGAGAATCAATCAATCAATATTTGTCTATTCAATTGCATCAAGGTTGTCACACTCGAGCGAGAGTTAATTTTTATAGGTAGCCTCCAGTGTATCTGTAGTTCTATCTATATTGTTATATCTATCTTGTATAAAGAGTAACTAATTCTGTTGGCTATTTGCCTCTGATTCAAGTTTTGACATGGATCTGGCATGTTGATCTCGTATTATTCGTTATTCATTCTGTGTTTAGAAAGCCATGTAAAATTGTTGAGGTCATTCCACCGGATGGTAGTGCTGTTCAAGTCAACGGTGGCACTAGTGCTGATGAAAGCACGTGTGACAGTGACGTTATTTGTCTCGACGATGAACCTCAACCCCCACAAGCGAAAAAGATTAAACTGTCTGAAAGGTTCATTATCTTTGTTTAACTTTTATTTAATTTGCAATTAATTTTAAGTTATATTTATAATTTACCTGTTAAATTATATATATATATATTAGATGTTGTTTGATATATGTTTCATGTCACATTTTATAGATATTTATATAAAGCTATAGTTTTGACAAATGCTGTGTTTTAGTGAATGCCGGAGAAGAAGAATGCTAAGGTTGATTAGTACTCATATGGGTGACTGTCTGTGGAATTATAAGGCCACCATACATGCTGGGTGGGTTTATAAGTATCAGCACAAGCTGGGTGGGGTCAAATCGCTGTGGTTGTATTATCTGATTCAACTATTGACATAGGCATGTAAATCCTGTTTTGTGGCCTTCAACAACTTTCCTGATAAAACTAGAGCTGAGCTGGTCTTCTCTGTTCCACAAGTGCTTGAAGTCTATTCTGTTTGAACAAGAGTTCTACTTGTTGGGTCAGGAGCACTAATGATAAGTTTTCCTTGAAGTTGCGCTTTACAAATGGTCATTTATGTTTATATATGTTTTGTTATGTATTCATTCATTCATGCATTCATCTGAGGCATTTCTTCAAAGTATGCACCAGTAAACAAGTGCATTATCGTTACGTTTTCTCTTTATCAGTATGTCGAAGGAGGAAGAAGATAAGAGCTCAACGTTTGGACCAAGCCCTCTGTTGTATCGATATGCTGTTCAAGAGTCACCGAAGACGAGCAGTTTCACAACTGAAGCAAAAAACATTAGGTAAAAAATAACATTTCATAATTTCATATACATGCAATTTCATCACAAAACACATGCTTAGCGGATTGTTAGTGTTGCTGTTAATGTTTGCTGTTGAGATGTTTCTAACACTTCAGCGATGAAAGTGGACTAAAAGTGACTGGAAGCCAGTGCAGTTTGTCTTAAAGTGTTAAAAGATGCTGTCATATGTGGTGAGTAGCATATTATTAAGCCCACAAAATACTTTTTAAATTGAAATAATTGAAATGTTTGGTTGATCCATTTAAGAAAATTTTTCAGAGCTGCAGGCATCAATTGAGGAAAAACATACTTTACAATATAGTAAGTAAGTAAGTAGTTTATTCACCACAAAATATTTGTAAGCATATGACAATACACAAATTTTACAAATCGAGTGGTCTGGCTACTTGTGAAGTCACATAAGACTCATCTCGCTACTTCACTCTAGACAATGCTGGCGTAATACACTTTCTCAAACAGCAAGTACAAAATACTGGTACCATTTAACAAACCAGTCTCATGACAATTGTTAATAATTGCTTTTTTTCTAACTGGGAAGCAAACACATACAACTTAGGAGTACTTTAAAGCTTTAAAGACTTTAAACAAGCCACAATTGTGACTATCCTATTACTATACAATGCACTGAACTGAAACCTCACTCATATACCCTATAACATCTACAGGCACAAGGAGTTAATCAGGTGCAACTTTAGCATATGTTTAAAATGTCTAATTGAAGCTATATTTCTAATATGGCTTGGAAGTTAAATAAATGGTACATTCATGCATAATATATGTAATTACATCGTTATAATTATTTGTAATAAATATGTGAATAGCTCTGCTGTTTTATTTACATCCTTTTTTCTGTTCAACTTGTAAGTCGAAAGAAAGGTCTACTTTCTCGAGACAAATGCAAGCTCTTTCTCAAACAGCACTGCACTGTGGAAGAAGATGGAATTTGGCGAGTGAAGGTTTGTGGAGTCATTGCTTTGTGTTACTTTGGCATTGTTTAAAAAGTGCATGCAGTTTATGGTTTGTATAAGTTATTAAATTGAATATTAGAGAAGACACTATCTAGTGATTCCGAATGATTCATATCAGAATTGGGCAATTCTCTATTTGCACTCTAAATTCCATGAATCTGCTTTTCTTAAAATTATCGTAGGTTTAATTTCTGTTGTTGCTTAGTAGTGCATAATGTGTTGGTAAACATGGTGTACCTGTGATTGCTTATTACTATTTTATGGGGCTCGGTGGCGGGTTGGTTTGGATGCTCAACTTGTAACATTAATAGTACCGGTTTGGCCTCAATTGAGAGAGTTACTGAATAGAGATGTTGAGTAAGTCCTTCACAATTGCTCCATGCCCTAAGATCCAGATTTGTTGTTTACTTTTGTTTTGTTTTTATTTCTAGGCAAAGTATGCGAAAAGGTCTTCTCTGGCTACGCTTAGCTTCAACAGTTTCTTTGCTGGCCCGCTGCCAAAGTTCGAAATCTGTGAAGCGAAGAAGAGACGTCCATCGGCTAAGGCTGTCTCCGACAGCGAGACGCCGGCGAAAACGAATGTAATTGATCTGACTGAAGAGGATGAAAGTACTTCTGCAGCTAGAAAAGTCAGCCAGGCGAAGGAAAGCAAGGCAAAGGCAACCAGTTCAGAGAAATCATCAAAGGCTGAAAAATTGAAGAAAAAGGAAACAGGTACTGTGCTATCTTCTTCAGCAGCTCTTTGCCTTCAGTAGTTTCAACCGTGAAGGTATGGCTTAAATGCTGACTTGTTAGCAGTCAGTTTGATATGCAGCTGCAACTTATGCAGTTCTACATGTGTTCCACATATTTTCTACAGAAGTTCTGTATCCAAATTGACCTATTATTATTGTGTTTTAACCAGCTTATACTGATGCTTGTATTGACTGGCTTGTTATTGAAACGGTCTGTTTCGTGTTCAAACTTACGTGTATGTTTTGCGTTACATAAAGTTAGGTTTTAAACTGTTGTTATATGGCATCGTGTTTACATACATTGCTGTTCATTTTACCATCGCCACCTAGGGCGTGGAAAGCTGAGTCAACCTTATGGGCTAGCGGGTATCGTGTCTACCAACATTGTGATACTGTTTTGCTGTTTGTATGAACTGCTGTTGTAAATGTGTTCTTTTGTCGTGCACTAACTTACTGAATTTTTTTAGAGATGTACATTTTCGTTGTTGCAATTTTAATAATAATTATTATTATCCGGCACTGTCTTTCAGAAACGATGAACATAGAAGATGAATTCCGACGAATGAGGAAGGAAATCGAGGAGCGGGCAAAGAAGAGGGAAGAAGAGCGACTTGAAAAACTGAAGGAAAAGGAACTGAGAAAGGAGGAATTAAAGAAAAAAGCAGACGAACAACGTCAGAAACGGAAAGAGGTTACATCACTGATTTTTACCATCGTGTTTTGTTTTGCTGCTCTGTATGCAGGTTTGGTTTTATGTATTGTAATGTTATTGCATATTTATATAGCACCTCTACTCAGAGGCGCTCTCTGCGCTAGCCTATGTGATGTTAAATGTCATTATGACTGAAAATATTACATCAGTTAGCAAAACAATATACTTTAAGCTGAAAGATTCACCAGTGGTTTTAACGTGTGGGTATTTGTCTTGCTTACTTACTTACATACTGACTTACGTGGATGTATGTTGTTGCAGGAAAATGAGAAGAAAAAACTTGAGAGGAAACAACAAGATGCCCTTCTTCGTGAACTCAATAAGCCACGCGAGGATTTAGAATGTGAAGATCTGAAGGTAAAACCCCACATTCTACGTTCCTTCTGAAAATTGCTTCAACCAAAATTTGTTCCTTTCTTATGGACTTACTTGTGGTGATAATACAATGCTTTAGCCATCTTGTGGTATTACTGTAATACTAATGTATAATGAAGCAGACCTTGGAGCATAGTCCCAAATATTATGCATCAGCGTCAGTCCAGAAGCTGTGCCTGTGTTGAACCCACCAGCTGGAATCGCTTTTATCTATAGCCGCGGTTCGAGCTCCTCAGTTTGTCCCTGCCACAGTTTTGCATTGCTTGAAGTCTATTATTTGACATTGATTTCACTGGTAAATAATCTGATGAAGTAACAAAAGCAAGATTAATATTATGAAAATTGTGTACATGCACAAGTTACAGCAGTGTGAATTGAAGATGTGGAGGCATAGACATTGGCAATTATTAAATACATGAAAAGAGTATTAATAATGGTGATGAAGAGCAGAGTTCTTATCCTTCATTGTGGTACACCGCCGTTTTCAGGAGTGCCAGTCCCAAGCCTGGATAAAGGAGAAAGGTGACGCTGATCACCTTGTTATGACATAGTGCCATTAGACAGAACCTGCATACCTTCACTGTTGTTCGTTGTTCATGTTGGTATTGCTGTTTGTCAACAGGATTTACCAGCACCGACTCCCGTCTCCTGTGGCATTCCGAACGAGGCATTTGGTGACGCAGTTCTCGTGCTTGAGTATCTTCTGTGCTTCCAACCCTTCTTCGAGTTTAACTTGCCAAGGAACATATCAGTTGGTAGGTATGAATTTCTCTTTTAGAACAATTTTTGCAGTTCTTTGCTGAGTTAGCCAAGTTTCTTATTGATATGGCATTTATTTTACACCATTTTGATATGGTGTTTAATTTATGGATATTAGTGCTGAAAATATGATAGATTTCTGCTGTATAAGTTTATAACTTTCATTCTAACTTACATTATGTAGGAAGAATGCTGTACTGGTATTGATATTGATCTTTATCTTAAGATGTCTGTACACGGGAGTGTGGCTCTTCTGCAACCCTATGTAATCACTTCTAACTGTTTAGGCGTAGATCACTATTGCACATATATTATCACAATAATGTGTATTGTATTATTTATTCGTTTTCTAGTGAATAAACGAATGTACAGCTCAATGCACGTTGTTTAGCTTCAGCTTGTGTAGCAATGTGTCTGAATGGTGTTTGTCTGTACTCTAGATACTCTTGCAAAGGCGCTGAATGACGTAGATGTTGATGGTCTTTTTGCCGATCTTGTACGAGAGTTGCTGAACGCCATTTTCGGCCTCCAGGATGAAGAACAGCCTGAAGGCAATGATGAAAAAGACATTAAAGGTATTTAATTCATAATTCACTGCTTTTTTAATATTCGTTTATTCAATTCAAACTGACAGATCACAGTATGATTACTTGAAATAGTAGGAACAAATGATAACAAGTTAAACAAGAGTTGATTTCATAACTGTATGGCATTCTGTTAGGCGCCAATCTGTCCTGCTGCTTATTTTACAATCGCCCCCAGGGGTGGAAGGCTGAGTCAACTGTATGGGGCTAGTAGGTATCTAACCCGCTTCCTTCTGTTCTTCGTGCCTGTGTACTACCATTCAACCATCACCTCTGCTTGCGATTTACTGAATTAGTTTTCTGCATTGTTGCCTTTGGCTTTGTTGTTCTTTGTGTGTAGCTGCTGTAGTAGGTTTTACATGTTGTATAGTAACAGTTGTATAGTTTGGGCATTAATGTTTTCATGTTTATTGTTTGTTTTAGTCAGTTTATTGAACACTAAGTATTGTTACAAGTTGCACCAATTGTCAGATCACTGAATTTAATTCCTTTTGGTTCACCCTCAGTGAATTAGGTGTCAGAGGGTGAACCAAAAGGAACCAATTATTTCACTGTTTAGCCATCTGCAATCTGCTAGAATGAAAGCACTTGTGACGTTTGTTGATTTTTAACATTGTAGGTTTGCTAGATGGATTGGAAGAATATGAAGACAAATCTAGTCAAGATTTAGTCAGGGCTGCAACTGTTGCATCGCAGTGGCCAGTTCTCAACTATGGTATGCTATCAGCTATTGCATTTGCTTTGGTAAAAATTTACAGTAGAGGTGTTAATAACTACAGGTACTTCTGGTAATTTACTGTAGTTGCTTAGTGGTTAAACCAGGAACTTTGTTAACTAAATGCTTTGCTTTGCTAAGTCTAATGCAGTCATAACTTCCACAGCATTGTTATTTGTTGATTGCTGTAATATACTGACTTGCATGTATGCTTTGCTAAGTCTAATGCAGTCGAACCAGTTTTTTTTAATTACTGTAATATTCTGACCTGTAGTTGCTATAAGCAAACTACAAGTCGTGGTTACTTCCTCATTGAGATTACTTGTACTGGTCTTCAAGTATGCACATCTGAAATGACTGATATATTAACGCATTTCATGACAGTTAATTAACTTTTCCCTAGGGACTCCTTTGCGGAAACTGCAGCTGGATGGCTACACTCTGACAGAGGTTGTTCGATTGCATCTCTTGTCGTCTGGTTCGCTAAACGGAATCAACAGCAAGTACGACTACCAGCAGCGAGGGGGATACACGGCTCATGACGACCCTGGTCTTGCCTTCCGCCAAGAGGAGGTCTCCGTCCTTCGAGCGCTTGGTGAAAGAAACATCTTTGATCTGACGTGCGGTGAGTTGGTACTAATTTTAAATATCTTCTACACTCTTGTTGATATAGTAATGTTATATTTGTTATGTTATCATGTGCTGTATTTCTAATCATGTGACAATGCAGCCATACAATACACACACTCAGTTTTTTTTTATCATCTTAGTACGTATTTGGCGTGGATGTGTTTATAGGCAGTTTACGGGTTCAAACCCCAAATAAATTGTCTAAAAAATTTTATATGCGAAATACTAAAAACTTAACTTTTCAAAATTGACCCCGTAATCTGTGACCATGTCCAATGGAGACCCTCCCCCAAATTTATTTCCTAGCGACTCTTCTGGTATTTGATTAGTGTTGTCTGCTTGTCATATTGGCTGAGGAGGTTTGTAAGAACGTAACATCCCCCGTAATTTTTTGTCTTCTTCAGTGGAGAAGCTCAAAATCGTATCGGTGCTGATTCATCAACTGTTGACATATGTCATAAGTCGGGACGTCATAGACGACAACTGTGAGCAGCTGAAGCAGATCCAGAAGCAGCTTCGCCTGCATCAGTGGGCTGAGCAGAGACGAGACAAGGATGAGACGCATTTCAGGTAATTTAATTTTGGAGGTTCAGTTTTACCTGTGCTGCTGGCTATAAGTTGTAATTTGTACAGATTTATTCATTCATGTAGCACCCCTTCAAGAAAACTGCTCAGAGGCAGTCCCAACTCTGTCATGGCTGAAAAGAAGTCTTACGGTGAGAAAAGAACGTACGCGATTAGATCCTGGGAAAGAGGCAAAGCTCTGGAGGGAGGCCATTCCAGGTCGAGGTACCCACCACCTAGAAAGCGTGATTCTGCCTAGTGGCAGTATGGGCAAAAGGGACAAGAAGGAGACCCTGTTCAGATGTGTGGCGGGATCAAGATTATCAGTTAGCCATTTGTGAGTATAAGGGTTATGAGACGATTAATTGTAATTAAAGTTGCATATCAACAATCAAAGACTGCACAGACTTCACTTAATATGACATGTTTAAGTACCTCCCAAAGGCTCTTGGTCACAAGGACCAACAGAAATTGTAGACTAGGACAAACTCGGTCCAGAGATTAAATAAAAGAACGGTTTGTGAGAAAGGAAAGTGAAGTGATGGATCATACCAAGTTACAGAATAGGTGACTTGCTGTTATTTAATTTGCATATTTTATTATTTTCAGATGGAAAAAGAGAACTGAAGGAAGGATGCAGGATTCCGAGTCAAATCGACAAGATACAGTCGCTGATGGTGAAACGTAGGACACATCTCTTTTGACCTCCATTTCTTTCTCTGTTTCTGTGTGTCTGTGTTGACATTGTAGCTAATTAATTGAATGCCTGCCACATAACACAAAAATGTGAAAGTTCGTAATTTTCATAGAGTGTCTAAGTTTACTGTAAAGGCCATAGTCGTGTCCTTAATGTCCGGTTCCCAAGATTGATTGCCGTAGTTCTGTGTTATGTAGTCAGAGTACTCATTACATTAGTGTTTCTTTATCACACAGAAGTTACATCTATAGTACTTAGTCCTTTGTATGCTGACCTAATACAGCATCTCCATCTGTCCAGTTTTTCTTCCATTGGCCCATGATACTTTGAGTTATGCCCTGTTGGTCTGTGGCCAGTTTTCTCCTGAGTCTTGCTTTTTGTCATCTTTTTCTGTCATTGTCAATAAGAACCACGTTGCCCAATATATGTAAGCATTGTTTATCCTTTATTTGTTTCTATACAGATTGAATATTCCTGTTGCTATTGTGCTTTTCAGTTCTGCGTTAAAAGACAAGGATAGCGGTAAAAAACAGCTCGATTGCTCAAAGCAGTTTCTTCAGGCGTTAAAATCGAAAGACTTCGAGAACATGCCAACCGAAAATCTGAACTGGGATAAAATCGGTCCAGCGGAAAGAACTCAGGTGAAGGAATGGTTTGCAAGAAGGGAAAGAGAACTGATGGACCTCGCTGTTGAGTTGCAGCACAGCCATTCCATCTGTCCGATCGGGCGCGACCGCTCGTTCCGACGTTTCTGGGTCTTCCAGAGCATTCCAGGCTTGTTCGTCGAGGACCAGGAGGATCTGATTCCGTCGGAGTATTTCCAGCCAGTCGCTCAGACTCTGGCTGGGAAAACCGCTCGGGTTTCGAGCGGCAACGAGGACGGCTCGTCGGAAGGTGGGAAAAGCGACAAGGAGAATTTTCCGGTTGATGGAATCGACGAAAGCAGTGCAGCAGCCAGATCAAACGGGTTATCAGTGGACTTGTTGGAGAAAAAAGCGAGCTCTCGGTTTGCAAGCATTTACGAACAGATTGCGTCTCGAGGGAAAGTGCGATGGGCATTCTACGGTTCGCCCGAAGAACTGGATTGTCTCATCGACTCGCTCAATCCTCGTGGATTACGTGAAAGCCTGCTGAGGTCTGCACTCGTCGAGCAGAAGGAAAGGTTGAAGGATTGCATTAGCAGATGCAGCTCTCAGCTGTTGTGTCAGGGAAAGATGGACGTCAGTGGAACAGTTCCAGAGAAACGTGGTAGACCTCGCAGCAAGCAAGCGCCGAACGTCGTTAAGTATAGTTCGGCTCAGGAGTGCCTTGAAAACAACCTTCGTGAGATGCTGCTCGACATCGAAGAACGCATTGATGCAGGCAGTTTGGGATCTCTCAAAGTGAGTACAAAGCAGATAATGTGTCAGTGTGATGTGGCTAAGGATATCTGGAATATTGCCCAGATACGAAAGTACAAAAAAGATGGGTTAAAATTAATACTATAAATGGTCACATCTTTAGGTGCTATGATGTGTACAATTTTAGTTTAGTTTAGTTTAGTTTATTCAGAATCGAACAGTAAAACGATCGTACAGTATGGGTGATCAAAGTACATAGCAAGTTAAACAGTCTCAGAATTGTTCATCAATGATCCTGTGTAGTAAACGATTCAATGGGGAGAAGAAGCTGACTCAGCTTATCTAGTCATCCCATAATTATTATGTTAGCAATAGAATATTCCATCAACAAGATGTACTGTGATCATATGTGACCAAACGTATGAGACAATGAAACACAACTGTTCGAGTGTCCAACAATACTTAGTGAATGCAGTCAATACAAATCAATCAAATAGTTTTTATAAGTACTTTTAAATGCTATTAATGAATGTGACTCACGTATATTAGTATTAATCGAATTCCATAACTGTGGGCCTTTAACTCTAACAGAAAAATATCGGACATTTATTCTGCAGACCTCAGATCGATAGTTCTGCCTATATCTGGTGTTATGGTCATGCATAGTCATAGACAATAGTCTAGTGGTTAACATACTGTGCTGCCAGTTGAAAGGTTGGGGTTCAAATCCCAACCAGGGCAGAAATTTCGTTTTGAAATTTCAATTCATCTTTTGCCCCATAGCAAACTTAGCTTCAGTGATTGTGCTGACAGTGCTGCAAGAGAGAAGACTGGTCACCCGCCTTCATTTGCTGAGGCTAGCTTAAGGGACTGTTCTTGTGAAACTAAATGAACAGCAGGTTTAGTCTGTAATGCATTGAAGTAAGATAGACAGCTGCTCATTTACTACATGCTTTGTCAGAGTATGTACCACATGTAGGTAGGGCTAACAGTGAGAAAGAGAGTTGTTGTATTGTGCATGCTTTTACAATATGAGAACAGTTACTCAGCACCTTTAACAGACTATGTCTTCTTACTTTCACTGCTCTTAAATCAATTATGTTTGAATTTATTAAGTGACAATTATATTGTGATTGTTGTTGACTTGTTGATTGTGTTTGGACTTCAGGTAAATAGGCGTGATGAGTGGCGTAGAGCACTGGAGGACGGGCACCCTGTTTTGCAGTCTGTGCCATTGATGGTGGCCGGCAAGCCTATGGGTGCTGATGGATATCCAAAAGACGACCATCAACGAAAGTTAGTAGTTTACGAAAAGTTGTGGATTTCATTGGTTTTGAGAAGTACTGAACAGCTGGGTAATTTTTTTTAGAAATTCTGCCACTGTTACTGTAATAGTTTTATTTTTTAATTTGCCTACTGTTATCATGCTGATATTTTTTTTAAACAATTCTGAGTGTTTGCATTAGCTAGTACAGCATATGTTGACCGGCCTGCCCTGAGACAATGGCACAGAGTTTTCCTATGCATTCTGGATGTGTCAGAAAATGTATTATGTAAACATTTGGCTACATTATATGCATTCTTTGTGCTGCTTGTTAACATTGGCTGTTGCTGGCTTTACAGTGTTGATGTTGGTGGTAGTCGTGAGGTGGTGTCGCCAGTTGTCAGAGATCTAGCATCAGCTTTGCTGCAGATTGAGCAGATGATTGACCACCGCTACCTTGAAGCTCCACTTGGTTTGTAGAAACTAATTGTCTTTAATTAGTTATGGTTAATTGGTCTGATTAGTGATTGTGTCTGATTAAATAGGGTATTAAATATTCGACAATGGGTATGTGTGCTTTTGTTTGAATTCTAGGCTGTTGATGACCTTGTTTTGACCTTTTTTATTTGTGAAAGAAACGAACTGGTGGGTGGATTGATTGATGGATGGGTTGATGGAAAGATGAAGGGACAGAGGGATGAATGATGGATTGGAGAGTGGATGCATGGATAAGGGCATATACTGAAATTTTCATAAGTATCTGCTTCTCCCATAGTACCTCAGTAGGAAAGAGACCTGATTTCTCCTTGTTAATGACATTAGCTATTTCTTGTAACAAGTTGCGTCTGTGACAGCTTGGTTTCATGATTAAACAAATATTGATTGATGGATGGATTGGTTGATTAAGGTAGCTGAGTTATTGAGTGAATCTCTTTTCATTTTCCAGTGTAAATCGTGATTTGTTAATTACCTTTGTTTTTAGAGTTTTGATTTGCTACTGACGATTGAATTTCTTTATAGGGAACGAAGCGATGAAGAAGGCCAAGCTGAAGGCAGTTCTCGATGCTGCGTTTCGTGACGGAGGACGATCGTCACGTGACAAAAAAGATCAAGATTCCAAGAAGGAATTGGCTTCTTTGGATAGTGATGAAGGTACTGCTATTGTACCTTAATGTACAACTGCTGTTGTTTCATCTTTCATATACATTAACTGAAATAGCATTTATAATGTGAGTGACAAAAGACACTTCTTTGCAGTTTCAAATGTTGTAAAAACCAGTTTAAGTTTGAATAGTATGTAACAGGAAAATCAGATTATTAACACAATGTGTGTATTAGACACGTACTATAGCATCTTGCATTGTGATAATCGCATTGCAAAAGTTATTAGACAGGACATTTATTAGACTGGAGTAGAATGCATGCATTTCAATGTGTTTCTTTTATGCTGCAGATGGGTCATCCTCTGGCACAGTTCAGCACAGAACTGCTCTGGAGCGTTGGGAGGAGTCGCTAATGTCATCAGCCAGCCTACCTCAGGTCTTCCTGCATCTTGCCGTCCTTGAGTCGAGCATCATGTGGTCCAAGTCGGCTCTGCATGCCAGATGTCGCATCTGCCGACGAAAGGGCGATGGAGAACGAATGCTGCTCTGTGACAGCTGCGACAGAGGCCACCACATGTACTGTCTGAAACCACCTGTTAAGGTTACCAGACGGATCTTTTTCATAGCATGTTTGTGTGCTTGTGTGGAGAGAGACAGAGAAGAGAGAGGATGGGAGGGAGAGAGAGAGGAAGAGAGACAAGGCCATTAGCTAGAAATAAAGAGTAGGGCGTCCAAAGGCATTTGAAACTTTGAATTTGTGACCACCCGATGCTGCGAGTGTTCAAAGTTGCAAACGACTGATCAACCCTTCCAAAGGACGGGGTGCGGGTGGCTGGCTAAGGACCTGAGAGAGAGAGAGGCAGAAGAAGAGAGAAAGAAAGAAGAGAGAGAAAGGCGAGAGAGAGAAAAGAGAAGAGAGAGAGAGAGAAAGAAGAGAGGATGAGAGACAAGAGCGCTAGATGTGATATCAGAAAGAGGTAGCATGTGCGTTTTTGTGGTTGGGTATCGTGTGCATAGCTATGGAAATGCAGCTGTGTTCTGCAAACATTTCCAAAGTTTGTGATGTTATATTCTGTAGTGTTTTCGTCTTTAAGAAAATTTTGTAAGCTTGTAGGCGAAATGGACCTGGTCACGGTTCCTGTTATTTGGATTAACTTAATCATCATCCATATTGACAAGTATTTTCGCCATGAACGCAGCAGCGTAGTTTTAACTAATCTGATGGCTGATAGTTGCTTTCGATTCATAATTGCTTACGATTGGATATGAGCAATCGTAATCCACGTACTGTTCATGTGTGTGGGTGCACTCCCGATAGCAGTGCTTGGAAGTCATATTTTTATTTCATATCGATGGTTAAGTTTCTGAAGGCTAAACATCGTCTGTTGTACGCTGCAGCATGTTCCAGCAGGTGATTGGTTCTGCCCAACGTGTCGTCCAAAAGATGTGCTTCATACTCCTCGAAAGCAGCGCAAATCATTCAACGAAGATGTTAGTGAAGATGAAGAGAGTGAATCAGTGTCAGCCGCCAGTCAGAGCAGAGTTTACTCAATGTAAGTATGAAGATCATGTGCTGTTGTTTCTGTTAAGAGAATGAAATCAATGTCTAAGTGCAACGGTTTTGCAACATCCTTAGTGGTGGTGCTAGATTAGTCATTGATACATGTGTTCTTAAGCGGTAATATCTATGAAATCAGTTTTGCCTCAGCATTATCATCCAGTACCTTACTGAACATTGTTTTTCCTACTTGATATGAGGTGTTAAATAAGAAAATCACTATTTTAGTCGACTGTTGATGATGATATTCATTTTATTGTTGATTAAATCATGCCAGGTGACAAACCGCATCATAGCTAGGGACGTGTATAGTGAAAGATGATAAATAAAGAAAAATAGATTTAATTAAAGAGTTAAGAATGTTTGGTTTTAAATTTATTACATATTCAGTGATGAGAGCGATGAAGAAGAGTCGGCAGAAGATGATGAAGATGAAGGCGATGAGGAAGAGGAGGAGGAGGAGGAGAATACGGAAGAGGAAGAAGATGAGGAGGAGGAAGAAGACTCGGACGCCGAAATTGTTCTCAGGCCAACAACTTCTGCCAAGATCAAATTTGTCAAAGGTGTGCAAGCAAAATTTTATATTGGTCATTTATTTACTCAACTGTGGTGATTGAATTCGAAGCAGAATAACACATCTGTTTTTTGTTCTTGTTCACATACACTTCAGATTGTTCCATATGTATTGTTAATTAGTAACTTATATAGCGCCATTGCCTAATGCACAAGGCATCAACTGATGGTGCATTCAAAACCGAGTTATAATCAAGTCAGAATTCAGAAGACCAGTCCATTAAGGCAAGATAGGCTACCTGTAGTGGATAAACTGATAAACCTGAGTTCTCTGTAAATCATAATGTTTAGATACATTGCAAGTGAGACGTGGATCCCATATGTAATTCTGCTCTAGATTGCAACTTAATGTGTATATTTCCTTTTTAACGACTAGCTGTGTGGTAACTAAGACCATTAGCATCGCCCTCCTGCTTTATCCAGGCTTGGGACTGGCGCTGTCAGAAAGCGAACAGTGGCGGAGTTAAAAGAAAAAGAAAAAAAGTTAAAAGAGTTAAAAGCAACTTAATAGGATGCATTGTTATTATTATAAGCAAAGTATTTAGGTGGTTTCCCTTATGGGAACGTGTCAGTGTACCGTTTTCACATGACACTTCGAGTGAGGTATATTGGAACCTTCTTATGCTACCTTTGATTAAGTCAAGTACCACTCTACAGTGAAGTGTGCTTTTGCAGTATTAATATAGGTCCTTATCAAAGACTGAATTTAATTCAGGATCCGTAGACCAAACAGTGTTTTGCAGAATTTGTATTGTAATGAAGCATGTTTGGAGGTCCTGGGGATGTCAAAATCGTATTGCTCTTGCTTTTGTCAGATTAAAGATCGATTGTTGTTGTGGTAGTATCAGTGGGACATGGTGGTGTAGAGATATGTTCTGTGCCTTGTAACCGGAGGGTTGTAGGTTCGAATCTACCTCAAGCCACTGTGTAGCAACCTGGACAAGTTGCTCATCCACAATTGTCTGTGAGCAAGGCAATGGGAAGCCACATAACTCCTCTCATCCCTGGGTGGCTTAAAGCCAATGGACCTGCCTTTGGGCAGAGAACTGATAATCATCAGGGTAGTATCATAAAGAAATGATGTAAAGGAAATTTCCCATGTTAGTAATATCAGATCTCTTGCTTGCATCAGGTACAAAGTCAAGAAAAAGCGTGCCATCGCTACCGGCTGAAACATCTGCAGGCCGTGCAAAGACGAGGTTACGAGGTGCTGCTTCTACATCAAACGCTTGTAGCAGAGACAGTAGTCTCGAGAGAACGCCAGTGTCATTTCCCTCCAAGCAAAAGACAGAACCTGTGACTGACCAATCAAAATACAGTTTCTATCAGGCGGGAACCTCGTCTCGAGGTGTTCGAAGGAGCGCTGGTACAGCCGAGTTGCCTGAGAGTCGTCCAAAACGTTCCAGAGTCAGCCTCGAGGAGAAAACAACTTCACGGAAAAGCCTGCCAGAACGTATTGTTACAGGTTGGATTTATTTTCTTCATTCACCCATCGGGTTGCATAATTTAGAAATCGATACTGTCGTGTGCTGGGAAGGTGGATGGCACGTTCTGTGGTGCATTGGAGCTCAGCTGGGCAACAGTTTGTGTCATTTGGAGCATGAGTAAAAAATTGAGTATGTTTTTTTTGTGTCTGCTTTTTGCATTGTTTTCATGTTTTGTTGGATTCGATCAGTATGGGAAATGATTAACTTTATACCTTGCCAATTCTGGCTATGAGGATTGAAAGTGAATGCTTGCCCAATGTCTTGTCTTGAGATTTGAGCGAGTTCTGTTTATTTTTTTGCCTTGTCTTTCAAAGTAGCAGGAAAATTCTGGGGTGCTCTATGAGAATCATTTGAAAGGCACTGTGTCAAATGTTTGATTATTCGTTCGTTCATTTAGTGAATTTTATGCATGATGATTTGTTTTGGGACACAGTAGCCGATTGGATAGAGCGCTTGCCTTGTAACATGGAAAATATGAGTTTGAGCCTCCCCGGCTACTGTGTAGGGACTTCGACAGTTCGCTCACAACTGCTCAGTGCTTTTGAGTAACGTTTGACCATTAGATAGTGGTGCTTAAAAAATGCGTAATAATAATTATATTAATGGTTTGTTGAATGGTATTTGGTGATAGACGAATCAAGCGACAAGAACTCCTTTGTGACAAAGAGCCGTGCGAAGGAGAAGGCGACACCTATGAAGACCTGTGAGGATCTGGTGACCGAACTGACCCAGAGAGAAGAGGCTTGGCCATTCCTCAAGCCAGTCACACGGCGGGAGGTCAGTCTCGTTGACATTTAACATTTCTTTCTAGTTAATGTCATTTAACAAGGCATTCATACGCACCTTTTGTGCACCTCTCAGAGCATTGCGTACATAACTAGATATTACTAGATAAGATTGTCTGTTAAAAGTTGTCCCAATCATTGTTCTGCTGGTTAGGGTTTGATTTTTACAATCTTTTAGTTATATAATTTTAATGTATGAGCTATGGGAATAGCAAAGTCAGAATGGTAAACCACCAATGCAGATGGTGAGGATGTAATTTTTGGAACGTATTTTAGAGACCGTTATGGCAGGATATGGTGGAATCAGTATGTGACGAAAGTAATAATTATGAATTATGAATAAGGGCGAGGGCTCATATACATAAATATTGGATCACTGATAAATGTTTTAAAGTAGATGCTAAGCTCTTGGCTTGTGAGTGACGTAACAGTGTTTTCTGTAGGCGCCTGATTACTTTGATATCATCAAGAACCCTATGGATTTCGCTCACATTCGAAACAAGGTGAACCGTTTCGAGTACTCGCAGCCAAGTGAACTTCTGCTGGATGTTCAGCTGATTTTTGCCAATTGCAATCAGTACAACATGCCGACCGCTCCAGAGTTTGCAGCAGGGCAGAAACTCGAATCACACTTTCAGAAACGACTTAGGGAATTGAAACTGACGTCACTGCTGCCAAATCCGTCGAGCGCGAAATCTTCCAAGGGCGACGTTTTGCCAAGGAAGTTGCGCAAACAAACGCTTTGAGGCGGAGGCGCGGCAGTCTTGCGCATATTGGACAATGAAACTGAAATTAATAAAGCCTTAGTCTTTTTCTGCAATCTTCTCTTTTTCTTGGGATTCTTGTGTTCAACAATAGAAGTGCAAATCACAACAACGTTCTGTTACTCTATATTTAAAAAATAAAAGCTATTTTAAATTTTTATCATCCCAATTTGTGTATACATGCTTTTGGACATATCTGTTTTGTGTTGGGTAATCCTTGCCATTTCGCTTCGGATTAAACTTTTACTAGTTGACTTCCTGATCTGTTTTCTGGTTTTTTAGTAATTTTTCCACGTTCCAAGTTTGCAGCTGTGCATAAAAGTCTGTAGTCATATGTCTGTTATGATTAGTTTAGTGAGCAAACAAGCTCTTGTTCAAGTGGCCTTGCGTGTACATTTGCGCGAGACGAGTTGATACTTGCCCTGTGCGTTTATCCAGTTGTCAAGTTCAATTTGTTCAAACGTGGGAATTTGTTACTTGGTTTGCTACAGCAGGGTGAGATTCAGGGGTGGACTGGGCCGCCGGGACACCGGGAAGATTCCCGGTGGGCCGCCAGGACCGGTGATATAATAATTTAATCAATTTAGTACAGATGATACAGGTTTTTTTACAAAAAATTGCGGCATCGGTTAACCGGTTTTTAGTTTCGGTTAACCGGTTTGTAAATTAACTGAAAAAGAGCAATGCATACTTACTTACCTACAGTGCTCCGTACAGCCAGCGGCCGCCATGTTAGATAAGAATTTACATCTTCCATTCTACTTCCGGCGTCTTCCACTGAGTTTGTTTTGATAAAATTTCTTTTAAATTTGTTAGTTAGTAATAAGTAATATTAATTAAATAAGATATGTTACGGTTATGAGTGATATAAATCCGAAACGTAAATGTAAAGGTGGTGCGGAGAAAGTAAGAGATAAGAAACTAAAGATTCTTGGTAAAGATGGAGCTAAATGCCGAAATCTAGTCGATTTATTTAAAACCTTC
Organism: Aporrectodea caliginosa; assembly: GCA_020284085.1. Taxonomy (NCBI): domain Eukaryota; kingdom Metazoa; phylum Annelida; class Clitellata; order Crassiclitellata; family Lumbricidae; genus Aporrectodea; species Aporrectodea caliginosa. Next base: position 301,454 of record JACEVL010000354.1, read on the forward strand.
TCCAAATGTTCGATGATTCAGTAGAGGACAGCGTCAGTGAAAGTGAAGATTCGCCACATGAACACTGGGACGACCAAGTTGTGGATAAAAGTGAGGAACTTCGAAAATGCAAATTTTGCAAAAAATGTCCTGTTTGCTGCTTTTCTGTACTACATAAATACAGTTTCTATGGGCAAGCATACAAGCATCTCTTTAGTGCATATAAACTTTTATTGACTCTGTCGTCTACCCAAGTAGCTTGTGAGAGATCTTTCTCTAAATTGAAATACATTAAGAATCGCTTGCGAAGCTCATTGTCATCTACACACCTTGAAGCTTTTATGCTTATGTCAACAGAAACCGATGTTTTAAGTGAACTGAATAATGACACAATTATAGATCATGTAGCCGAAATGGCACCCGGCTTAAAGAAGTTGCTAATACTATAAACAGCAATAATACCATCACAGTGAGTCCGAATAAATTGATTTATAACTTGAGTTGACGCATTCTTAATATTTTATATATAATTATAAATTATATATGCGATTTATCGTTTTTTGTTATTGCATAATGTAATTTGTAAAGTGACCCATGACTTTGGAGGTCACTGGCCCTCGGGTATGCATGAAAAAATGCACAAAGAAAATAAAAGTCATGAAGTTAGGGCCGCTTTTTGTTTTTTTTCCCGGGCCGCTTGAACTCCCCAGTCCACCCCCTGGTGAGATTTGTGGTTCAAAGTAGACAACATCTTCGTCATTGGCTCAGATTATAACCCAGAGTGATGGTTTTACCCACAGTCAATAGGCTTCGAACCAGAGCTTAACCCCACTCCTTATTACCATGCATCATATCCCATGTAACAGTACAGCAAGTTTTCATGTCACTAACCAAAGCTATGTCTTTAGGATTATTTTAGATGTCCAGCTGTTCGATTGTTTAACTCTTTAACAGCAAGCTGCATAGGTTCCCAGTCACTTTTAGTACACTCTTGTCGTTAAAGTATTAAGCAGTAGCCATAATTTATGTTTCCATTGCTGACATTAGACACCGTGACAGTAACAACGTTTTTAAGACATTATAAAGATATTGCAGTGTTCATGTTGAATTAGAGCAGCCTTTGTTTCATCCACTTGCGCACGTATTGATCACCTTACCTTGACAGGTATTCTGTGACCATATTTTAACCGTCTAGCCTAGAACAATCTTCCCCACATTGCGAAAATTCACCATCTCTGAAGATATTCATGACCTATATCTCCTTAATATATCATGACTTTTTGCCCCTTATATACAATGCCATTTTTCACCCTCTGCTGAGCTACAGCGCTATGTAAATCGTCTTATTATTATCAACATGAATTAACACTTTAACTGCGAGTTGCATTGGTTTCCCAGACGTTTTTAGTACACTCTCGTCGTTAAAGAGTTTCATTTGTGCTTTATGCCTACAATTAATTCTGCTAAGAAAGGGTATAAATTTCTATTTGCTTACAATAAAAAATGCTCGTCGGGGAACAAATCATACAAGTGTTCGTGTGTAATGCAATAATTTTTTTAATACTGTGCTGCTTTTCTGAAGTCCGTTAGTTCATAACCCGAAGAACTGGTGTCTGACACAGTCTCAGGGAAAGGATGTCTTGTATTTTTGAGAAAACTTTGTAATTTCATGTTTCTTGTTATGCATAAATGTGGACGTTTAAATTAAAAGTAGGACTTGTTATGTCGTTCAGCATTATTTTGAACAGATGATGTGGTGTTAAAATGTCCAGTTCAGTAGACATGCTTGCAGGTCAGCATACAGTTGGCACATGTGGAGGTCACCATACAGGAGACACATTTTGGAGGCCACCATACCGGAGGTACATTTTGAGGTCCCCTTACACAAGGCACATTTGGAGGTCAACATACAGGTGATCCGTATTGCCCATCTATTTGCATTATCTTTGGATCTGGACTTGGAAACAAGCCAACCATACCAACTTCACCAATTGTGTTTTTGATTGAGCACCTGCAATAAGCTGGTTTCTAAGGTTTTAGCGTTCTTGGGTGCTGAAGAAATCCAGAGATTAAAATCTGATTGGAAGAACGGTAATTAGTATGGGGATTGTTCATCAGGTATATCATTCTGAAGGTGGTGTCCTGGTAACTGATGGCCAAATTAGCCTGCCCAGTTCTTAACACCCAACAAAAGCTGATGAATTTGTCTAGTACTGATATGCAAACAAAAGATAAAACACGCCATGTGAACATCAACAATAACGTGAACAGCGTGTGAACAGATAACAAATGGTGCACAAGTCAAAAACTGTTGCTAAAGCAACCATTGTTTACAACTAAATTGTACTATGCTGCCTCATTAACATCCTCAAATAAATACAGTCGGTTGCACATTTTGTATGCCAAATGTTATCCAGAACACCCAAAACATTTGATTAAGTGTTTCAGAAATAATAGCACATATGCAGTTTAACCACTGACAAGTTTCGTACATCATATATAATGCATGCATCTTAAAATCGTCCAAACTAAAGAAATACACGTTTTGTAAGTTTTACGACTAGCACAAACCTCAAGATTCAATTGGGATCCAGCAGGAGCAAAGTTTAAAATGGCTACTGTAACCTAGATAAAGGGCACTACAAACAGTTTAACCCTATAATAAGTTTTCACCTCGCATCAGATTTATCAACTGCAAAGTCAAACTTCAGGAATCTGAACTAGTATCAACATTGCCTAAAAAGAAATGTGAATTGAACTTGAAACAGATCATGAAAACAAACTGACTACCTTTTGAAAAGCAAAGTCGCCAGTATTCAAGTGTGCGAAAAGGTTCAACATTTTCTGAGTTGGAAAAATCACAACATAATGTCAAGCAATATGGAAAAAGGAAATAAACCAAAGCATAATCTAACCAGTAGTTCCAGTACTATAATCACTGGCTCTTCAATTAAAGGTGTTCAACTAGTGTTCACTGGTAAATTTGTTGCATGTGTGCCTCAAAATTTGTACTTATCCTAAAAATGCTGCAGACTAACAACTCCCAACCAATGTATTAAGCAATCACAAAATAAGTGATGAAATTGAGCTCAAAAGTCCACAAATGTATCAGAAAAATATGGTGAAATTTTATTATAACACCATCTTTGCAGTCGTAATCTACTAAACTTGAATATTCTAAGCACTACTTAAAATCTAAAAGCAGTGCACCAGCTTATATATGGGTGTTGCATCAAACCAAAGCGGTTGTCCAATGAAGGTAACATGTGAAGAACAAAAGCCAATTGCCAGAGACCATCAAGAGGGAAGTTGACAATGGGGCTGTTATGCTGGGTCTGTTTAGGTGGAATGGAAAGGTGGTGATGGATCATGGTAAGATTTCATGAAAAGGTGGGAATTTAGGATAGTGCAAGTGTCAAGGTTACAATATAAATGATGCCAAACTACCTAGATGCAATATTAAATCTGAGCTTGACTGCAGTATATCGGAACAGTGATGCAAGTCGTAATGAGGTTACAGTGTACTGTGATAGTCAAAGCAGACTTAATATAATTCACATATATGCAGTAATTTGAGTATAAAGTAAAGAGGTTCAACTGAAAATAATACAATAAAATCAAAAAATTTGTTCAACAAAAAAACAACAAAAACCTATAATTTACCTACAAGAAAAATGACTAGAAAAACAAAGTACATGTAAGTGGAAGAAAACGAAGCACAAATACAAAACTTATATAAAAACAATTAAAGTCAGCAACAGAACAAAAAGAATTCCATTACCAAATAATTCTGCACGTTAGTTTTAACTCAACTGGTGTAACAAAGCCAAATGAAACAAGAGAAAGTTGACAAGCGTAATTACATTGTCAACAAGATGAGGCAAGCAAAAAACCTCGAAACTTGTGAGTATAGGAATCCAATTTTGCTTACCAATCAAAACTCATAAAATTTTAAAACCACAAAAATGGCAACAAAACAAATAATAATAATTAATTAATTAATCAGAAACTGTAGTGAGCTTCAAATAATTTCCCCAAATTTAGTGCTTTCTGCACATTCCTGGGTTAACCGCTTACCCATTGGGTAATGTAAACATGAAGTACCCATTGGGTAATGTAAACACGAGGTACCCATTAGGTAATCTAGACAAAGTAATGTAAAGTACTTCTACATGCTCTTACCAGTAGAGCAGATACGTATACTTCTACGTTTGTTCCAAGATATGACAACATTTAGGGGCAGGCACTTGTATATTCCAACCTCGAGTCTGTGGGAAGGAGTTGCAAACAGTTAAAATTAAAAATATATATTTACAGTAGTAGTCTGCATGGGCAGAGCTTTCAGCTCATTCCTAATTCATTGTTTCTTCTGCTAAACCCGAGGACAGGAAAGTACCGGCATCTGATATTCAGTCTGGGTCGGCATGGTAACTATCTCGAGTTGCTGAAGTAACTGATGCTGAAGTCAAGTGTTTCCTGCTGAACTTTGACTTTTTCTTCTTTTTCACCAAAATACTGCCTGTTATTGTAATACAGTCAGTTACAGTATCTCCGGTGGAATATTGAGCTACATTAGTGTTAAAACACCAAGTACGTCAGATCCTCCCTATAATGCAAATCATTATACAGCAAATTCTGATACAATGCAGTTCAGGATAGTAATTCCAAAATCAATTCAGTTTCAGATTGTTACAAAGCAGCCTCTATATGACATATTTCTCAGGGCAGCATTATACGAGGGTTCAATGTACATTTAGTTTCTCATATAATGCCACTATAATACACTAGGCATCAATCAATTGCAAGCCTTACTTGAGCCAAAAACTTGCTTCAGATTGCCCAATGAGCAAGTCCTTACAGCAAACCATACAGTTCACTGGTTCTACGCCAAGGACCTTAACCCTTCACCCATTCCCATCTCAAGGGTCTCAGTTTCTCATCTTACCAAGGGGCGTAACTCAAGTAACCACCTTGAATACGATACCTTACCTTATGAAACTCACTGAGTCAACCACTTCATCTACACAATTGACCGCCTTATCTCACTCACCATAAACCAATCAATTTACACTATCATAAAAAACTAGCTGGATTATAACGCAATAAACCGCATCGTATACATACTCTTAACAGGGGAGCCAATGTCCGTGGTAGATGGCGTCAGCGTAACATCGCTGGTCATCGACTGAGCGCCTGTCATCAGACCCATGGAATCTTCGTCTAAACTTGTTGTTTCAGTGTCATGATTTCTTGAACAAACCAGAAGACAAATCCAAGCACAAAAAATATTGGTCCAAGACTTAAATTAATCATGACAAAAGAACAAAAAGTTATGTCGTTCAACCTAATTAAATATAAACCAGAATTGATTAATTTCTATACAGCGACTGATTGTTTATCAAAGATGGATCTCCTGTCAAGTCTTCTTTTCTAACTAATGTAAATACCATAAACTAGTAATCAGAACTTCAACTCTAGCAAATAGAAATAATTTATTATTTGTTCAAGACGTTCATTGGTAATTCATATACTGCAATTAAGGTTATTGATACTACATGTACTATAATTACATTTATTAAACATCACATGCACTGTAATCATGTTTATTGATACTACACATACTGTAATTAGGCTTATTGATATTACATGTGTTGTAATTACGTTTAGAAGTATTATATTTACTGTAATGATGTTACATGTACTGTGTAACTCCAAATGTGTAAGGACTTGTCTTACATGTCTGACTCCATGAGCAGAAGATCACGAACAACTCTCCTCTGGTCATCTGTATGCTGAGGACAGTTTATTGACCTAAGCAATCACCAAACAATGACATGCACAGATTATCAATAAATCAATCAATAAATCAATAAATCAATCAATCAATCAGAATTTATGTAGTGCCTCTTCAAGATCCCTACCCAGAGGCACTCCAGGACAGTTTATTATAGTTATGGTAAACGGTTAAATTTACTATCATTAATTATTTCTCACATTATTATTTTTACTATTATTATTACTGTTATAAACATTTCTAATGCACACAAGGTCACACAGAAATGTGCATTAGAGGCACAGTTAGTCAAATGGAAAATACTAAATGCTGTTCTCTAGTCATGCTGAAAAGCCATTCTAGCTCAGACTTTTTAAGAATTGTTGTGTAGGGCTTTGTAAAAATTCACAAAATTTTACATGAAAAAACTGAATCAAGAGTATGAGTTTTAAGTTCAAACCTGGTGCACATCTTCTTTGTGTGCTCAGAAATGACACCGCAAGTCTGTAGAAAAATAAAAAAATTACAAAAAGAAAAACAGATGAATTAGAACCGACATAATTGTGGCTTACTTAAGAATGAGAAAACAGCAAACATTAATGATAATGATAAAGCATCTTGAGACTTCTCTGTTTCAACTTCCTTCACCACTGTACAGTCTGTACTCTGACTTCTATAACCTTTCAGAATTCGACACACGGCTTCTTGATAATGATCTTTGTAAATGCAACGTAAATCTTCAAATGCAATGTAAATCTTCTAAATTGCTCAGCGTCACAAGCGTATTTGGCATTTTGTTACAATCTTCCTTTAACTTTACGTACTGTTTCAATTCATTCAGCTCAAAACATATTTTCTGTTTACTTTACGACGTACTTGATTAGATCAGTTAGATTGCTGTGTATGGCTCTTTTGTAAGATGATTGAAGGTTACTAAAAAATCCTTTGTTACATTACAGTACACTTGTGAAGAGGATTTATAACCTAGTGTTTCTTTCAATGCTATTTTGTTTCTTTAAATGCTGTTTCAGAAGGCATCAACTAGGAACAACATGAGCTTAAAAATACAACTCACCCTGTGCAGTAGCAATCGTTTTTCATCTGTTGCAAACAAAACAAAAACAGTAATGTCATTGAAATTTATATGACACTGTTTTTTAAGAAGCTACTCATAAGTGTATGCTGCTGACATTGTTTTACCACTTAACAACATTTATACAGCACCACTATATCAAAGATACAAAGATAACAAGGAAGAATGCAACACATTAAATTCAATTTTGAACAGCCAGCAACAATTATTTAGGTGAAGGTTAGCATGTAAAAGTAGGTGCACAAAATGAACTACTTACCGCATAAATTGAATTACCCACTCAGTCTCTTTCAAAATTGATTTATAACCTAAAAGGTATCAAACCTTAACTAGTCAAGGTCTTGTAAACTTCACTGATAAGCAACCCTAAAGAAATTACACAAACTGTGCATTACGTTACAAGAAACTCACTCACCAAGGGACATCGTTTCATAAGTATTCATCATTGGGATTGCGTCACTGTTCATCAGACTTGCACTTCCAGATCCTTTGCCTGGAACTGAATAGCATTTAAATGAAAAGCTAAACACTTTAAATCTGATAATCTACTTCTCTGATCAAGAGCACTAAGGGAACTTTAGAAAAAGGGAACTTTAGAACAAGGGAACTTTACTTTGCATCGACAGCAACAAGCACCCAACTCTGAAAAATGGTCAGTGTCTTCGAGATTAACATGAAATCAGACAGGAGCTGACCAGAAATTCATGAGACAGGATATAAAGATTGCACCTAATTTGAAACTCGGACAAGATTTACATGACAGTGATTCAATCTTGACAAGAAATAATGTCAAGATAAATCCTTGCATTCATCTTTGTCAGCACTATAGAAGAAATGTCAAGCATTACAAAACGAATTTCTTCAAAAATGCTTTGTTTATTTAAAAAGAATAACTACCAATTTGTTCAAAAATGTCTCACTTAGTTGAAATAATTACCTGTTCAATACTGGAGGTTACAATAAAAACATACAAATGACAAATTAGATACTGAAAATTAACATAAATATTAGTTACAATCTCAATTTGCTCACTGAAATTAGTGGCTTTAACAGCAGAACTATCACCAAAGCTCGGAGCTGGTAGAGCTCTGCAACATTCTCTAAATAATAGTTGATATTCGGGACATAGGCTAAGAAATTTTTTTTGTAAATAAGAAGTGGCCTACTAGACTTTGTCAGACCTTTAGACTTCTTTGGAGCAGAACTACGCTTGTCTTTCTTCATTTTCTTGACTAAAACTCAAACAAACACTGTACGTTAACTCACGTTCAATTGTTACAACACTTAGCACATCAACGCTACACTGATTGCCATCAGTCATTTTATTAACACGTGAACATTAAACTAAATTATTCCATCCAGGAATTAAAATCTGATAATCTTAATTACCAAAATTACATGCAGTAGGCCTATATAAGCCTTTTGTTCAGGGCTAAACTAAATAATTTTCCTCTTTGGTCTCTTAAAAGACGTTTCTTTTTACACAAGTTAAAGGCGCTATATAACTAAAATAAATACAATACAATTTTTGTTGAGCAAATAACAAAAAATACAGAAGAAAGGATAGCTAAAATAAATTGATACACAAGCAGCAGTGATTTAATAAGCATTTTAAAAGATTTGATATTTTAGATACCGATACACCGAACCATTTGATAAGTGAAAAAGATCGACTATCACCTTTCCTATCAGTGTGATAAGTCCAGTCGTTATCACGGCTGTTATCGTCGCTTTCAATGTCACTGCTTTTCTTCCGGCTACTTGCAATCCTTAGAAAATCAACAGAATATCTATCAAATCACTGAAATGTGTGCAAGAAGATATGTCTATTATGGTAAGTACACATATGATATGTATGCATGCACTGCCAAAAGCTGAATCATACCTTTCTTGCTCCTTCAGTTTTAAACACTACCCTCTGGGTCATAGGTCTCCAAAGTTTTCCAGCGGTGGGCCACATTGCTGACTTTCTAAAGCTCCAAGGGCCAAAACTCCGAAGAAAAAAATTTCTCTGTGCGCAGCTGTCCAGTGAATTGTGAGTAATGCAATGAATGCTTGGATTCATAATGTCACCGAATATTGTTTAAGCACTGCAATGGTGTCATTGCATATCAGACACAGTGCCTTACAAACAGCGACATGGATTTTGGCAATATGCATGTCAGAGTACAGCGGTGTTCAAATTTTCCAATTTAGTTTGTTTCTTCAAGGAGAGTTCCGCGGGCCAGATTAAAGGCCTTTGCGGGCCGGATGTGGCCCGCGGGTCGTACTTTGGAGGCCCCTGCTCTGGGTGACTGTCTACCCACCAGATTCAACCTTTAAGCCTCAACTGGGAGCCAAAACAACACCCGCTGCACCAATTTGATTGAGTTCTCATCAATAAGCCGACTCCCACAACTTAGCTTTCGTTAGCTGTATTAAAATTATGAAAGCACAATACAAAGGCCATCCATTGTTGCTTCCAGAAAAACAGTAATCAGAAATTGTAATTCACTGAAGAAATCCTACCAGAAAATCCTAAAGAAACCAAGTACATCTTCGCTCAATAAGTCAATGACTGAGAGTGTCTGAGCACAGTAGTAACGAAGTGGACAGTATTGATGTCCAGAGTGCAACGTAAGTGAATATCACACCACCATTATGGATTATGGAGCTACTCTGATTGGTGTGCACTGCGAGAGGCGCTATATAAATTGCTAGATACAATACAATACAATACAATGGATTGGGTTTGCCGTGCCATCAGTTGATGCTGTGTGCATTAGACACCAGCACTATAGAAGTTACTACCGGTAATTAAAAATCATAATCATCATTGTCATTCTCACTATCATCATCATTGCCATTCACCACCACCATCCACATCATCATCCACATCATCACATCATCATTATCATCATCATCATACATTCACGCCAGTATACATGCCTGCGACTAGCCACCCGTGGGACGCTGCCTCCCATTCCCATGCATTTCTCGAGGTGTGGAGCAAATCGTGACGCAGCCATGTTGCGATGGCAGTTCGGACAAATGCATTCGTACTGCTTTCTCGTTGGTATTTGGCCAAACACATCGAGTCCTTTGTCATTCACAATTTCTGCAACGAGAAAAACAAAACATACTTTAACGAAAGAATACAAGTGCCATTTCTCCGAAGGACAGCAGTTCAAAAATAATAATAGTAGCTCTCACCACTTAAACATGACTGCAATGAAGATGCTCGGCAACTTATTCAAACTTTTCATTTCATAAGGCTTGTATTAATTACTCCAAATGCAATTTATCCATTTTATATAATGAACTGGAATTTTAACACCAAAGCCACATCATACTGTGATCATTGACCGACGCCTAGCAAATTACGACAGCCATGCTTAGAAGTCATTACTTACTTACTTACTTATTAGATTAGGCTACAGTTAGCGGGAAAACAATGCACACTTCAAAACACCAAATTTTAAATAAAAAAAGCTTTCAAGTGATGATACTATTAGCTAACAACGTGTTTCGTTTGTTTTTATCTATAACAAAGAAACTCTAAATTACCAGAATTGCAGTTAGAAAATGACTTACCATATAACCTCTGAGACCTAAAAAAAGTAAAGCAACATTTAAGTCAAAACAAAATTTGCAGGATCATCAAGTAAATAAGTTTCATTGGCCAGTCCTCTAGCTGTTTCGTGCTCATAGCTGTTTGGCCTTGTTAGTTATTTAATGTTATTTATTATCTGCCATGAGACCTTCTCTAGCACTGTGGTAGTCAACTACAAACTGTGTGCTCTTCCAAATGCTAAAACTGCACAAACAATATATCGAGCAGCCTCTATGAAGGATTAATAGATAATAATACTTACTTAATAATAATAATCTTCGATTATTAATTCAAACTGACATGAACGTAGTATGATTACAAGTCACAGTATGAAATGATGATCACAAGTTATTACAGGAGTCGAATTTAACTGTATGGCAGCCATGCAAGGCGCCCATCTATCCTACTGCTCATTTTACCAACATCATCTTGCAAATTAAAGGCTGAGTCGACCTTGGGAGGGTAGCAGGAATCGATCCCGCATCCATGCTGATCGTCTGCTCTTCGTGCCAGAGTGTAACCATTACCCTAAACCCCTCCTCAAAGTAGTACATGTACAAGCGTGTCTACATACACACACACACATGGAAGCTTACAATCTTTTCAAGTGAACTAGTTTCACAACTGGTTATAAAAGCTGCAACATTCTTACTCTGTATCCATTTCATCGAGTAGAAAGGTTCCAAGTTTACACGATCGATGTATCTCAAAGCACAGTCCAAGTGACACTTCGTCCAGCAGTTCATTAACAATTGCCTCCAACAACTCCTTAAAATAAAATATCAATAAAAATAGAGAAAGGTAATTGTAATTGTAATCGAACATTTATATAACGCTGCTCAAAAATCAGCAGCGCTCTCGACCTGCTTCAGTGCCTGCGTCAGGGAACAGGAATGTCTTAAGGCGTCTACACAACCAAAATCTTTTCAAGTAAGCATCCACACCAGTGGACAGTGCACTTAACCAATTCTCTATGCTGTACCTATATCTCACAAGAAAAACTGCACTTTATTTTTTCCATGGAACATTATTCATTGTAGAAATCTAAATTCACAGAAGCAGCAAACCACTCTGCAGGGGAATTTTAATACATGTATTCTGCTGGCATTTAAAAGAATCTGCATTAGGGTCTGGAATAATTAACAATGTGTAAAATGGTAGCAAAGCAAAAGTAAGTTTAAATAATATAGGAATTTGTGCAGCAGGATTCAGTTTTATAGAGAGGCAAGCCAGCTGAAGCATTTACAGAGGAGGTTGGAAAAGCTGGCATTCTGTAGTCGATGTTTACTGTCACTTTTCTACAAGCTCTTGGAGATTTAAACTGTACTTGCTGCTTAGCTTATGTTTTGGGGCATATTTTAAAATCATCATGCTTTGACACTACAAGATAAAAATTCATATAAAAATTTGTGAATATGACTGTGCCTAAAGTTACTGTATACGTGATTAATTTTCATTCACATTGCATATTAAAGTTTAAATTTTAAACAATCAAACAATTGCTGGTTCCTTTTACTGTGATTTGGCTTCTTTTTATTGCTTGTATGCATTGTTGTTTGTAAAGTCTTGGCTACAGCTAAAATTAATTGCATTTGCGCAATCTATCATGCCCCAACGTGCCTGCTATAGTAATGTCAACAGTAATAATAATAATAATAATAATTTGCATTACTGATATCACGTTCATTTACAGTAATTAATGGATAGGGTGTCTACAAATTTGCACCGATATCTTGATGCGGACTGTGTTTTCCTTTTCAAGATTGCATTCCTTAATTATTGCCATGCAATCAAGTTTTTATCTGCATATCAGATAATTCTGTATTATTTAAAGGGCCTGAATAATATTGTAGTCACGCCTCCCGCTCCCACCACCCAAAGGGTCAACAAGGTCACGTGTGATATATAACGGTCTACAGATGAAAACAATTGCAAATCAAATCCTTGCAGAAGGCATCAAAATGCACCTTGTGCTCCATGTTTCCGCGTTCAGTTTCCTTTAAACTCGTAAAGTCCATCACAGCCTTTAAACATAATTTTATGATAAAATATAAATTTATGCAGTTTAAGTTTGACTCATTCCAGGCTCATAGATATTAGAATACGAGGTAGAAACGACCCCAGGCTCGAATAAATGCGATCTTGGGAATTCTAAACCACAGGCTTTCACTTCTCTGGATAGAGTTAAAACACTACTTTGTTCAAAAAATTATCATCATAGCATTATTTTCAGGAAAACTTAATTGGGTGGTAATTTAATAGAAGTGACTATTTGTGGCGTCTGTTGCACTATGAGGCAATTATGTTGTTTTGAACTCTCAAGAATACTTCAGTGACAAGCTGATAAAATTGTATTGTCATATTGCAGAATTTATACCTAATTTGATATAATGTAAAATATTTGCGCTGGCCTAATTATTTTTTGTAGGCTAGAATTTAATGAAGTTCCAAAGTCAATGAAACGTCAATGTTGATTGATGAATGAATGATCCCTGACTACCGCGACTATTTATGTTAAAGTCTTTGTGCTTTCGTGCCATAGAGGTATTTTTCAATTTGCAAATAAAACCATTTGCGAATAGCTTTTGCGACTTAGCGAATCTTTATATTGATACATTCAAACGAATTGTGCCGAATGCTGTCTATATGTCCGTGTAGGCAATCACATACTGGAATTCTGAAATTGTCCGGTGCGGTGACAAAACGCGCCAAGCTGGTCCTGCTCCGGTGCTGGACACTCCCAGGCCTTATCCCCAAAGGGATTATCACTCCTCTAAACCGAAGCTCAGTTTGAAAATTGAAACAGTTAGGTAATTTGTCGTGATTGCATCCAAAATTGTTGACGCGATTAATATCATCGTAAGGTCCCGATTAGTAATTGACCTTCAGTGAATCAGTGTAGCAGTAAACGCAAAAATACAATCTCACAAATGACCATTTAAGATGTTAAACTTCCACAACAAATCACGATTTCAAACGTAATTGAGCTGAAATGTGGCTTCCACCAGAAACTGTATTTTCCTCAGTAGGTTTAATTGTTCATCTTTTTTTAAATCAATGTTTTCAGGTTTTTCCTTTTAATTGTACACTAGTCTATTCTCACTTGTAACCACTATGAAGATAAATGATTAAATAAATTTGAGATGCTATAATGATGTAGGTTACTTGTGTCAATAATTTGGAACACTATGGTAAACCACAAGATTGTGCAGGCCTCTAAATCGTTGCTTCAAGTCATCGACCACCTACAAACTACGGCACTCAAATCTCTATTATAATTATAATTATAATTATTATTACCGTAATTAAATCGATAATTAAATTTAACCGATATTTAATGGATAATTGTTTTTGGTAATTTTATTTCTCATTTGTCAGCTCTAGATTTTTGTTGGGTGAGATCCTACGCTATACAATTTTTGTCCAGGTGGATTTTAAGTTGTAGTGGAGTGCGTTAAGCATATGCAAGTATATGCCAAACAGAATCGTCTTGGAATAGGTACTTGACTTGACATACTGTGGATCGATTTTGTTTGGTTCAAATAATTTTCATATGACAAATTTATGTACACATTTCACAATTTAAATGTAATATTGTGTTTACTCTCTTTTTAAAAAACATGACTTTAAACTGTTTGCAGCGTGAATGCACAAATGGATCAAGATAAGAAAGATCTTAAGTGCGGATTCTGTAAGCGTGGAAAAGAAGTTGAGTCAGAGTGTGGCAAACTCTGGCATGATGAATTACAGAAATGCACAGCCCACAAGAGATGTATGGTGAGAATGCAGAATTTGGCACACTGTTGCTCTTTAATCTAACAATGACCATCAGCTTAGTTTACGTGATATGGCCTATGTACTGAAAACCCATTGGAATGCCTCCTTGAGGTGCTAAATCAGGTTTCATGTTATAATGAATGGGTATTTCAGATGCCTATATGTGACGCCAGGGCTCAAAACCCGTCGCTTGTCGCTTCCTAGATACTGAGCTAGAAGCTGAAATAGGCGAGAGGGGTCAAAACGTAGAATATTCTTCAATTCTGCAGTTGCCAATGAATTTGCCATAGTTTGCAAAGTAGTAATCCGATTTTGATGCCGTTTGTTTTATTCGACACAGAATATAGCCCTTTATTGCACAGCAAAATTGCAGAATAATCAAGTAATGGTTGCTGAGGACTTTGATGACACGAATATTCCAAAACTTTTTATTCGATTTTATTACTCTATACCAATGAAAGAATCAAACGAGCATAACTTCAGTTAGAAAAAAGATATTTTCATTCTGTACAAAGTATTTTGAAGCAGATTAATTGTAGAATATGACTGAATAAAAAGGTCAGAAACCGACATGTGACGGGTTTTGACCCTGGTGTCACATGTATTATGTCATCATCTCAGATATTTCTGTCCACTGATCCCTTCGTTTCATGGATTGCCTCCTTCAGCCACATATTACAAGGCAGTGTTGTGCCTGTTATGTTGTAGGGCTATCTAACAGTAATGGCCTTCCATTAGATTTTCATCTTCTATTGGCCACGAATGTTATATGGATCTTTTATCATCACTTGATAACTATCTTGTTTCGCAGAGGCTGGTTTTGGGAGCAGTTGTGCTTTTATAATGTGAAGGGACACCGAAAAATGCTCGGACAGTGTGGATGAGTCTCTGTGTGTGCAGCTAGATATTTACTGTCTTTTAAAACCTCTCAAAGGCACAGCATGACTGACTGACTGAATGAATGCAAGGCGCCCTTGTAACGGCATGGCCGTGTTACGGCGCCATAGAAATTGTCGTAATTATTAATTATTATTATTCAAGCTAAATTATAGTGCTAAATTTGTGTTATGATGAAGCAAGGCAAATAAATTAAAATGTATAGCCTGAAAAATATGATTTCATGTTATTATCTTGATTTCAATTTCAGCAATATTCAGCTCTGCTGATCCAGTACAAGATGCGCCGATTTGGTGGCTTCAAAGTGAACAGAGTCATCAAAGAGATTCAAAGAGGAAAGCGACTGGTAATCTCTTACAACTTTATGTACTCAAACAGAAAAGCCTTACTTTATGTCTCGATAGTGTAGTGGTTAGCGTGCTGGACTGTATAAGAAGAGGTTGAGGTTCAAATCCCCGCCAGGGCAGAAATTTGGTTCGAAATTTCTGCTCCACCATACTCCATAGTCAACTCCGATATAATGAGTACACTGACCATACACTGTTGTTGGGAAGATGAGACGGCGAGGGAGAGGACTGGCCACCAACCCTCATATGCTGATGCTAAGAAAATGAAGTCGCTAACACTTCATACCCATGGCTGCCTTAGGGCTAGCTTAAGGGATTGCTCTTCTTCATTATTAATTATTAATTAGCAATTTCTGTAGTGCTGGTCTCTAATGCACAAGTTATCAATCAGTAGGACAACAAAATTAAGCTGCAGGAGGTCATCAGTCTACTTCCTATTGTTGTTTTTATTATTTGCTAAAATCTGTAATCATTCTTTTATCTCTTACTTATTATTGTTGAGTTTCATGTATTTGTTTAGTTTGCATAGTTCTCTTCCTATTTTATTTGAAGTACTGACTTAATTAACTTAAACTTCCTTGGAAAGCTACCTTTTGGAAAGCATATCATTTACTGTTTTCTAATAAATAGTACCTTTTAGGAGCCTTTTTGAATGTTGAGATATATTTAGTTATATTTATGTTGTGCCTGTGTGGCTTTATAATCTGCTCCTGCTATAGTTTATTTAAAAAATATATGTAATTGTTGTATACAATGTAATGAATGTGTGTTTGTATGTATGTATGAGCACTTGTTATAGCGCCCCTTCAAGATTTCTACTCAGAGGCGCTCCCGACTACAGCGCAGACACTGAATCGGAGTTTCACCGAGCGCATGAGCAATTGCGAGTGAAGGACTTGCCCAGGGTCCTGTACGCGGCGGCTTGAGGTGGATTCGAACCCGCAACCCTCCGGCTGCAAGGCACCAAACATACCCCTACCCCACCGCGCTGCATTTGCATATCTTGTCAGATATGCAAATGAAGGCTACTTACTTACTAACATTTCGTGATCTTTGTATTCCTGAATTTGAGTTGTATCAGTTGCAAGAACTGAATAATGAACTGACTCTTGTTGCAGCTTTCAAAATTTTGTAGTTGCTGTTTGTTTAGTCGTAATCTGGCTGTTTTCCTAGAAATGTGCGCTATGCATCAAGGATAAGAAGCTGAAGAAGATAGCGGGTGGCGCAACCGCCGGATGTGCACTCAAAAGGTGCAAAAAGACTTTCCACTTCTACTGTGCGCACAAGGACAAGGAAGCCATCGCGAAGAGAATCGAAATGAAAAAGAGCGAAGGTCCTTCTGTGTCATATTGGTGAGAAGACTCCTTTGGTTTTTTCTTTTAGCGTATGGTCCAAAGTTTGTGTTGGAGAACTGCTTGCTTGCTTATGAACTTTTTGTTCTTAACGACTTGAGGCTAGCATTGGTAATGCTTTTGCGAGGTACAGTGTGTACTTGTCTATGCGTTCGTGGTTTATTTGCCATTCTGCTTTACACAAAGTGTTGTTGTGACCCCAAAGCCAGTAACTTAAGATGACATGTTGGTTAACAGACAATACAAGAACTGCAGTGGGGCATGCAGCATTGACTTTTTCGACGTAATTGTAGTTTATATGCAGCCTGATTTGTACGCTATATCATAAGGCATGTTTCCTGACAACTTTGCTTTAAAAGTAGTCCAAATTGTACTTAAAAGATGCTGTTTGAGATAGATATGTATGTGTACCTCTTAAGAATTTCTCAGAAGAACTCACGGTGTAACTATTTGTCAGAGGAAAAATCTTTAAGATTCTAAAGATGTAGTGCCATCTGGCTTAAACTGTAAATGAATAAGTGCAAAGAGACTAACTTAAAGGATGTCTTGGATTAAACAGGAAGTCTGGATCTTAAATTTACACCTATGTGTACAAACAGCAGCTAATTAATCACCAAACTTAAATGTACATGTATATTTTGTATACATTCCTAAACCAGCTTATATAAATTTTGATTGATTGATTGATTGATTTATGTTTCTGTCAGTATCTTCTGTGGAGATGAACATCGAAGTGAATTTCTCAAAGGCCTGCACTGTAAGTGGCTGCGTTTTTCTGCTTATTTTGTGTGTATGTATGTCATGTTTGCATGTTTTATTTTCTGTCTGGCCCTTTACGGTATTCGGTATACAAGATCTTCCAAAAACCTCTAACATAAGCTCTGTGTTTACATGAGTGCTATTGTCTGTTCCCTATCTAAAGTCAGTAAGTTGAGGAAACAATGATGCAGCTGAAAAGCTTTCCAGATAAAAGCTGGCTGATGGTTCTGCCTTATGTCACCACTTGGATCATTGACTTGTGGTTAGCCTCCCTTAGGATGTTTCTCTGCATACTTACTGGTGAACTTTTCTTCGTAATGAACTTTTTAAGAACATTTAATAAACTTTAAGAACATTTAATGAACTTTAATAACAATTAGGCTGTACAGGAAGTGCCTTGTGAGCTGCTTAGAAGATGCTATAGTTGATATCTAGATATTGACCACAGGCATAGCTACATTGAGGCACGAGGAGGTAGTTGCCTCCTCTTGCTTTTTTATATACTGGAACTTCCATTGACTATAATGACCCCAATGACCAGGATTTTGCCAGTGGTCTGTGAAGTTGCCTCCTCTTGAATTTAAGTCTTGCTACGTGCATGATATTGACCTAATAAGGACCTTGAAGAAGCCCAAGGTTGACAAACTGGGAACTCCATTGATTGTGATGTATTTTTATGCTGACTGCAGGTAGTTGGGTTGCAAAGGACAGCGACAGCGAGGAGGAGAACAACGAATCGTACAGTGAGTCGGAAAACGAGAAATCGGATGACGACGAGGATGAGTCCGGCGAGTCGTCAGACTCCGGGTCTAAGACGTCGAGCAGAGGTGACAAAGGAGATGTCTCAAAAAAAGATGATTCTGGCCAGCAGCAGCAGCCACCCTCCAGCAGCGGCAAGAATGGCACCACGAATCAGAAGGTTGGATCAGAAAACTATGATGGTGCCTCCTCCTCCACGTCGGACATCACCATATCGGATATCTTTGGCGACAAAGTGTCTTGTGCTGTGTCGTCCTCCAAAAGATGTGCCAACGTTTCCGGGTACAACCTGTCGGAGGCTGCACAAAGCTTAGCCCATCCAGAAGATGGGAGCACAGATGCTGGCGAAGGTTTCATGCAGGAAGGGGGAGATGTACTTCCGGGAGAGCTGGGAAAACGGTCGAGCGTGGACGATGGTGAAACGAGCGCAAAGAAGAAGAAATTGGATGGTACTGTAAACAGAAACAAATCATTTCCTGGAGCGGACGATACAGGTAATCTGCTATTTATGTCGTATGAAGCCAGAAGGGATTTTATTGCTATTAAGTTTTAATAGGATGTTTTGCTTGGTAGTGTAATGAATCAATCTACAGTTTATCGGAGCAGGTTTTTCTATTCTGGAGTTATTAAATTTTTTTACTTTCTGGATTGTAGTATGGTGTCCATGCTGGCCAGCCTCCTAATCCATGTTTCTTTAATCTCATCTTCTGAGCAAGCAATTGATATGCCTATTTTCCAGTGTACTGAAATTTAAGATTTTGGATTGGGTCTGGCAGTGCCAGTTGAGAATGCCTCTGGCTACTTACAGAAGGAAGAGCTCTGCCCTATCTTGGGTGTGGCTGTGGAAATCTTCATTCTGTCTCCCAAGGTGAACTTGTTCCCTTTACGAAGATGCAACGTGGTGCATTTACAGTGGTTGGGCCGACCACCTGGAATAACCTTGCTTCAGACCTGTCCGTTCCTTTAACCAGCGACTCCATACACCTTTAATAGGCATCTGAAAACTGTCGCCAAGGTTGGACTGAAAGGGCCTCTGATTAGGTATCTTGGAATATCGCTATATAAGTGTTCTGAATGAGTGAAGGAACATGTAGCAGTGCATGTATATAGTGCATGCTTTTAGAAAAAATATGTGTATGTATTCGTTGTTGAGCTTTTCCTATCCTATGTAAGTTTTTTTTGTTTCTTTTCGTTTCTTTCTCCACTTTTGTCTCTGAACGTCAGTGTTTGTCGTCTGCTTTCTGGAGAAGCGAGATCTTGCGGATGCAAAGACGACCGCCATACTTCAGAAGTGTGCCAACAAAGTCTTCAACGTGCCGCCGGATGCCATCTTCCTCTGGCAGTACAACGGCCGGCCGCTTAGTCCTGGCCACATTGTCTACCTGCTCAACGAGATCAGCAAGGCGTTGTGGTGAGTTACGTTTAGCCCTACTTACCAGCTCTTCCAATAGTTTGCTAGACTTATGGACTGTATCGGGACTTTTTTGTGGCTAATCATAAAGCCATAGAGTAGCAGAATAAGCTCTCCTTTTCTCAATGTCCAACAGCTGAATTGTAGAAAAATCAGCTTTTTCACTGGTTAATCAGAAACACGACCGTTGAGAGGTTTGATATGGTTGGCTGTGAGAAGTTCACAGCTATTACTGTTAGGTAGTAACGTTTCAATGCTTTTATGGGTTTCTTATATGTGATGTATAAATGTTTACATCCATAACAAATTAACAATACATGCTTGTATACATACATACTAAGCTTTAATCTTTTGCCTATGCAGTCTGGTTTGGAGTTCCAGTGCCTGATGTAAAATTGACAAACTCGTAGAATACCAGAATAAGTTGTCAGATTGTTGAATTCCTGCAGACGCATTTGGACTTCAATTAAATTATCCAGATTATTGGCCTTCATAGAAGAAAGGTTTGGACATTAGTTTTGCAACTGTTACAAGGCTTGCAAAGTTGTTTCTCCACCAGGTCGTTTTCCTCCAAAGGTTATAGGTTTGAACATTCCACTCTAAGACACTGCACGACTAACAATAGTAATCTTTGTAAATGTTTACACATTTTATGTACCAGATAGTGGTGCGTCTATTTGTTTGAGAACCAATAAATGAATATAATAATAACATTAGTTTTACAAGTAATATTAACAAATTTCTAACTATATGCTTCCACAAGCTGTTAGCCGACAGGCTAAATTTTTGGATGCTAATTTGCAAGTGTAGATTCAGATGCTTGGATTGTTCTGTTGCAGCTACAGGAATGAAGAGGAATTGCATCGTCTCATGTTCAACGTTCAAGACAAGGACATATCGAAATTTGATTCAGCTGTTCAGCACAACGACAGCTTGTCCAGCGAGATTAGCGAAGAGCTTTACACGAACATACGCCAGCAGATTTCTGAAAACTTTGACAAAGCGGAGCAGAGCTGCGGCCAGTGCGTGGGAAAGCTGTGTCTGATAAAGCCACTCACGACGCACGTTGGGTTTGTGTTGCTCTGCAACAACACCGACACAGCGGGCGTCGCGAGATCCCAGATGCATGGAGAGAAACCGATTTATGTTTGGGGCCGAGAACTCGTTCTTGCGCCATACGACTGTCACGAGATCTCGAATCGGGGCAGCCTCCGGCAGAGAGAATGCGACAAGCTGCAGCGCTATCTTAGAGACATTCCTGTTAGTCGTGTGCACAGCTGGCCGAAGGACGCGGTTCTGCGTCTTGCGGACGAGTACTCGGTCACTGGCAGGCTTCACCTACGATACTCGAGCAATCTAACTCCGGCCGGCGCTCACCTGATTTTCCTGGGTCCGGTCGATCGCAGCATAATGCACTACGGTCTGTACATCCCGAAGCGCATCATGATGATTCTAGACGAGCTTCTGACTGCTAAGCACGAGGTTTACTGCGTTCTCGATGTCGGTCCAGAAGTCGGGCTGTGTAGTCTGACGGACATTGTTCCAAGGCTGTCGCCCGGAATCGAGCTCGAGGCATTCATTGCTAATGACCCGAAGATGATGCATGCATCGTGTGCCGTTCTGCACTTTTCGTTGTCTGTTTGAGCAGCTGACTGTTATTGTCATTTCCAACATCGAGAAATTGTGGGGACCGGCGGGTCCTCAACGAGCGGCTCGTCAAGTTGGATTGAACTCTGTCGTGCGTTTCTGTTTTTCCAAAGTATGAACATTGTCGTCTATATTGGAACTGCGTGACAGACTGACAGATGTACTTGGTCATAACTTGTGACTGAACGGGATAGTATCCCAATTCAAGTTTTCTTTGCAGTATGCTGTATTCATTCTTGGCAGACAGTCGTGCAAACGAAACAGCATCGTTTCCACCGTGTGACTGTTGAACTGATACTGAATGCCCTGGTAACGACACCAGACAGGTCAAAGTTTAAAGTAAAATTGCAAAGTGTTCTGCACCATGTTGAAATGGAAACTCATGTTTGCAGAACAGGGATCAGTCAGGACTACAGCGAGTTATCTTAGTATTTTGTAAATTTTAAAGTTTTGAGTAGAATTAATGATCCTGGTGATGTGGCAAATGTATTTGTTAGAAATTTTCTTATTTGTAAAGATTTGCGTGTGGCTTAAGCAGTTCCAACCTAAGAATAAGGTGTAGTTAACTGCTGTTATACCGAATTTGGTTCTTGCGGTTGGAAAAATCTATAACTGCTTGTTTTCAAAATGTGTTGGCTTTAGTAGTTAGCGTCTAACGCAATATATTCTACTCTGCTGGAGCTATAGTGCTACAGAGTGTGTGTTAGTTGATTTTGTATAGTTTACCGTCTATTTTTAAGTCGTTTGATGAATTTAACTGATTCTACGTTTAGTGGCAAAATCTTGGCCATGGCAGTGTTTGCAACTGGTACCTTCCCTAAGTTGACAGCTGACTGTGTAAAGCAGCCTAAGATTACTATTTACGATACCTCATATATTTTCAAATGTACTTTACATTGAAATTACAGTTTTGGTTCTGCAGTTGCAGGTCATAGGCTGTAGATGTGTTCTGAGTACTGTCAGTATATTTTAAGTTTAAAGGATGCACTGCCAGCAGTATGGGAATTGTAAAAAATAACTGGGGGGGTTGAACGTCGATTTATGTGCAGTTTGGGTGTGAAATATACTTTACTATGGGACCCTAAGAAAGACTAGGGGGAGTTGTCAATTCTCACCATGCAGTAGTCTAGTGGTTAGTGTGCTGGTCTGTCAACTCAAAGGTTGAGGGGTGAATGTTGTGGGATTTCTGCTCTGCTTGCTGTAAAATTAGTACACACCAGTGTTTCCGTTAACGCCCAAATGACCGTTTTACGTCCGCAAAAACGTCCAAAATTTCTAGGTGTGATGGCTGAAATACATGAGCTACGTCCAAAAATTCTAGGTCGGTGCGTAATTTATTTATGCGTCCTCTTTTTGGACTCTAACGGAAACACTGCCGTACACTATTTGTGGGAAGGTTAAAACAAGACTGGCCAACTGCCCTCATATGTTGTAGCTTAGAACCATGAAGTTGCTAGCTTTTCATACCTATGGGCTTATGTTGTGATTGTAAAACTTCAATTTTCGAAAGCACTACTCTGTACATATCAAGAGACTACTCGTTTTTATATCATCATAAGTTAGCACAAAGCTATTACTTGTGGGACTTGTTAGTGTAGCTTGCTATTCAGCACTCAGGAATGATGTGGGCGTTGTCCACTCTCTCTGTCGCTTAAACGGGAGATGGTTGAATGGTAACATGCTGGCACAAAGATCAGGATGCGGGTTCGATACCCGTTAGCCCCATAAGGTTAAGTCTGCCTTCCATTCGCTAGGTGGTGTTGGTAAACTGAGCGGTAGGCTGCCAGACAGTTAAATTCTACTCCTGTTAAACATGTCGTTAGCTGTTACTACCATGGTACTATATCATGTAATCTTACTGCGTACTTGTCAGTTTGAATTAATAAACAAATATTATTATTAGAAGCTCACACAACCTGAGTAGTGCTAACCTAAAACTATTGGACTTCTGAATCTGGCTTGTTGTTCGATTGGAGAGAGTCCTCATTCATAACCACTGGGCTCATTTGCCCCCGTGCGCCATCTTCAGTGCAATTACAAACTCAGACTATCCAAAGCCCACTGATCAACCGACTGTTCAGTTAGTTATGTAGAAGAACTGATGGGGCCAGTTTTACCATACTGTAAATGAAAAAGTAATCTGGTCTGCTTCTCTTGTATTTATATTTGCTTCAGGTTCTTGCAATGATTTAAAGGAGTTAGTAATAAATATTCTAACACAATAGGTGAAAATTTTTATTTCTAGTGACCTTTTGAAAATCTTATTAACTTCTATCTTTGGTTGATTAGTTTCTAATTGGTTTGCAGTTACATAAAGCTAGACTGGAAAATTTCAGGTGAATATATCGGCATGATGTTTCAGAGTTCCTGAGAGCTGAATTGTGTGACGTTACTTAAGTTCTGCTGAATGTATATAGTTAACACTAATATATTAGGATGATCATTTTTGTTTTTGCCACGCTTTGTTTGTTTAAGATCGTTAAATTGTAACATTTGAGCATTTTTCAGCATTGTACTTTCTTGGAGTAAACTTAGACCACAATTATAATTGCAGGAAAACTGGTATGTTTTGGTAGTCCATTAGGCAGTACTAATACTGGTACTCTTTTCTAGAAAAGTTTTGTTTGAATAGCTAAATAATTAGGAATTAAATGCTAAATAATTGTGGGCAATGTTCAGACCATTGCTGAGATGTGCAAACGACTACACTTCACCGGCTAGTCTTTCTCCAAATTATCCCTGCTGTTACTGATGGACTTGTATAATCTTAACACTTTAACAACGAGAGTGTACTAAAAGCAACTGGGAAACCAATGCAGCTCATCGTCACAGTGGCAAAGTCCCATACATCTTTGTTTGCAAATGTATAATATGATTGATGAAATCAACTTTACTATTACAGAGGACAGTTGGCAGCATGTGTTCTGAATATATCCTTATGAGAACCTAGATGTGCATCCCTGCCATTTAACCCTTTAACGACGAGCGTGCACTAAAATGTATGGGAATCTAATGCAGCTCGTCGTTAAAGGGTTAAGCAAATGATGCTCCAAAGGCCAACCAAAGGAATCCCATCCAGCTGTAACCTGGTTTTCAAACTACACTTCTAAATGTCAACATTATCCACTTCACCATTTCTGATAGGTAGGTAAAAAAAGAATATAAAACACGATGAAGTAATCAGCCAAGAAAGAAGAAAATGAACAAGCAAACAATGGGCTATGTAATCTGGGAGGCAGATATGAATACGCAGTCAGTGCTTAAGGAACTGTAGAGAAAAATGAATGAAGAGAAGGAAACAAGAAGTAACTGAAGTGAAAACTGACGGCACAAATAGGTTACAGCTAGTCTTCCACTGTTTGCGATGTGTATTAATATCTGCATCAATGCAAAGTTGTAGGCAGTCTGATGTTCAGAATGGCAAAGTACTAACTACTGTAGTTTATTACAGATGCAAACGAGAACTGTACAAAACGCTGATTAATGTGTTGCAAGGAAATTCTAGAACTGTCTTTTCAATGTTCCAATGAGCCATTTGTTGATCCAACGCCACAGTATCTTCCAGTACTCGTTAATTATGAGAAAGGGGTTACTCTAACGAAGCAACAAATGACAAATGTCAGTGAGTAGGAGAAAGAACACAGAGACAGATGGAGACAAAAGACAAAGCAGGCTGAGAGGACAGACAAAGAGAGATAGACAGAGAGAGACAGGAAGAAGTGTTTGAGCGATACAGAGTCCGACGAAAATTTCAGGCACTGCTGAAAGACGGTGCTTTCTGAACTTCTACAACAAAAAAGCAGATGAACAAAATAGAAACTATTTTGTTGCTTTGCCAATGAAAATAATTGATACTACACAATAAAGCTCCCAAAATAGATGGCATTTGTATTGTATTTATTTCCTACACTATTTTTGTTCTTCTTGAAGAATTCCTCTTCATCTTCTTTTCTTCCAGGGGAGGGAGGGGAAAAACGGAAGCAAGGATAAAAATACTGAAACGCACTGGAAGGACACCATCTGGAGTAGACTGGTGGAGAACTGTAGTAAATTTCCACAAACTTAGCACAGCTTACCAAAATAAAGCCATCTAACCCTGACCAGTAATGGCTAGCTATCGTTCCAGGACAGTTAACTTTTCTAACACCGTTGATTCTTTTAATGCTTTCTTTAGTTTAAGATCCGTTGACCAAGACAGATTCACAGATTGTAAAAATGTTGACATGCCTGTAATGTATTCATCAAAGGATAATTCAGTTCAATTCATAAGCTTTATTGATACTTCAAATACAAGTTCATGTTCATTTGTTGCAGTAGTTCATGGGTGTCAATGGGTAAACCCAAAAGGAACAATATTGTTCCGCTCACAGGGTCACCCCTCATTACTACACGTATTTCCATATATGGTAACACTGACCATCAAAGCATGAATCGAAACCAGTTAAAGAAATGTGCCAGGGTGCTTGAAATGTACAAGGCGATGCTTGTGCAGTAATGCATGCAAACCTTTACATTATATATAAAGCATTCATCATATAATGTTACACACAGTGATTCCGTCAAATACCGTAAGTCAAGACAGATTGATACTGTAAAACTATGACAAATGTGTACTTACTATCAGTAACTACGACTCTGCGTTTCAGGTTCGGACATAAGCCTGGCGACTGATTTATTTCCTCTAGAGGTCTACAAAAGTATATTTACTATTACTAATTAAAGTGATTAATGCTATTACAATGCACGGTAATGTCTCATTTTTGCCAAAGATGCTATTACTAGTTTCTACCCAAGGTAGAGATCATACCTCAATAATATAATATTATGTATATTAATAAAATAAACTAAGAGAAATGTCTCTGTCTGTCATATAGTGCGTTACGCTGATTTCACACCGTCATTTGCTAGGTGGTCAGTACCAGCCATGAGGGGCAGAGGATGGGGAGACGGACAGGGAGGGGAGGGAGAGGGGAATATGTTATGAAGGTAATTTTTACCGTATTAGGATGGACAAACGTCTAGTAAAATTATAACCAAGGTCATGAAATTTTTTTATCTCGAATGGTAAAGTCTTTTATGGAAGGAAATAATAATAATAACCTGAAGCCATACATCTCTTAAGGCTAGCCATTCCATAGATGCACTCTCCCTAGCATAGAACTGTTTTTATAAATCCTGTACTTTATCCTTTGGGCTAAACAAATAATAACGTTCTAATTATCATTCACATTCCCGACCAATAATTAACATGGTGTTCCCCATGTAGACTTACTTTCTGCCAATCAAAGTATGGTGGCACCCCAAACAAACTCAAACACCACTTCTTAACATCACGTTTATTCAGACTAGTTAGAGAGCTTGCCTTGTAATGCACAGAGTGTGAATTTGAGCCTCACCTAAGATGGTTACTGTGTACAGACCTTCAGCAAGTCCTTCACTCACTGCCAAGCGCCATAGATAGATGCTCTTTTATTATATAGTGGCACTTTATAAATGCATAAAAAATTTAAAAATACCACTTTTGATGTTGCTTAGGTCTCTGTTTATCTTCAGACTGGCTTCAACTTAGACTCTGATTGAAGCGCCATCAATTGACAGTTGGTGAGCCAGTGAATCGGCGCTAGACAAGTCTCAAGATAAGACAAGGCCTCCTGCCTACCTTCCCTTTCCACTCTGCAAATCTCTCCATCTCTCTCTGCCGACTCCTTCTCTACCTTTCTGTCTGCCTGTCTGTCTGTCTGTCCATCCGTTTGATCGCCCTAAACATTAGAAAGATACATTTAATGCATTAACCTTGGAAATGTTAATGTCTTGTCCGAAGCAGATTCTGAAAAGTGACAACAGAACAACATCGGTTATCAGATGCAACGTTTTTTTCGTCCAAGACAACAATATTTTTAGCAGCATATTTAACATAAAACATCTGCTAAAATTCTGTTCATCTATTCTTACATACATTTGTTACCATATACACACGTCATTCTACAAAACACATATACAATTTTATCATTTTTTTATCTACATCAGACAAGAATCTGTGTGTGCCTGTGTGTGTGTGTGTGTGTGTGCGCGCCTGTGTGTGTGCGCCTGAGTGTGCGTGCCTGAGTGTACGCGCCTGTGTGCGTGTGCCTGTGTTGTACCTGAAGACTTGCTGCCATCTGAGCCTTCCGCATTCGTAGTTGGACAGGAACCATTGTGCAACTCACAAAACTCTTTGTTCTTAAAGATCAGGTTTGGAGAGCTGTTGGAAGCTTGCTACAAAAAAATTAAAAAAATGTTCCAGTGAGTGTTTTTAGAAATGATTGATAGACAGCTAAGTTGGATATTCCACCAATACTGGCAGTGGCGTAACGAAGGGGGGGCAGAGGGGGGCAGCCGCCCCCCGGCGCAGCACCAGAGGGGCGCAAAATTAGCTTTCAGTGGTACACAGTACTATGACAAGAATGATTAAAAGTTAACTAGAAAATTAAAAGGGGCGCAGTAAGCAACCCTTGCCCCCGGGCCTGAAATCCCTCGTTACGCCACTGAATACTGGTAGTCTAATTTAGAGTGCATTAGCTTTGGCATAAAGTGAATGTTGGTACTTATGTACTTAAGTTCTTCTTAGTTTCAGGATACATCAAGCAAGCAACAGCAGAAAATAGAATATCTGAGTAGCAGGCATGGTGAAATTTAAATATCCTCATAGACCTACAATATACCGATTTCTTTTCACACTACTTATAATCAAGTATCCACAGGAAACACACCATCAACATTAATTCATTAGGTTAGGTAACTAACTACATGTTCGACACACCTCCATATTCTCCTCTGAAAATACATACTTTTCAGAAAGAATGATCAAGATACATTACATATACCAGTAGAAACTGCATTAACTTGCACCTCATTATAATCATTCTGTAGCGCGTTTGTGGGTTCATAAAAAGTGCATACATTCGTTAAAAGCCGTTTCATACACAGCATGTTTAAAACTAGAACAGCATGCCAATGATCCCTTAAAATGAAGTGAAATAACAGACTACTTTACATTACATCAAGTAGTCATTCATTAAGATATCTACTCAAAGGCACTCCAAATAAAAACCATGAGACATGTTAGCATAGGCTTACTTACTTCACTTATTAAAATAAGGAGGCTGTATTTGCCATACAAGTTTTTGATAAAATTAATGGGGTTTCTTCAGCATCCAATACAGCTCATTCACAGGCACTTACTACTAGACATTCACACTATATAATTATATTATATTTGTGCCACATAATGTGCTTTCCACTGTAACTTTTTGGTTACTTTACATGGAATATTAAAAAAACAGAGGTTTTAGGTCCTGTATAATTATTTAGCTTATTTTAGATTGAATGGAGTATTAAAGTGAGGAAGCTGTTTGTGGTATATCATTATTTTGTTACTTTACATGGTATGTACTGAACTTAGGTATGTTTGTAGGCTACTATGTATGTAAGTGTGCATGTATTAAAATACTGAAGGCTGCAAATCAGGACTTCTGGTTGTTACCATCGACTGCAGCTCCATTTTCAGCGATGTCATCTGACTTTCCATGTCGCAGAACCGGTCCTGGTATTTGTCGCAGTCGGCCACAAGACGCTTGTTCTCCTCCCGTTCTTTGTCGTACATGCTTTGCAGATCTTCCAGCTGATTACGCATCTGATTAAAAGACGGCAGAAGGTAAGCAAGCCATCCCGATTAATGAAACTTAGTACAGCAGTATGTATCTATCTATGTATGTATGCAGCAAAGTATTGTTTCAGAGTGTCTCCCTTGGTTGCTTGAAAAGGGCAGAAAGTACCGTAAGCCATCCCAATTATTACTAAAAGAATTATCAATATCATGCATTTATTACGCTCCACTATCTAATGGCCAAGCATCAATCGATGGCACTGAGCAAAACTGTTAATTGCTCAATGTCCCTATACAGTAATGGTCTCAGAGGGAGGCTCGAACCTGTACTCTCCACATTACAAGGCAAACACTGTAACCACTCGGCTACTATGTCCCACTATAAAGCAATTGGTACTACAGTACTTAACTTAGTACATGTACATAGAGCACTCCCCTATAAGTTGCGTCCCAGACCACATGACCGAATTGTCCCACAGGCTGACAACTTAATGAGAAAAACGTTTTTAACAAGAATGCTTTATAATGTGTAATTTCATGTAAACCAAAGTGCGGTTATGCAGTTGGATAAATAAAGAATATACTTACTTACTTACTTACTTACTTATATGGAGCAAACTATTGTTTCAGACGGTCTCCTTACTTTCCTTTAGTCCACATAGTCTGTGACAAAGAGTAAAATTAATTAAACATAAATCAGTTCAACAAACTGCAATTTTTCAACTTTGAAATAGGTCAAAAACTATGAATTAAGCAGAAACATGTTGTACAAATGCCCTTTATAAATCAGCCTAACTATGGAAAGAGCTGACAGATTTATTGTTGAAAATGTCTGCGTAATTTATTGAAAAGCCTAAATAGTTTCTTAGAAGCCTCTGATAAGCATGCAGACAACTTTCAAGACGTCAAAGGGATTAAAACAATGCAATATGCATATACAATTATACATGTACGTATCTATGTATGTATACTAGCATACAGGTATGCATGCAGGTATGCACATACTGTATGTATGAATGTTTCTGGACAATAATACAGCATCTTCTAAAACTTCTCAAAGTATCTTGTCATAAAAAGCTACAACTTACACAGTAACATCAAAGATATATCGTTGCAGCTGCAGCTTTTATAATAATGATAATGCCAATTTAAATGGCGC
Source organism: Aporrectodea caliginosa (assembly GCA_020284085.1). Taxonomy (NCBI): domain Eukaryota; kingdom Metazoa; phylum Annelida; class Clitellata; order Crassiclitellata; family Lumbricidae; genus Aporrectodea; species Aporrectodea caliginosa. The sequence goes on from JACEVL010000354.1 coordinate 331,644, forward strand.
CATAACGCGGTCATACCGCTACAAGGGCGCCACACATACAACCAATAAGCAGGATAAGCCACAGCATTATCTTAACATTCCTCGACTTATTATGTAAAACAAAGTTTTGCAGGTGTGGGAGAACGGTGTAGCCTCACCTGATTTCGTTCTGTCTTGACCTCTTCAATATTTACGATGACACAGTCATATCGTTCCTGGAGATTTGTGAATTTATTCTGCCACTCCTTCGACTTCAGATCCAGTTCATCCCTTGTCAGTTCCAACTAAAATTAACATTCATTCATTCATTCATTCAGAGAATTTATATAGCACCCCTTCAAGAAACCTACTCTGGAGCTCTCCCAGCCCAGCCACAACTAAAGAAAAAAGACTCAAGTGATTTATAAAACCCAGTTGGGTTGATCAGGTGTAATGAAAGCAGCTCCTTAACAACGCTTAGCATATAGAAAACATTAAGATCATCACTAAAGTTTCAGCATACAATACATGTACAACAAACATTTGCACAAAACAGCATTTCACATTGAGCTCATCCCTTATCAGTTCTCACTTAAGGACAGAAACAATTATTGTTGGGCGGAAGAAAACAATACAAGAGAAAAATAATTATATTATTTATCTCATTCCTGTGAGCAAACATGAGAACAATCTTAGCTTTATTCAATCCCCATTAACAAGAGAATAAAGTTCAAGATTCCTCTCCTCGGGTGGGCCTTGTTGGTCGACTCTACAGTGGCAAAATACTCCAGGAAGCTAATTTCTCAAGGGCCACTTGAAAGCTATGCACAGGGCACAAGCACTGAAACATAGCTGGAGTTTGCACCAAACCTGTGGCCTGTTCATCCAGGCCACACATGTTCATTAATGACAGTCATTACAGAAGTCTGATAGTACTAGGATGTGTGGCTGGAGTACAAAGATTGACTGACGCCCACTGGTCGTCTAATACGGAAAAACGTCTTCCGAAGAAGCCTCGTTAGTCCAGGCAATAGGTACTTAAACTGAAGTATCTAATCATATCAACGGCCACATTCAGTTCACAGACTGCAGACAAGCAGCTGTTCCACAAATAACCAGAACTGGGCTAACAGTACTTCAAACATTCAGGCAATCAACAGTGGCAATTAAACACTGAAGGTAAACTAATTGGTAAAGTACCCCGTAGCCTACTGTCTTAATCAATCAAGTTAATTATTCATTGACGTAAAAGCGCTTCCCTGTCAACTCATTCAGGTGAGAGGGTCAATGCAGTGTCCTCTTGCAGTTCAAGTGGCAACCAATATAACCAATATAAGAACACCTACTGACTTAGTCTCTTAGTTTATACTAGAAGCCCCGAACCATTTGTAGAAGTTGCGTTTGTGTCAGCTTTTGAATTTCAATAAACGACTATTGTATTGTAATAAATTTCTGTTACATGCCACATTACGCCAGCACCTCAACTACATTAATTATACTGCAATCTATAATTATTATGGCCACTGAAGGTACATCACTTGTGGCATCTGTGGTCATGCTACCTGCCACAATCAATACTTGTACAACATCCTTGGCATACAACAACATAAGAGAAGTAATTAGAATTAAATGCTCATTTAACATGTCTCGGTAATTGTAAGTGCATATTTATATAGAACCTCTTCCAGAAAACTCTTCATAGGTGCTCCCAACTTCGCAAAATGATTTAATAGGAATGGTATTCCACGGTCAACCACTGACAAACAGGCAGAGAAAAAAATGTAGCCCATATCAAAGATTGAATGACAGCCAGTTCAAGAAAGAGGGTCTAGGGTCTGACTGTGGTGAATTGTCTATGTAGCACTGGGGAAGTACAGGTCGGGAAAGCAGCCAGATCGCCCCATGTCAGTAACGTCTACCCCCCTTCCCCTACCTGGAATGGGAGAACAAAACTCCCACTCTGCCGACTTAATATATATTAATTTTCCTATTGCAGGCCGTTATAGTATTGGAAATCAACAATCCCCTAATTTATTTTCAAAACTTAAACCCCACTTCTGTCAACCGTAGGAGATCGCTCCCCAACCCTCCCCATACTGGTAGACACCATTGTCCTCAGGGATGGGCAGTAATGAAATTACGTAATTGAAATTACTTGAAATTGCGCAATTTCAAGTAATTTGTTAATTTGTAATTCAATTACATTTCCCATGTATTTTGTAATTTGATATTACAATTCATGTCCCTTTGTAATTTGTAATTCAATTACATTTTTCCAAGTAATTTGCCCATCCCTGTTGAAAGTTGCAGAACAAAGGGATTTACGGCCAGATACAGACGGCACTGAAACATTATGGTTCCCTGAATACAGGATGGGGCACAACCGGCCAGGCAGTCAAGCCCTCCGCATAAGATAAGGATCGGTTATTCTCAGATGGAATGAAGCTGAAGCTTAAGCAGAAACATAACAGTCTGATAAGTAATTTCTCGAAACAGTAGACGCCAATGTCTGGGAATGAACATAACTAGCGTTGGGCTTGGGGGGGGCTTAAGCTTCCCAAACGAAGCTGAAGCCCCCAAATGAATCAAGCCCCCGGCTCCACTATAGGCTCGGGCTACTGCAGTGGCCATGTTCAAGGCTTAAAGCCCCCCAAACGAGAAGTCCTAGTTACGTCACTGGCCAATGTATAAAGATACTTCAAAGGCATTACTGCCAAGTAATAAAGTGCAGCCACTGTGGCCAACAGCTAGACATTACTGTGGCCTTCTAAAGTAATCTGTCAAGCAGCAAGTGACGACAAACATGCTTCGACATCAGACAGTTAGTTAACCCATTAATCCAGTAATTGGAAAGTCAGAAATTCTCCATCTGTTACGTTGAAGCCAGTTTCAAGTGAATCGAACGAGTCACAAAGTCACTACCGATCATCCGGAAACCGATAATTGGTAGAGTAGGAAACAGATAATTAGGAAGAGTCTGGCATCATAAAATTCAGAAGAATTCGCATCAGTAGGAAGGTCCGAATTCACCACTGCCTGTGCTCTGGAAGTGCCAGTGCCAAGCCTGGATAAAGGAGGAGGGCGACGCTAATCATCTTTGTTATGACACAGTGTCATTAGACAGCATCTAACCAAACAACCAACTTCAGCTGGACAGATTTATTGTTATCTCGTGACATATCCCAATTATATTTATCCTTTATTAACACTCTTGAGACAAGGTTGGAACGGAATCACCTCTGCGGACCGGGTCTATGGTGCAATACCTGGATGAAAAATGAGGGGTCTGGGAGAGATGTGCCACAGGCGGCGTTTCCGTTAGAGTCCAAAAAGAGGACATATACTTACGTCCTGACCTCGAATTTTAGACGTAGCTCTTTGGAATTTTACGCCTAGCCTGAGAAATTTGGACGTTTTGGATATTTGTTATGAACGTAAAAACGGTCATTTGGGTGTTAACAGAAACACTGGCCACAGGTGTAAGCCCCTAATGACTGCGGTACATAACAGTAATCTACCCAGAGGTGTCCATGGTCGAGCCCAGAGGTGTCCACGGTGGAGCCTAGAGGTGTCCACGGTGGAGCCCAGAGGTGTCCACGGTGGAGCCCAGAGGTGTCCATGGTGGAGCCCCGAAAAACGAACACATTCTGAAGCAATTAACGTATAAATTAGTACACATGGGCTACTCTTTTGTGTATGATACTCTATCGGCAGAGCAGTCACCATTTGGAAATAGGTACATTTAAAATACCTCATCAGATCTACACAAATCCTAATAGTTATGGTCTGGGAGTCTGAACCCCGGAAACCGCTAGCTAGGTATACCACTTTTGCACAGACACCTCGAACATGTGCAACAACATAATGCTCTGAATGAATGAATGAATAAATGAAGGATGCACCATATATGATTTGAATTCTGAACACAAGGGTTAAGTTCAGCCCACACAAGGGTGAAGTTCAACCAACTGCATCACTTTAACCCCTTGCCAAGACTGCCCAACAGGGTGTGTAACTGTGTGTTTCTGGACATTCATGGAACACCTTCCAGACCCTCCACGAGGTACTGAGATGCCATCACAGCCACTTCTGTGTTGTCAAACTACGGGCATAATTTCTGGAATTACAAAGAGCACTCGTACCTCACTATGTACCGTACTTCCTACTTTTTCATAGCATAAATAAAAAATGCCAACTAAGGGTAGTATGAGCCTGGCATTCTCCAAAGACTGTACTTTTAGATAAACAAAATTTTTAAGTGAGAGGGAAAAGAGGGGCAGAAATTGATACCCTCAAAGTTAAGCCAGCCTCTGGTACAAAACTATGAGGGTGCCATAAGAACCACTTCTGTTGGGAAAATAAACAAGAGAGAAAGAAACACCAAAGATGTTAGTGATGATGATAGAAATAGGCGCTAGAAATCAAATTACTTCTAGTATTCGTTGATCGTTAGTTAATGGATGACTGCTAGCTTGACCCAGACGTTCCTTCTTTGCCTCTGACGTCTGTTCGACAGTCGAAACCCTGCATTTTTCGTCCGCATTCTGCCCGCAAAGTCGAGTCTCATACTCAGCTACGCTCTACAGAACACAACAAAAGACAGTTAAAACTAATCCATCTAATCCTGAAACTTCTACGGCGCTGATATTCTAATGCACGAGCCATCAATGGATGGTTGGTTCTGTTTAATGATGTGGCGTCTAACACCCCCCCCCACCTGGAATGGGAGAATAAACCCAATCTGGCCGACTTATATAAAAGACAATCAGAACTGTGAATTAATATATGTTAACCCGCCCCCCAATTTCTGGCACCCATGGGAGATTGTTCTTCCAACCCCAACCCCCATTGGTAGAGGCCACTGTACCCAGCAATATAAAATAAAAAAATTAAATGCCCATTTTGTTCTACAAGTAAGAGAAGATTGTTGTGGGAGATCATTCTCCCAATCCCCCCATTGGTAGACACCACTGGGCTCCGCAAAGTAAAACAAAAAATTAAATACCCATTGTCCTACAAGTAAATGAAGATTGTTGTGATAAGTTTTCTTTTTAAGTCCCACTTTTACTTACGCAATAGTATAAGTATTCATTCATTCATTCGGGAATTTATATTGCGCCCCTTCAAGGAAACTACTCAGAGGTGCAGTAACAGTAGTAACAATATTAATTATAATTTAACATATTGTGCTACCATGTTCGCTTCACACAATTAAAGTAAATAGGAAATTAGTCAAAGTAATCGCTTATATGTAAACAGCTATGCCTACGATAACTGTTAAAGTTACTTACTGCTAAGAGCTTCTCGCGTTCCAATAGCAACAGTCGATTTTCCTCTCTGACCTGTTCCAGTTGGCTGACGACTGGAGTACGACATGTTTTACTGCGATGTATTTCCCGTTCTGTATTAAAATTACAAGCATCATCTATTATATGCACTCTTCAATTCAAAAAATAAGCACACAGATCGTTTAAAAGTCCCCATTTCTCTTTAGTATATTTAGAACACTGAATGCATTTACGATAGCTTTAATATTTTAAATCATTGTTTCAGATAGTTTATTCGACTTCTTATTTCCCTTACTCAGTAGACCTCGACCAGCTTCTCCGACAGATTTTACTTGACTCTTGCTGTGTTTACTCTTACTCTTGCTGTGCCCATACTGTAACTCTTGCTGTGTCAATGCTGTAGTTCTTGCATGGTGTGTTATCCAGTATGGTGCATTTAAGTTAATAGCTTTGGGAGACACAACACCACTTTGTGTTATGTTAATAACACCACTTTGTGCTCAGTTACAAACAAAACATTGTGTTAAGTTAAAAACACCACTTTGTGTGAAGTTAATAACACCAAGTTGTGTTAACTTAATAACACCAAGTTGTGTTAAGTTAATAACACCACGTTGTGTTAAGTTAATAACACCCCTTTGTTAAATTAATAACACCACTTTGTGTTAAGTTAATAACACTACTTTGTGCTAAGTTAATAACACCACGTTGTGTTAAGTTAATAACACCACGTTGTGTTAAGTTAATAACACCTCTTTGATAACACCACTTTATGTTAAGTTAATGACACCACATTGTGCTAAGTTAATAACACCACTTTGGGTTAAATTAATAACACCACTTTGTGTTAAGTTAATAACACCACTTTGTGCTAAGTTAATAACACCACTTTTTGTTAGGCAGAATGGCTCTCACTGTATCCTGAAAATGTTCATTTGTGTTGATACCCGTTAGCTGTAGCATCCGACAGTCGAGGTCGTCACGGTCCTTGCGCAGCCTTTGACATTCGTCCATGTATTTGTCTTTGAGTCCGCGAAGCCGTTCGCATTCCATGAGTATTGTCTTTCGTTCCTTCATCTCATGCTCGCACTTTAACTGCTGAACATCTAAAACAATCAAAAGATACTAAGAGCAGTGGTTCCCAAACCGTGGCCCGCGGGCCAAAAGTGGCCCGCCAATCCTTTGAATGTGGCCAGCGACAGTCACTCACAAATTTTTAAAAAAAAATTAAATTACCTTGTTTTCTTGATTTAGGCTTCTGACAATTTTTTTAAAAGAAATAGTGGAAAAAGTAAAAAGTAACTATTATACATGAGTTTTGCATGGGGCGCGGGAGAGGGGGGCGCAAAATAAGGCTTCTGACGAATTTGTTCACGAAAAAGACGGAAAAGCAACAAAAAAAAGTCATCAGAAATTTTGACGGAAGTAAGAAAATTTTTTTAAGGAAATTCTTGCCCCCGGGCGCGCGAATCCCTAGTTACGCCACTGCAACTGAGGACTGCTCCTCAGATCTCTGTGGCCCGCCATGATATTTTAAAAGTAAGACTTTGCCCTCCATCAAAAGAGCTTGGGAACCACTGACTAAGAGCATCTCGGATATTGTTAAACCAATCGTAACTGTAAATTCCAAATATCTAAAGCGATACTCGAAAGCTAAGCGCAGGGCACCAGCTTATTCAAAAGCACTGCATTGTGCAAGATGGGTTGTGCAAGAGGGGTTGTCCAGGAGAACGATCAGAGTCCAGTCGTCAGGGAGAGGAAGTAGAAGAGCGAAGAGGAGATAGAAGAGCCCAACAAAAGTACACGTTTTTATAGCGACCGTATGGGCTCGACCCTGCACATTTTTCAATGAGTTGATCGGGTCAGATAGTTCACCACCGCTCCCATTTCAAAGAGTGCTATGCCATTTGAGGTCCCACGTACGGACTGTACTAGAATGACTGTATGACCTCGACCTTGCTCATTTTGCAATGAATTGATCGGGTGAGATCCTTTTGAATGGGTGCCACATCATTTAAGGGGTAAACTTGCGCTTTAGGGGTCCCGATTTTGAAGATTTTCTAATTACAACACAAACCCTAACCCTGACCCTAACCGACCCTCACGACGCTTAACCTGACCCTAACCGACCTTCACGACGCCATTAGTACTAAACTTCTTCCATTGAACTAGGCTGATTATAATACATACTCCCCTCGAATATGGGTGTCATTATTCTGAACCCCTAAAGCGCAAGTTTACCATTTAAGGTCCCCTTGTACGGACCGTGCTAGCCCAAGATTTAAATCTCTTAAATAAGCCAGCATCGGGAAGCGAACCACGATCCATAAGCTCTCTAGCACAGAGGTGCATGGGACACAGCCTATGCTCTTAGCAATGTACCTAACTACTGGGCAATAATGCAAGTGACAATCCCACAGTTTGAGACTATAATCAGGGTACCAGAATAAAATCGCAAGGCAACTGTGTAGCTACTTTAACATCAAAAGCACGCCTACACAACATATGCTTTAAGATCAAGTTGCCACCAGAAGCTGGGCAATCGTCACAGTCAGCTGACACAAGTGAAACAAAACAGGGCGATTAAAAAATCCGAACACGTTAGATTCCCCAAATAAAAATCAAATTACGCAAAATGGCGGTACTGGTGTCCATAACAAAACAAAAACAAACTGACATGTTTATAGAGGTGTTGTGGGCGTTATTCGACAGTCAAACCAAAGCAACTGATCTCAGAATGGTTTATGTTTGGCAGTGGTTTGCGACAGGGCTGCCCAAGAGGCCACGGTTTGGTCTAGAAGGCGAGGACACCAATTTTGACATCACTTCCCCTTCGCAAATGTTAAATAATTATACGGGTCCTGTTTATGTGCCATGCCTAATAATAGTGACGCTGCTAATGATGATTACAGTAATAATAAAAACAACAAAGTACCAATAATGAAGATAATGACGGTGATCAAGACAATGATGATGTTCAGTAATTGTCTAAAGGGTTGAAATGAAGGCCTTCCTCCGATAAAATAATAATGGGCATTGTTTCTTCTGGGTATAAAAGTGGAGGGCACTCAGGGCAGTATGGTGACCTCCAGTCCAAAAGCTGGAGGTACAAGTAGTCAAGTACCCCTAACACCCACGAAAAATTACACCCATGGCCCTATGGGACGGCCGCATGGCCCTCATCTGTTTGCGGCATCAATGAGTAGCAACATGGGAGGTCCAAGCAGTTCACCTGAGCCAAGTGGGCAGCGACGGAACAATTCCTCCAAGAACTGGAAGAGACCAAGTGGTAGATCCAGTACCATATGGACCATAATGTGGGGTACGGTGGTGTAGGGGTATGTTCGGTGCCTTGCAGCCGGAGAGTTGCGGGTTCGAATCCACCTCAAGCCTTCGCGTAGGGACCCTGGGCAAGTCCTTCACTCGCAATTGCTCATGCGCTTCGGTGTGAAACTCCGTTTCAGTGTCCGCGCTGTAGTCGGGAGCGCCTCTGAGTAGATATCTTGAAGGGGTGCTATAACAAGTGCTCATACATACATATAACCTAAGTAGATTTGGTATGGCATGACTTTGGCTACAAACAGCATGGAAAAAGCCCAGGACAGTAAGGCGTGGCATCACATCGCGGATGCAACCAGAACTTATTTGAGTTCACACGAGGGATAGAAAGACAGTTCTTCCAAAAAAATTTAATGCGGTGCAGTTAAAAAGTATTTTGCACAGTAAAAGTGAAATTACTTAATTTCTGTAATTACTTAATTTCTGTTTCAGTTGTTCGATTTCTTCTTGTGCGTCTTTGAATTTAAGTAAAATAGAACGATTTTCTTCACACATTGTTTGATTTTCTTGCTAGAAAACAAAAATGGAATTAGATTAATCAAACATATAGACAACACAGTGCACACGTCTAGGGCATTTGTTCAACCATCAGTGTAACACAGCATGCATCTGGCTTGATCTTTGTTCCTAGTACTAGGACTGCTCTGGCCCAACACCTGTGGTGGGTCCCTCCCCTTCACTAAGGGCTAAACTAATGACTGGTTTTTCCTCTCTCAGCTCTCATAAAGGCGTTTCTTTCTCCCAGGGCTTCCGTGCTGAGAGCACCTCTGAATAGTTATTCTACGAGAGGTGCTTTATAAATTATTAGATACGATATGATACGATATACCGTAAAAGTGCAAAATTCGGCACCATTCACGTACTATTATTATTATTATTATTCTAATTAAATAATAATAATAATATTATTATTATTACAAGACTTCAAGTATTACAAGACTTCAGAGGTTCCTGAATGTGCTACATAAATGAGCAGATAAATACATACATTAAATACATCTATAGATACATTTAAACCTAAATACATATAACACAACTTCCAGGGCCACTGTCAGAGCACATGACATCAGCTGATATTAGGTAAACATCTGGGGCGAGTCTGATATAGAACCAGAAAGGAGGTCATAGTCTGTGTAGGGCAAATAGCTAATTGATAACTTCCTGCTGTCAAGTAGTTTACCCTTGATCAAACCTAGAGCTGTACAATGTAATAACGGATATTCTGCCATACCATTAGCCTTGCCGTTACCTTCTACAAGTAAGACAAACATTATCCTCAGAGTCCTATTTCAAGGCCCTCTGGACAGTTAAAACAGGTGTTATATCAATCGTCTGCACCAAGTAACTCCACCACTGCCCATACCCTAATCACCTTTGTTATAATATATAATATAATGTTGAGGGGTGCAGTGGTGTAGGGGTATGTTCGGTGCCTTGCAGCCGGAGGGTTGCGGGTTCGAATCCACCTCAAGCCGCCTAATAGGGACCCTGGGCAAGTCCTTCACTCACAATTGCTCATGTGCTTCGGCGTGAAACTCCGATTCAGTGTCCGCGCTGTAGTCGGGAGCGCCTCTGAGTAGACATCTTGAAGGGGTGCTATAACAAGTGCTCATACATACATAGGCTACATGTATACATAATACACTGTAATTAAACAGTAACAACCGGTAAACAAATACACCAAGTAATATCTGGTCGGGAGCGCCTATGAGTAGGAATCCTGAAGGGGTGCTATATAAATTCTGATTGATTGATTGAGTGACACTACATCATTATGCCTGATTTTACTGCTCAGGTTTAGATGTTTCCTTGACCACTGTTCAGCGTCGTAGAATCGGAACAGTTCATCAGGTGTACTGCTGCTCAATTGCTCTACCCATATCTGTGCTTCAGCCACTAAAAGATCATTTAAACCAAAGTCCTGCCCCTGAATCTGATGACCATTGCTGATAATGTCATGTAAGAAATCTGCAGTTACTTTACGCCATACCCTAACCTTCTCTTAAACACAATGAAAGTAGCGCTTATGAATAAGCTCTGCGTTCGTCAATTATAGCTCAGCTTTCGTGAATTAAAGCTCAGCGTTCGTGAATAAGCTGGTGCCCTGCGCTTGGCTTTCGAGTGGCGCTTTAGAAGTTTGGACATTACAATTACGATTACGAAGTAACCAATATTCGTGATTCAAAATGTGTCATGCCTGTAGCGTTGTCACGTAGGTTTGCAATTTATCCAGCTCTTCTTTCTTGCACGCATTGGCCTGAGAGAGGACTTTCACTAGATCACCCATCTGGCCGAGGATCTCTGCACTCAATGCTGGACCACGCTTTTCCCTCAAAACAGTGATGCCTATAGATGCAGTCGGCTCAAATTCTGTCAACACAAAATCAACAGTCAGAGTTACACAACTTTATCCTCCTCAATTTCAAACATATCAAGAGGAGCAAAAGATGAATATCGACAAGAGAAGGAGAGAGCAGTCCCTGAGGCAGCCGTGGGTATGAAGTGTTAGCGACTTCATTTTCTTAGCCTCGGCATACGAGGGCGGGTGGCCAGTCCTCTCCCTTGCCATCTCATCTTCCCACAGTGTCAGTGTACTCATTATAGCTGAGTCGGCCAGGAAGTACAGGTGAAGCACACATCTCTAACCAAATTTCTGCCCTGGTGGGGATTTGAACCCCCGACCTCTCGATTGACAGTCCAGCACACTAACCACTACACAATTGAACGCCCCTGAATTTTGACACGACAAAAAGAATAAATTAAAACCCGCATGAGAAATAGTCAGGTTTAACCGGTATATAAATATAAGCATTGTTATCAATTAGCATCTTCTGTAGTGTCGACGCATAATGCTCAAGGATATCAACCGATTGGAAAAGCAAAACAAAGTCGTAATCTGTCAATATCCAGAAAATCAGCGGGCAAACAATTTGAAAAAGTTAAGTGTTAAATACAGAATGAAATGACACAAGTGATTGTGCAGAATGAACAGATACAGGGAGGGAATTCAAAAATCTACGACCAGTAACTGAAAAAGCTCATTCACCAAGAACAGTCAAATAAACAGCTAAAAGTGATGCGTGTTAAACAAAAACAAAGATTTGATGGCCTTTCTAGTACCTCATAGTCTGGTTATCATTGATTTCGTTATTCTACTCAGTACATCCACATGTGATATGATTGCGTTGGCCTAATACACTATCACAATGCATGGTAATTAAATTAATCCTAACTATCTGTGGAAGTGAAACTGACAGTACCATGCCACAGATAAGCTCATGCATAATTAGCACTGTTAATGTCAAGTCAACAGCGCATTTGCCAAATAGTTAGCTATGAAACTTCGGCTTAACGACACTTCTTCATTTCGAAGATGATTAGTGTCGGAGGCAGAAAGCAACCTCGTACTCCACGTTTATATTGCGACCGAGCCACCCGCAGTAAAGATCCGAGAAATTAATCTCTGATAAACCGACCGACCAGGAATCGAACCCGGGCCGCCGGCGTGGCGAGCGGGCTACCAACCCACTCGGCCACTCAGGATCTCTATAGTTAGCTATATTAATTTGTGCTTTATATATCTTAAAATAAAGCAAGTAAGTAAGTAAGTATATCCCTTATTGAACCAATTGTTAACTGCATTTTGGTGTACATCATGAAGTATATAAACACAAGTAAATCATCCTGATAATAAATGTTTTGCATGCCAGACTGTCTGCAATGGGTAGAATTCCGTCATGTTTACGTGGACATATCGCATATATTACGATTTTAATTGGGGGGCAGTATGTCATGTAGAACATGGCCTGGATCCGCACGAACAGACGCGGGGAGGCGGATGTCAGCACTCTGGCATAGAAAGCATAGAATAATAATAGTAATAATAATAATATTAGGCCTACAGTCTTCAATGTTAGAGTAAATATTTTGCTTGATCAGGATGTAGTTGGATGATGTAATACACTTTTATAAACAGGTACAACGTAATTTCCCAGAATTGTGCATAACACTACTATAATCTAATCGTAGGCCTTCTATGGCACCCTTATATATATATATATATATATATATATATATATATATATATATATTATATATATATATACATATATATATATATAAAATATATATATATATATATATATATAATAATGCACTAGGCATCAATCAATTGCATTCCAAACAGAATTGCACTCCAGTCACAATAGAAAGTATCCAGACGAAGGCAAGATCAAACAGGTTGTGGAAGTTCATTCTAATACTGTCAAGTCATTGGTTCCACTGCATCACTGCCATTATCCCTTGAAAAGAACAAGATTTCTTGGAGGTAAGAGAGCAACAGGATGCCGTAATGAATGACTTAAACTGATAGATCCTGCCAATTAACGGTTATAAGTGATCAGCTGTTAATTCATTAGCAAAGTAGTACACCAACCGGAAGGAGGTTTCCTCGGTTGTATTCCGGTCAGAATGTTGAACGTGTCGGGATAAATGTACTCAACGACCTCCATGAACGCCTTGAATCCCCGAGCGCCTTTTGTTTTGACCTTATCAATCAGGTGACCTGGAAGAACGATAAACAACAAAACATACATGTATGAGCAAACAGAATGACGTCAGCTGATTTGCAATCATAGTTTGAATAGAATTTATTTACAAGAAACTCCATAGTGGCACCCCTTCAGTCAGGGTTTGAATTGTAATTTGAACGGGGCAGGGGGTTGGTTGAAAAACCCTTACATGTCCGGATGTCCCAACCAGAATTTCTTAAGTACCTAACACCTGGATACGTCCTAAATTGTAGTGGGTGCGGGTGTACTCGATCCTTAGCCGTGTAAAAAAATTCAACAATGAAGAGTACATAATGGACAACTCATGAGTTTCATTTTCAGAAGATTTATAGCTCCAGCAAAAAAATTATGACTTAATAAACGCTGAAGCGGTATGAATGAAACTGAGAAAAAACAAAGCGATAGTTTTCATTAATTAAGCAAATAGAATACACTGAAACACTGAAAGCTGTTCTTATTTACACTGCATGTTATACGTGACTAGGGTATAATCTAGTGGTTTGCACCTGGACTGTCAATCGAGAGGTCAGAGGTTCAAACTCCTGCCAAGACTGAAATTTGATTTAAGGTTTCGGTTCCCCACTTGCACCCCTTAGCCCAGTGAGCAATAGTGAGTACACCAACTGTTTGAATTGTCCGCGAGAAGATCAGAGGGCAACAGATAGTAGCCTACTGGTCATCTGCCCCTCATATGCCAAGGTTTTAGGATAATGTAATTAGTAATTTATATAGCGCCGCTCACAGCCGAGGCCATTCAGTAGCTAACACTTCAAAGCCTTACTTTGGAAGTGTCCAAAAAAGTGTAGCCTTAATTTCAACAGATATTTAGCTGTGCACAACAAAGATGAAAACAAATATCCAAAACTGCACTGCCTCCTGAATAAACAGCTGAATGGCCAGCATTTCTTTGTCAAAACCGGAAACATTAGGCTGCTAGTGATAAACATAGCATTATCCATGCACCAAAAATAACATAACATAACAAGGGTTTCAAGTGCTTCAGAATACGTTTAGTGTGTATTAAAACCAATGCAAATTATGGTAAGTTGTGGAACATGCTTAATAGCCCATTCTCCCTAGCTTCCTCTTAAAAGCTCTGATAGCGTCCACTGAGACAGTACTATCATCCAAACTATTCCACAAATCTACGATTCTTGCACTAAAGAATTTCTGCCCTAATGTTCCTTTCGGATTCTCAAATAATTTATACCTGTGTCCCCGAGTTGCCTTGTTTGGAGCTAATTCAAGGAACCTCTCCCACTGCTAGACCTGGGAGTCACTTTGGTCAGCCAATCTGACCCCACTTGACCCTAAAGTGACTTGAGGTCGACTTGAAGTCGACAACTTGGAGTCAAAACGACTTGACCCGACTTGGTAGAAAAACAACCAACTTTCGACTTAAAGTCGACTTCTGACATCGTAATTACGATTACGTACGGCTAATAATACAAAAATGTCATGTCAATTTGCCTGGCAAGCATTAATTTCTTATACTAATGAGTAATGAGATCTCAACACGGTAACACCTGATGAATAAAATTGCTTATTAGGCCTATTTTAAGCTATCTGTGTTTGTGCTTGAACAGTTTTGTAATGCTCTAATGGGTTAACAGAAGAATCTGCAGTGGACCGCGGACTGGTTGCACTGAATGGCGTGTTATAATGACACAGTTTAATTCTGTTGTCATAATAATTATTATTTGTCCACTGACGTCATTCAGATAGCAATGCATGCGTATCATCCCACAGTACTACCACTCACCGACAATATAGTCGATCATTGTCTAATACAACTGTTTTTCCGTCTGCAAACGACTAATGCAGTGCACCAAAGTAGCGCCAAACGATCGATTGATTAGTATGAGAGCCAGATTTCTTTGGGTCGAATTCACTGACGACTAAAAGTTCATTGATTTGCGCGTCTTCAGCTCTTGACGTGCTAACATTTATATTAACATTTCGATTCACCAGTTTTATTAAATGTAGGCTACGTGTGACGCTTTAACATATAATAAATCATGATATAGATGAATCGACACCGATAAAAAAATAAGTAGGCCTAAGTAACTGCTTAGCCCAACCGACGCAACCGGCGACGATAATACAAAATAATATCGCAGTACCGTTCTGCGTTTCTTACTCTTTCAAATGAGATGAAAATAAACTTTTATCTTCAACACTTCAATTCAATATAATTATATAGGCTATCGTCAACATAAATCAACTATATTTCTTAACACTTCACTCTCAATATACAGCTCTATCTACCGTATTAAGACAACAGTTGCATTATTCAAATGACTGTAATCAGCAATTTGTAACCTTTCCCGCGCTATTAGCACGTGCTCAGTACAAGCTATATTCAGTCACTGTTTACATAAGACAAGCGGCGCTGACCGCCCGCTCAACTAGATTATGTAGGCCCTATACATATATAATTATATACAGGTGTATTGTCATGACACAACCCTAACACACTATAGGTCTTAAAAACGCTTGTTCACACTAAAAACAATATAAAACTGCTTAAACGCCGCCGTGGCCTCACGATCATTAGTGTGGCGAGATAAATTTAGATTTGTTTGTGTCGCAAGTCGGTTTAAGTCGACTTCTGTAGAAAACAACTTGAGGTTACTTTTCAGTACAAATTCGACTTGGGGGTCAGTTGCGCTAAGCAGAAACGACTCGACTCGACTTGGGATGCCCAAGTCGACTGGGGTCGACTCCCAGGTCTACCCACTGCACTACCTCCTTTCCAGTGATAATCTTATCTGCTTCGATTAGATCTCCTCTGCTCCTCCTTTTCTCCAAAGTTGTTAGTACACACCTTTTCAACCTATCTTTATAGCTCAAATCCTTGTACCCCAAATCATTTTTGGAGCTCTTCCTTGAACTTTCTCCAGGTTTTCCAAGTCCTACGTCAAAGAAGCCCACTGCAATTCAGATTGGCATGGTTGCCTTATTATCTGAGATCCCGACCATGTGAAGAACGCGCCATCACTAGAGACATTTTAATTTAAACCACGGCTCAAGACTTTATCTTTTCAAACAATCATATGACTGTCATTAACTTTTTGAACTCATGTACAGCAATTTTAGAAACCGGCCGAAGAGGCATAATGCTTAATTACAGTCTAACGACTTATATTAATAGCTGGCAGATGGCTGTTTCCTGTACAGCCTGCCGCGTGTGGTGGGGCAGTCTAAGATTGTTTGCGTTTGGGCAATGGTATTTCAAGGGGAGCGCCACTTTGTTTATTGTAACAGTCCACCATGCACGTGTGTGGTGGATCCCGAGTTTTACTACATCTTACAATGGTTGACGTCGGCAGAAATTATTTTGAACAGTTCTCACGGCTCGCGTGTGGTCTGAGGGACGCCAGCGGCCAGCATAATCCAAGAAGGGCAAGCCGCCCCTCCACGCATGTAGACTCTGGGTTGGAGGCCTAAGGCTAATTCCGCCGACAGCGGAGGGGGTTTATGCCGGCGCCTTTCAGACCAGACCCGTTCATGAGGGGTGCAGAATGCTGCGGCCCTCTGGAAATGTGTATCCCCATGCAAGCTATCCTGCATCCGGCACTGGCCGGTGACAGCTGTCAATCAATGTAGCACAAACATTATGACATTTAACTAGTCTCTAGAAACAATACGAAGTTCGGAGGCTGTTTTATTGACGGCCTGACGGGCTTACGGGCCCCCGTTCAGATTGGGTTCGGGCCCGGGCTGCATTTTACTAACATTTTGACAGCCCTAACCTTGGGCAAGTTGTTTGCATACAACTGCCACAATGTGAACAGTTGAAACAGAATTTGGTGCTCGGACCAGATGCGAAATAAGCCAAGTTGTTTGACGCACTATAACTGGTCAGATATCTGAATATACAAATCGTTCCTTGCTAGGAAGAAGGTCAAAGAACTGAAAACAGTGAAACCTGACTTGACTCGATACAGTGATAAGCTGGTCTTCCTAACGTAAAATTAAAATACCCTACATCTCACCTAGGATATGGGAGAAATCATCTGTCCTTAACTTCTACAACCTTTCATCACATTTGCTAAATTGTAGACGAGTAAGACGACTCATAAAAAATACTGACTGTTGGTAGTTCTGTGCTCAGTTTCTGCTGCACAGTGGTTTAGGAATCTCTTTACTAGTTGCACATTATTCAATGAGGTCATCTGATTGTCTTTGTCTGGTCATACCTAAATCAAGAACTGTTCTCGGTGAACGAGCTTTTTCGGTTGCTGGGCCTGCCTTTTGGAACTCTCTTCCTGTGTCTGTACGCTGTGCTCAGTCGCTTGTGTCATTTCGTTCTCGGCTGAAAACTTACCTCTTTCAAATTGCTTATCCACCGTAGGCTGTCTCTCTGTCTCTTACGGACTGATCTTCTGGATGTTGACCTGATTACGGATTGTTTTGATGCGCCATCGGTTGATGCCTTGTGCATTAGACACCAGCGCAATAGAAGTTGCTAATTACATTACATTACATTACAACAGATAAAGTTAATTGGGCCCGCACAGCCATCGCCAGCAGAATGCGGGCACTGGGAATGGAAAATATGACCAGTAGCTCATTATTCAGTCTGGCTTTTATAGTGGGCCATTATTTCTAAACAATAAAATAACTGAAACATACATATATATTATCTAATAGTAATGTAATTAGTAATGTAATGTAATTAGTAATTTATATAGCGCCGCTCACAGCCGAGGCCATTCAGTAGCGCTCAAAATAGTCGCAATGCCCCATTATTTGCACTTCATGAATGCATGATTTTGAAATGAAACTGAATTTCCACCCACACAGACAGAGCAATATTAAAGTCTCATATCTGTGTCCGCTTGGCTGCACCCAGTTTTGCACTGTTGCCTATCTGGGACAAGGAAATACAAACAAAGCCCTGCTTAGTAACCAGCCTTGCTTTGAAAACAGCAATGACTGCTTATTTACGTGACTGCTTCAATACTTGCCTTAAAGGCTTTGAAGTTTGAACCCAGGGCGTGTCTAGGAACTCCACGTCACAAAGCTGAGGCAATATGAGGCTCAAACAGGACATCAAAGAAAGGGTGGCAACCACGTCAATGTTTACGACAATGCGCAATTTCAGGCAGTTCATAGACACTAAGATGCATAATAAATCTCACAAGGAAGGAATTTATAACAACGATCCAGAGTCAAGAGTTGCTCCCCTCTCCACAAACAGAAGGATCATAACTCTCTTATATTCCTTTTTTGTTTATACAGTTCCCACTGTCTATTGACAAGACATTCACGACATGTCAAAAGAAGCTAGAATACCATACAATACTACTATAACTTGATGACGCACTCCTTAAAAACCAGAAATGCACATAGAAACTGGGTAACAGAAATGCACACTGTGGCCAGGTAACAGAAATGTACATTGACGCTGGGTAACAGAAATGCACATTGAAGTTGGGTAACAGAAACGCATTTTGAAGTTGGGTAACAGAAACGCACATTGAAGTTGGGTAGCAGAAACACATTTTGAAGCTGGGTAACAGAAATGCACACTGAAGCCGGGTAACAGAAATGCACATTGCAGACTGCTTTCTCCTTCAGTTTGCTGTATCCATCCACCAATATCCAGTCCAGTCCTATCCATCTAGATCAGGGGTGTCAAAGAGCCAGGCTGCGAGCCATTTCTGCTGGCTCACTGACTTTCTGGCCTGCTGAGCCTTGTCTTAAGTCTACACAATGTGAGAATAAAAGTTCAAATTTGTCTTTTTAAGGCTTAATGAGTTCTATGTGATGTTCGTGACTGATAAAGAAAATCAAAATTAAGATTTTTAAAGCATAATTTGACTGTTTGTATGCTAAAAATGCAGCATCTAAGATTCAGTTTGCAAACTTTTTCGGGGATGGGCTCACCGAGCCTTCCCAGAACCATAACCCCATTTTGTGCCACTTGCTGCAAAGTATTGACACTGGCCTGCCATTAGAAAAGGTCTGACACCCCGATCTAGATCTTCCTCTCGTTCACTTTCCCTCCATTTGTCCCGCATGATAGAGTGAAAGCTCTAGGCAAGATTCCAGTTTAGAGTGAACAACAGTCTTGGCAGGAGAGTTCCGAACATTTGGGAGGTAGAACTAGAATTCCAGACATAACCCTGGACCAACAACTGTGCATGAACGCCATTGCCTGTACTCTTGTGCCTCTGTGCCTGGGAAACCATAGGGTTCCACTTTGGTGTCTCTGAGCCTGGGGAAACCATCGGTTGCACTCTGGTGTATCTGAGCCTGAGGAACCATTGGTTGCACTCTGGTGTCTCTGTGCCTGGGGAACCATTGGTTGCACTCTGGTGTCTGGGGAACCATTGGTTGCACTCTGGTGTCTGGGGAACCATTGGTTGCACTCTGGTGTCTGGGGAACCATTGGTTGCACTCTACTCTGGTGTCTCTGTGCCTGGGGAACCATTGGTTGCACTCTGGTGTCTCTGTGCCTGGGGAACCATTGGTTGCACTCTGGTGTCTCTGTGCTTGGGGAACCATTGGTTGCACTCTGGTGTCTCTGTGCTTGGGGAACCATCGGTTGCACTTTGGTGTCTCTGAGCCTGAGGAACCATTGGTTGCACTTTGGTGTCTCTGTGCCTGAGGAACCATTGGTTGCACTCTGGTGTCTCTGTGCCTGAGGAACCATCGGTTGCACGCTGGTGTCTCTGTGCCTTGGGGAACCATTGGTTGCACTTTGGTGTCTCTGTGCCTGAGGAACCATTGGTTGCACTCTGGTGTCTCTGTGCCTGGGGAACCATTGGTTGCACTCTGGTGTCTGCCATTGGCTGCACTTGAATTGCGCTTCTGTGACTGCACACCACTGGTGACTGTTCTAATTATAATCAGAGTCTTTGCTTCCAATTAACTCGACTCCTGTTCAACTTGTTATCATCTCTTACTACTATATCATGTACCAGTACCATGTACTGTTCTGCATGTCATTTAACATCGTTTATCGTTTAGGCTAGTGGTAGGTAGATAGATAGTGTTAGAAATGACAGATAGGCTAAATATAAAAGGGAAAGTGCCTCTGATTTCATTTTAAGTGGTGCTACAACTTAACATCAATTTCAAGGCTAGTGTGGACAGTGCTCTGATTTATTTGTGAAGTGGGGAGATGCTTGAATGGTAACAAGCTGGCATGAAGATCAGAAGGACGCGGATTTCATACCCGCTAGCCCATAAGGTTGACTCAGCCTTCCACTCTCTAGGGGCAACTGTAAAATGAGCAGTAGGACAGATGGGTGCCTTGCAGGCTGCCATACAGTTAAACTCGACTCCTGTTCAACTTGTTATCATCTCTTACTACTATATCGTGTAATCTTACTGCATACTTGTTGGTTTGAATTAATAAACGAATATTATTAGTATTATTATTTATATATAGATTCCTAATTACAACTAAAATTACACACATATCGTGTTGAAAAACAAATTAGAACACTAGAACAATTAGTATTACACATAACACTAGCTAACA
The DNA here is from genome assembly GCA_020284085.1 of Aporrectodea caliginosa. NCBI lineage: Eukaryota > Metazoa > Annelida > Clitellata > Crassiclitellata > Lumbricidae > Aporrectodea > Aporrectodea caliginosa. The sequence continues at coordinate 352,298 of JACEVL010000354.1, forward strand.
AGAATGCTGTGAAAGGAAAAGTTTTCCATTGTCAATTAAGCCCTCGTTAACTGGAATTGCCAATTAACACAAATTAACACCATTATGCGAATACATAATGATGAGAATTAAGATGAGTAAATGAAATATGAGTAATTCAGATAAGTAAATAAGATGCGAAAATATAAATAAAAATTATGAGTAAATACAATATGATATGAGTAAATGCTGAATAGTATCAGTAAATAAAATATGATAATGATGACTATTAAGATGAGCAAATAAAATATGAATAGTTTAGATAAGTAAGTAAGATGAGTAAATATGAGTAAATAAAAATTACGAGTAAATAAAATATGAGACGAATAAATGATGAATATCTTAAATGAATGAAATGAAATGAATGAATGAATGAATAATGTTAAAATATGATGAGTAAATAAAACTTGAGTAATTTAGTGTTGTGCATATTTGTTACTACTACGTTTTCAGGTTCTAAAATCTAAATAGATGCTGGATAAATAAGCATACACAATTACACATACCTATGCCTTGTAATGTAATGTAATGTAACTTATTATGTAACATGACATTTATAAAGTGACACTTAAGTCTCTCAGAAGTGCTCAACACGTGACCTTACAACTGAATTTTGGTTTATTTCTTAAACTAAGTGCAACACAATAAAAATGCATAATCGACAATCATGAAACAATGCAATAAAAAACTACCGGTACCTGACTTCCTGATTGTCGTGTATTTTCGTGTATTTGTCTTTATAATATAGATTATCAAATTTCCATCTAAGTCTGATGTTTACCTTGAAGTCTCTACTCTGTACCCAAAATGTAACATCGCACATGTATTCCCATCAGCCAAGCATGACAAGATTAAAAACGTTACATTGCAATAGTCGACAATCGTGAAACAATTTCACAAATCCTATCCCGATTTTTCCTCTTCCCCTCACCTCCCTCACCATTTCAACTCTAAACACCACCCACCTTAGCCGTCTGACTTTTTGCATACCTAAACCTTTTATATTCTGACCCTCTGCCTATCAATTCTGTTTTACTTAAGCCCCTATGAATATACTGCTTCCCGCGACTTCACTTCTTGGCAGTGGCGTAGCCAGGAATTTATGATGGGGGGGTTTTGAGATTTAAAATACCGGTAATTTGTGTTTTCAACCGAAAAATTGCGAATATTGTTAAAACTTCATCGTGCTGGGTGCAAAAAAATTTTTTCCCCTAAGCCAATGGGGGGGGGTTTTAACCCCCAAAACCCCCCTTGCCTACGCCACTGCTTCTTGGGCGCTGTAGACATTTCAAGATTACGGTTACGAATGCAATTGGAAAACCACCTGATTTCATGACAGTCGTCATGTATTTGTTTTCGATCTCCTCCTGGTCTTCGCTCGTGAAGACACCTTTGCTGCGGAGCCAGGAGAAGAAGGCTTCCGGTCGAACGGAGCGGCACAGGTGGTGATAGTTGCTTTCGAGAAGCATTTGCCAGTCACCCGATCCATCCATTGGCACGTACTTACGCACGGACATGACGCCGGCCGAAGCTGTGAAAAACATCCGAGCATTAGCATTTTAACGTATTTTATTTGTGCAAAACAATTTAAAACAGTCAGCAAAATAAACAATCAATCAATCAATTTTCATTTATTCTTTCAAGACAGGATGATGTAGATGTATCATGCTCACAATCGTGTATAGATTCTCTGTAGCTCTGTGATAAGGATGTTCTGTGATTACGCCGATGTTTAATATATGTTTTTATGATACAGTGCAACAAGGGCTAAGGAAAGTGCACCTCTGAGGGATACAGAAAAGGTGCTATATAAATATGTTCATATACGCTTCAATCTTATTTGCTGTTCCCAACACAACATCATCTGGGGAGTCAAGCGGCCGGAAAAAAACAGCGGCCCTAACTTCATGACTTTTATTTTCTTTGTGCATTTTTTCATGCATAAGGGCCAACTCCAAAGTCATGGGTCACTTTACAAATTACATTATGCAATAACAAAAAACGATAAATCGCATATATAATTTATAATTATATATAAAATATTAAGGGTCAACTCAAGTTATAAATCAATTTATTCGGACTCACTGTGATGGTATTATTGCTGTTTATAGTATTAGCAACTTCTTTAAGCCGGGTGCCATTTGCTACATGATCTATAATTGTGTCATTATTCAGTTCACTTAAAACATCGGTTTCTGTTGACATAAGCATAAAAGCTTCAAGGTGTGTAGATGACAATGAGTGAAAAATACCCGATACGCATTTGTAAATGGTAGATCAGTTTCACTCACACTAGGTTGTATTGGGTGAAATTTAAAAAACGATTGTAAAGTATTCTGTCGAGGACGTTTGAAATAGTAACTGGTGTTTTTATCATCGATAACTGAAGTTTCTGTCACTTCTTCTGAACTATCATTCTCGGCATTTAGATCTGCCACTGCCAGCGTTGTGTTGTCAGTTAACTCCGACGGCTCCGTAACATTTTCTAAATGTAAGGTGGGAATAAAGTTTGTTGGCACGACTGATTGGACCGAATGCTGATTGTTTTCATCGTTTCGATTTGTGTCGGGTTGTTTACTTGCAGAAGGTGTTTGTTGAGAGCTGGTGTCTTGTGTGTGTGGCTTTAAATAAATCGACTAGATTTCGGCATGTAGCTCCATCTTTACCAAGAATCTGTAGTTTCTTATCTCTTACTGTGTCCGCACCACCTGTACATGTACGTTTCGGATTTATATCACTCATAACCGTAACATATCTTATTTAATTAATATTACTTATTACTAACTAACAAATTTAAAAGAAATTTTATCAAAACAAACTCAGTGGAAGACGCCGGAAGTAGAATGGAAGATGTAAATTCTTATCTAACATGGCGGTGCTGTGTGTGTGTGTAAGTGTATGTGCTCTTTTTCAGTTAATTTGTTGAAACTGTGTGCCGCAATTTTTTGTAAAAAAACCTGTATCATCTGTACTGTGATTAAATTATTATATCACCGGTCCTGGCGGCCCACCGGGAATCTTCCCGGTGTGCGGCCCAGTCCACCCCTGCACAACATCGTAACAAACACTATGTAAAAACCCTCTGGAATACAAAAGGAACAACGTGCTATTGCTTAGTTGGGCCACCTGTGTAATACCAATTGTACGTATGAATGTATGCCTGCATCTGTGCATGCGCGTGTGTATGTATGCATGTAAGTAAGCATGTATGACTGTATGTATGTATATGTATGTATGTATATATATGTATGTATGTATGTATGTATGTATGTATGTATGTATGTATGTATGTATGTATGTATGTATGTATGTATGTATGTATGTATGTATGTATGTATGTATGTATGTATGTATGTATGTATGTATGTATGTGTGTATGTATGTATGTGTGTGTGTGTGTGTGTGTGTGTGTGTGTATGTGTGTGTGTATGTGTGTATGTATGTATGTATGTATGTATGTATGTATGTATGTATGTATGTATGTATGTATGTATGTATGTATGTATGTATGTATGTATGTATGTATGTATGTATGTATGTATGTATGTATGTATGTATGTATGTATGTATGTATGTATGTATGTATGTATGTATGTATGTATGTATGTATGTATGTATGTATGTATGTATGTATGTATGTATGTATGTATGTATGTATGTATGTATGTATGTATGTATGTATGTATGTATGTATGTATGTATGTATGTATGTATGTATGTATGTATGTATGTATGTATGTATGTATGTATGTATGTATGTATGTATGTATGTATGTATGTATGTATGTATGTATGTATGTATGTATGTATGTATGTATGTATGCATGCATATGTATGTATGTATGTATGTATGTATGTATGTATGTACATACGTATGTATGTATGTATGCATGTACGCATACATGCATGTACGTGTGTATAAGAACACTTGATATAGCACCTTATAAGTACCTCACAGATGACTGTCTGACTGATCCAAACAATTGGGTTAAGCCGTGTTAACACTTGACATGTATATTACACATCTGCTGATGCTACTAGAGTAACTAGACTCAGCTGACTATTTCTTGTTCTAGCAACAAAGCTCTACAATAATTACTGCACGATAAGCAGTTGACGAACAGACAACTAAAAATAGCCTAAGATGGTTATTGAAAGGCCATTCATTAGTAATAATAACTAATTACAAACTTAAATGCAAATGTGAATCACCGAAATTACTCTGCGCGACACGTAGGCCTCATCCGGGGCCCACCTTAACTAATGATTGGTGCTATACCAAAGCAAGTCTACAAGATACCAGAGGCGCGTTTATAGCAAACGGGGCCCTAGGCGCAAACATTTTTTTGGGGCCCTTCTGAATTTGTAGACAAAGAGTCTGAAACTACAATGATGACAGACCTACTTTTATGTGAATGCCAATCTGTAAAAAATATATGAAAAATTATATTTAAAATAATTCTAAATTTCAAAATGTTATTTTTTTATTATTGAAAAAAATATTTTCATTCGTCTGGGGGCCCTCCAAGATTTGGGGGCCCTAGGCGCGCGCCTAGTGCGCCTACTGGTAAACGCGCCTCTGCAAGATACGTGTTCTTTCTTCAGTTTCGGTGCCAGGCTAGGATCTGGGGGTTCAAGTCGGGGAGACAGCAAGGTACTACCGTGGAAACCATTGATGATGGTGGCACGGAATGATGTAGAAGCAAGAGAACATAGTTTGAAAAGTTTGGTTTCCAGTCTTCAGTGAAAACCACGTTTTGGATTCTTTCGAACGAACGTCATATCTGTCAGCATCATTCATTCTGACATTCGTCATTACGACATTACTCATTCCAACATGCAACATCATCACATGCCCATCACGTGCTTTCTAATAACCATCACAGGAAAGATCAGGAAGTGTGGGAGAGGGCTGTCCACCTGCCCACATAAGCCGAGGCTAAGAAAATGAAATCAAACATCCTCATGTCCATGGCCGCCTCACAGGCTACCTTAAGGGACTGCTCTTCTTCTCCCAGGTCTTTCCTTCCCACTGCTCGTACCCCAACCACCCAGCCAGTCCTGTAAATGAGCAATGAAGAGTGTAAATTTTGGTCCAATTTTCCTGCGAAGGTTTGTTGTTGATGGTCTTTGGTCCAACTGGGATTGGTCATGAACAGAACTGGTCTTGTCCATTGAACCTCATGTTTGTTGTTCTAATGCGGCTCTTCTCACCAGACAGCTCACTAACAACTGGGCCACGGACATAACTATACAGTCCTGCAAAATCCAAACTCCACCATGCCAAGATTCTTACCTGGCACCAACCATTAGAATCCACAAAAAACCAACAAGCAAAAAGAAACGAAATTAAGTACATGAGGTAGTCAGTCAGTAAGAAGAAAAGCAAACAAGCAAGCCAGTCAGTCAGAAAGGCAGTCAGCCAGTCAATCAGTGGTAAGTCAGGTCACTTGCTTCAGCAAGTGAATAAGCAAACAAGCAAACATATGAATTTATTAGAGCAAGTGCCAGTCCCAAGCCTGGATAAAGGAGGAGGGTGACGCTAATGATCTTTGTTATCACACTGTGTCGTTAAACTGAAACTACTACTACTATTAGAGCAAGACAAAATATCAACAGCCCACAACAGTGTCGGCAACGAATAGATATGCGGTATATACCAGTTCAGTATGAAAGAGCAATAATGGTCACTGAAGCCATTGTACAGAACTTTGGACTAGGAAAGTTAGACATAACTATGGCTAATGAATAGTGATAGGAGAACGCATTACTAGCTTCCTTCCCTGCTAAATTACACCGTTACATTTATTCTAATTAACACTGCATCCACCTTCACTTTAGTACTTTACAAATAGATCAATACCAATCATTAGTATCAATTAGCAACTTCCGTAGCGTCCTGTCTAATGCAAAAGCCATCAACTGATTGGACCGTAATCAGGTCAATGTACAGGTCATGATGGGTGTGCCAAGACAAAAGCAGCCTACAGTGGATAAACAACTTGAAACAGATACTTTTGCCGTGGCTGGGCTGGGAGCAATCCTGAGTAGATTTCTTGAAGGGGTGCTATATAAATCTCCAGAATGAATGAATGATTGAATGAATGAATGAATGAATGAATGAATGAATGAATGAATGAATGAATGAATGAATGAATGAATGAATGAATGAATGAATGAATGAATGAATGAATGAATGAATGAATGAATGAAATTGAATGAATGAATGAATGAATGAATGAATGAATGAAGTGTTAAGGAGTGAACAAACAGATACAAGTGATTGAATAGACTGAGCTATACAGGGAGCGAATGCCAAATTCTTGGCCCAGCAACCAAAAATGCTCGCTCACTAAGAACAGTTTCAGATGTTGGTCTGGCTAAAGAAAGGCAATCAGATGACCTTGTTGAATGGTGAGACACAAGGACACATTTAAGTAATGTGGTGGACTACAGTTCAATGCTTTATAAACCATAAACCCCATTTTGAAAGAGATCCTAATTTGTTCAACAGGAAGCCAATGTAATGATTTCACACTTTAATGATGAGAGTGTACTACAAGCGACTGAGAAACCAATGCAGCTTGTTGTTAAAGTACACGGGTTATACATCCATACTTTATGTTAGTGATGTCTCTAGTGAAAGCCTCTGCAGCTTTAGCAAATCTGACCTTAAAATAAGTAAGAAGCAAGTTACAGTATCTAGTCAACCGGAGATTAATGCATTTGCCAGAGATATCCAAGAAGACATAGGGACATGATGCCCAACTCTGTGTCAATGATAAACAGATGCCCCTATGACAATTTACAAATACCACTGACAAAGGCAGGGATGGAAAGGCAACACCCAACAAGTCACGAACAGAATACGTCTACTGAACACAATGTATGTCATGAGTCACCCTGTCTGAAAGATGTCAGCTATTCAAAGACCTAATTCAATTCAAAGCATTATAGCCTACTAAGCCTACATCCTAACAGACACATCATTCATAGCGACTTACTCTTATTTACATATTTAAAAACTACAAGTAGATACATGGCATTCACAGACAAGAAAAGCTTTTATATTGAAGCGCAAGGGAACATAGCCCGAAGTTGGATATATCAGAGGCTCAAAATAAGCAAGATAGTCATGTCCAGGTTTATTTGTCATGTCATGTCCCTATACATATGGATATGAACTGCGGTCGGCACAAACTATTAATACACATACTGCAAATATCGTTGTTTGGTGACAATAATGACTGTGCATTAAAACTGAAAGATAATAGTTTTAAAATTGTACAATGTATTTAATTTATAACAGCAGAACAAACTCTGCAACATTCCCGATGACTAGAAATCTAACCTAGAGGTTGTTAGAGAAGCACATAAAGATGGGATTTCTGGAATATATGTCTGTGCCTGCTTAAAATGGTTCAAGGTGAATTCACTTTAAAGTTGACAATGAGAACTCTCCTGAAAGTTTGGAAATGCTGGAATCATAATAGGTTGCCACTATTTGCATGTTTTTATTCAGGATGATAAAATGAAATTACAGTGGTATGGTATTTCTAAATGCATCACAAGACTAGTATATCCCCTACCAGTATGCCCAAGTGGAGCCCATAGTGGACCCATACTCTCACATGGAACCACATAGAGCCCATATGGCCCCCATATAATACCCAATACGGAAATGCATGCAGGGCTAGCTATCATAGGCCTATTATGATTTGCTCTTTTCTAGAGGCACACGCATAGCACGGCATCTATTTTGTCGTCCACAGATATCCTCTCTCATTTGTGAGGCCATTGTTAAAAGGCACACTGTTGTATCAACAATTTTAATGAAGCCTAAGTAGTTCTACACGTACAGTGGGTGTAGCAAGATTGGTCTTTATAAAGGTATATATATATATATATATATATATATATTCGTTTAATGAAAAAGACATGTTGACACACCGCAACAAGTTACAGGTTATAAAGAGGAGAATACTGTGAATGAATGAAAAAGGAAGAGTTAAAAAGTAAAACTAAGGATCATTAAGATGTTGGTAGAGCTACCGAGAACCCTAGGGGCCCCACAAGGCCCAAGGTCCCGGCTTTGGGTCAGTAATATGCTGCTAATGTACTAAGAGAAATTAGAGTACATCTGGCAATAATTGACTGAACCATACTAATTACCCAAACATACCCATACATTATTCCTGTCCCATGCCTGGCACCACTCAGGAAACAGTTATCTGTGTTCAACAATCAATTAAAATAACTAGGCCAAAAGTAGTGAATTGCAGAGAGCCCTATAACTGCCTGGGTGTGGAGGTGGTTGAATGGTAACAAGCTGGCACGAAGACCAGAAGGACTCGGCTTCAATACCCGTTAGCCCCATAAGGTTGACTCAGCATTCAACTCCCTAGAGGCAACTTAAAATGAGCAGGACAGATGGGCCCCCACGCAGTTAAATTTGATTCCTGTTAAACTTTTTATCATCTGTTACTATATACTACATGTATACATGTATCATGTAATCTTACTGCGTTTTTTGTCAGTTTGAATTAATAAATGAATATATTATTATCACCTGATAGTAGTCACGCTCTGGAAAAATGTCTTTGCAATTGGCAAAACTTGGGTATATGCAATCTTCATAGACAGAGTCATGTTTGTATGTGTTTACGCTGGTTGTGATTGGACCATTGACTGTCATTCGATATAACCATTTAGTCCGAAATACTGAAGTTCAATATAGCGAAGATGTACTGCAAGCATATGCATGACTTTGTATGTAAATAAAAAAAGTATTATTTATAGTTATATATATATATATAAATTTCCTACTGGTACAATTACAAAACATTCAGGCTGCCATCGTTATTAATTAGGCTACAGCCACTTCCTGCATCAAATTAACCCCACTAGCAACTAGGATCTAGCTGCGGCCATTTATAGTTACACGAACAAACTTATAATTATTTTTATATGTATATATATATATATAATTATATATATATATATATAATTATATATATACATTCGCAAACATGCTAATGCAATCTACATATGATACTAAGTAGGGCCTACTACATAAGATATAGGACACTCGCTTATCTAAATTTGCAGTAACTAGGGCAATCATTCTAAAGCTGCCTGATAGGTCTTCAGATGAGGGTAGGCTGAAAGGGTTTGCTAGGTCGTGGTGATCTTCCAAATTGTTATATCATGTACTAAATCTATCGGACTATATTTACATAATATCTTCTACGAACCTCACAAAGACTTCCACGAAAGAGCATTCGCGGAAAAGAGAATGAAATCCTAGACAATCATGTTATATAAAGACCAGTCCTGATTAGTACGTGTTAACCTTGTATTGTGATGACAGAGTTAAAACAGTAACCACTACGTTTTGGTCTTGTGCTGAAATATTTTAGGTGACATGACAGCATAATTTTGGTTTGAAACAAGTGCACAGAGGCCCAGAAATTTGTTTGTGATTTGGAGGGAGAAGGGATGGGGTGAGGGAAGTGGAGGGGAGGGATTGGTCACCATCACTCTGTGGGGCAAAGCTACACCCTTACGTATATGGATCACTTAGAATTCAGCTTTTAGAATCTCACACAGGCAGTCAAACGTGGCTGTCTCACAGTGACAAGCTGTGGTTAATTTGTTCACCCAGAAATGGGTGACCTTCACATTGTTGCAAAACTGAAACCTAAGCCTCTCCAGCACTCTCTGACATCTGCTATTCAGATAAAACAAGAAATGAGTGAAATCGGATGCATAACATTGACAACTGACAACTGACAAAACTTTTATTTCCCAGAGCAACAATGCACATAACAATTCCAATATCACATAGTACATTTCAGTGCGCTGGCTAGGGAATAGGGGAGACCCAAAAGGGGCAGAAGTCCCGCTTAACTAGGGACACCCCATTAACTAAAATCGATGATATTGTAACCAAAGATACATTTAGGTGATGGGTCTCCTCTTTCAGTTACAGATCTTGTAGTTCAGGTGGCAGATCTCAAATTAGAGGTGCCATATATCTCAGATCCAGCTGAATTTAACCACTGGCCAAAAGGTGCATTTTAAGATGAATGTCACTGTAGCAAACTACTAACGCTACTAGATCTACCTAGATGCGCTCAGAGGCGAAAATCTGTACATAACTTTGGGGGACATATTTTTCGGGGGCCGGATTTTTGCATATTTTGGGGGGACAGACAGGCCTCAGTCAAAGCTTTGGGGGACAGTTCCTCTGTCCCCGTGATTTACGCCACTGGATGTGCTAGTCCTTTTGCCCAGAGAAGCCATGTACGCATCTATAACCCTCTGCTCTCTGCCTGGTTTCAACTGGGCACACCTCTGAGCAGATATCATGGAGGAGCACTCCTGAAATGCTCGGAATGAATGAATAAATAATACACTTTCCCTTCGGCTCTAAGTTTTGGATTTGAATCCTAAGGCCAGTGTAGCTTTTTAAAATTGGCAATGTGCCCATAAGACAGGCCAGTTGCTGGCCTGATGACACCATGTTTGCCCTGCTTGCAAAATGCATATTGCTTCCGGCAATATAAGCTTATGACCCAGTGAGCTAAAGAGGATTATAAAACCAAATCCAAAAATAAACAGTATATATATATATATATATATATATATGGTACCTATAATATATACATAAATGACAAGCTAAATATTATACTCAAACCCCAAGCACAAAAGGCTACAGCATGTCTGTATGTAATTCACCCTATATATTGCATTATAAAGGGTTATATCCCACAGCATCATTCATTGTACTGGTAGTTGAGAGCTTTCCCGCAGTCTAAATGGGGTTGAGTAAACAAAATGGCTGACAATAAACCTGCTTAATGCTCCAGCTTGTCTGTTCAGCTTAGGATAGCCAGGTATGCGTGGACCAATCAGCTGAACCCATCTGTTTACCTTTCCTCATTCAGGTAACTCCAATATTGACTGTCTGCACAAACTTCTCCATTCTACTTTGTGTGGCTCTGAGAAGTCTTGAAAAGTACATCGTGCACATCAAAATACCTTACATAACAGTTACGCCTGGAAAAACTCCTAAAAAGAGCCAAACGCCTAGGTTACCTAGAACAATCCTTTCCAACAGTCTCTCTGAACTTGCCAATATAGCCGATGCGAAACTCCTTTTCTCCATATTACACAACCCCAAGCATGTACTTCACCAACTCCTACCTCCACCTCCGACCCCTCTCCTCTCACCAATTAAGACCTAGAGCACACAACCATACTCTCCCACCCAAGGACAACTCTCAATATATTCCCAGATCATTATATAAAAATATTTACTAGCTTATTCTAAAATTTTCTAATGACCTTTAATTATCCATTATCACTCGTGTTAGCATTCTGCGTTTTTGTCAGATTGTTTTTCTCAATAAACGAATATATATATATATACATTATTTCACCACATATGCATTACCTATAGGATCAGGCTATATGTAACCATGTGCCATAATTGAGGAGTTTTTTGTTGGACATAACCTCTTGTCTAATTTATTGTCCTGGTTTCCCATGCCTCAATTTAACTGGAATCATGGCACTCCTGCTGTTACAGAAACGGATACACATTTCCGCAGGTCAAAACTTTGCAAATTACAGGCCCCACACTTAAGGTTGATGGCCTTATAAAAGGTCATCAACCTTAAGTGCGGGCCTGTAATATCTATGGCCATAGCTCTCAAAATGGCCCTTTCTCAGGGCGTGATTACTAGGACCCATTTGGATAATGCTGAGGGTAAAAATTGAAATTGCACCATTTATCCCTTCAATCAATCACTTTCATGTCAACCGCTCAGGAACCTAACTAAGACTTTTCGTTTGGGAGGGGGTCTTAACCCTTGAGCATGGCAAGTGCGGTAGCATGTGCACGAGCCTATAGTGGGGCCGGAAGGTTTGATTTGTTTTGGGGGCTTCAGCTTCGTTTGGGGCTTAAGCCCACTCCCCAAGTCCAATGCTAGTTACGTCCCTGCAGCCTGCAGGCCCGCATTAAGGGGTGCTAAGGGTGCTAAAGGTGCTGCAGCACCCTGGCCCTTAGTTGGAAGGACCCACATTTTATAAATAATGTGCGTGGTGTACCGGTGGTTGTCAGAGGGGGGCCTTTGGAAGGTAAGCACAGCACCAGGGCCCGCACTAGCCTTAATGCGGCCCATCAACCGCTATATAAAGTAGGCATCACGTTACAATACTAATGCATTAGTTTACATTACACCAGCTCCATGACCAATGCATGCAGCTCGTTGAAACATGATCTTGCTATGGTGGCTGATTGTGGGACACAATTAGGTACCCACTTGGTTAGAACTATCGCCTTGTACCGCTTAGAGTACGGGTTCGAGCCTCTGTCAAAGGCCAGTGTTTAATCTAGACGTCTCTGGGGGGGAAGTCCCCAGGATCGAGTTTCCCAGAAAAATTAAAGAGATGAAATTTTGTACAGAAAGTGTGAAATTTAGGGTAATTCCCCAGGATTTATCGTCTACCCGTGTGTGAGGGAAAATTGTAGGTTGAAAACTCTCGTTACTACCCTCCGGTCGTCAACTTATCAAATATGTTGGATACCCCCCGACCCTAGATTCCCCCCCGACAGGAAGGGGAGCAGATTAAACACTGGTCAAAGGCGGTTGCTGTGCAAGTCCTTCACTCACAGTTGCTAAGCGCCATGGACTGATGCTTGGTAATTAAGCAATGGTGCTTAATAAATGCGTAATAATGTCAACAGCAACAATAAAAAATCGGCACATCAATGGGTAGGCCCGCTGTCTATAGGCCTACACTCTTCGCGTAACATTAAAAATTTATCGATGTAGGCTTACAAGTAGGCCTACACGGCTATTAAAAACTTCAGACGAGTGTTAAGAAATCGTTTCCAACCTGTAAGCGTCCTCTGATAAGAAAATCCACTCTAAAGACGCCTAACTAACTATCTTCCGAAAATGAAAACCTGCGAACGAACGCTAAGAAAACATTCTATTATCGAAACATCGGTTCTTCCAGCGCGCTCTGCCCTTCGTTCAGTGATTCGTCCACACGCCCATCCGCCGCCTTCACTTCAATTACTATATCTATGGTTCAGTTGAATGAGCGCTAACGGTGGCCCGACGCACCAACTTGTGCGACGGCTACAGGCGGCATTGGGCTGAGTCAGTACTATTATGGTCTAATTCACTACTAGGCCTACTATGCAGACACAATCATTAGAGAAAGCTCTCTCTCTCTCTCTCTCTCTCTCTCTCTCTCTCTCTCTCTCTCTCTCTCTCTCTCTCTCACTCACACACACACACACACACACACACTTGTACTCTTAGACGAGCCCGTTTACCCGTTAGCCAAACGAGATGGGAGTAATTACCCGTGCAAACCAGACCGATTTTGGGAGCCCCACAACCGATTAAAACTTATAAGTGAGCAATGGGTAATAAATTATTTTCCCTTAATGTCTGGCAGATCGGCCTATGACAGCATATAGGCTGTGCGCGTGTGCGAGTGTGTACGTGTGTATGTAGGTTTGCGTGTAAGACTGCTAGATGTTGTGTTTACGCGTCATTGTATTTTAAGTAGGCCAGACTGTTACAGTACGTTGACTAATTATTGGCTTGGGTTGATGAATGAGCGCTTTGCGTGTGGCCCTTAATTGTAATAATACCTTCAGCCTTCTATTGCCAATCATATCCCAGGCATAGCAATAAATAATTATATAAACGAATACACAGGCACACAAGCTTACAGGCAAGCACTTCTGCCAACAGTTTGTTGTCAACGTGTAACTCGAAAATGTTCTTCGCTAATGCGTAGCCTCGGCCTGTGTAAGAATATTTTCGTACAAGAATACCGTGCAATATTCATCGGAAGAATCATACAGGATCATAGGCGAAGCTACATTGAGGCGCGAGGAGGAAGTTGCCTCCTCTTGCTTTTTTATCCATCTACTTTAACTTGCGGGAATCTTGATTGATTGCTTGCTTGCTTGCTTGCTTGCTTGCTTGCTTGAGCCACAGGCTAAATAGTCAAATCTTGCGACGACTAGTTCGATCACTTACAATCATTCAATCGTCGTGAAACTTGGCAGACAGACTCGCCCTCGCACACACTTCATTCTATCAAAATTTCAGCTCCCCAAAAAAGGCTAGCTTATAGAATCGGGGACTCAACTTTTCGAATCGGGGAATCCCCTTTCCGAAACGCACCGTTGTGATTGGCCAGGGTTGTGATTGGCCGCAGTCGTAAAATTAACGCGGACTATATATTTGTAGAGGTAACTGCTTAATATGACGGACTATAGGATACTAGATGGATATAGTAAAAAACTTTGTTTTTACGGGCTGTATTTTATTATCCATCTACTTTAACTTGCGGGAATCTTGATTGATTGCTTGCTTGCTTGCTTGCTTGCTTGAGCCACAGGCTAAAAAGTCAAATCTTGCGACGACTAGTTCGATCACTTACAATCATTCAATCGTCGTGAAACTTGGCAGACAGACTCGCCCTCGCACACACTTCATTCTATCAAAATTTCAGCTCCCCCAAAAAGGCTAGCTTATAGAATCGGGGACTCAACTTTTCGAATCGGGGAATCCTATTTTCCGACACGCAGCCTTGTGATTGGCCAGCGTTGCCATTGGCTGCAACAGAAACGGGTGCGGTGCTTGATTAAGCGGACGCTATGTTGTAAAAATGCTATATATTTGTAGAGGTAACTGCTTAATATGACGGATTATAGGATAGTAGATGGATATAGTAAAAAAACTTTGTTTTTACTATTGGTTCTTTTTATTATATACTAGAACTTCGATTGACTAATGACCCGAATGACCAGGATTTTGCAAAATGGTCTGTGAAGTTGCCTCCTCTTGAATTTAAGTCTCGCTACGTCGCGCCTGTACAGGATATATGTGCATAATTATGGCAAACGATCGAGCAGTGGGGGATATATCTATTCATGCAACCTCTCCGAAACAAACTCCCGCCAGTATACTGCGACAAATATATAGGCCTATGTATCTGATCCATCCTATCAAAAACCTCACCTCTTGCTATCTCGCCACAGGTCTTTTCAGTGCATATTTTAACGGGTTTGGACTACTGGGGCAAAGTCTGCTACTCTACTTTCAATGCTATTGGAAACTAACACTGAAAGTAGAGTATTACATGGGACAAATCACCAAAACTACTGGGACAAATCCTAAAACTACTGAGACAGTTGTCCCAGTATACAGTAAAAATATGCACTGGGTCTTTCACTCAGAACTGATACACTGCTTTTTCATAAGTCCTATCTCGATTCCTCCTCTTCCCCTCACCTCCCTGGCCGTTTCAACTCTAAACACCACCTGCAGCTGTCTGACTGTCTGCTTGCCGGACCATTTGGATCTTGACCCTCTGCCTATCGATTCTGTTTTGACTAAGCGCTTGTGAATAAGCTAGCTCCCACGACTTCGCTTTTTTGGGCGATGAAGAAATCTCGAGATTACGATACGGTTAGGCCCTACGAAAGTATATAATAATGTTCACACATGCATGCATGTATACATGGATACGTGCGTATACATACATGCATGCATACATATATAGGCTACGTATACATACAAACATACATACATACATACATACATACATACATACATACATACATACGCATACATACGTACATACGTACATACGTACATACGTACATACGTACATACGTACATACGTACATACGTGCATACGTGCATACGTGCATACGTGCATACGTGCATACGTGCATACGTGCATACGTGCATACGTGCATACGTGCATACGTGCATACGTGCATACGTACATACATACATACGTACATACGTACATACGTACATACGTACATACGTACATATACGTACATACGTACATACGTACATACGTACATACGTGCATACGTACATACGTGCATACATGCATACGTACATACATACATACATACATACATGCATACATACATACATACATACATACATACATACATACAACATACATTCATTCATACATACATACATACACGTCATGATACATACATACATAGGCCTACATACATACATATTTATACAGACATAGAAACATACATACATATACACATGCATTTGTACAAGCATGTATGCCTGCATGCACTATACGTAAATGGTACGAGATACATGTGATTGTGTCCAATATAGGAAGGAAAGACGTAGAGACTAAGTCTAAGTCTCTTAAGTCTACACTATCTAGTCATAACTCATAAGCCTCCTCTGTCCCAGAAACGCATATAGAACGACCTGTGTCATATAGGCCTACATATATGTGAGGCTTTACTACTAAGCCCCACTAGAATTATGTAGCTCCAGAGCTAATTCAACAGAGAGTTTTCTAGCGCTGCCAGAAAGAGAGAGAAAGGAGGAAGAGGAAGTAGGGAGTCGTCGCATACAGCCTGCAGTGGGCGCAAGCAGCCGAGCGCTAGACCAATCGCAAGAGGCCAGCGCGACAACTAGCGACCCCGCGC